>OX411306.1:237408469-237730969 GCA_948150685.1 Rhaphigaster nebulosa | reverse complement strand
GTAGTAAAGTACCGCTTCCGGTTTTCCAATTTAGACCAAAATCTAGTATGTTATTTAAATCAATATATAAGTCATAAATACCAAATTTAAGAAATTTTGAAAAGTATTTTAATATAATTTTTGATGGAAATCAATTATGACCTTCAAGTAAAGTACCACTTCCGGTGATTAAGCAGTGTCCAAAAAGGGAGGTTCACAACTAGATTTTACAACAATTCTAAATACAAAATTTAAACTTTCTACGGCTAACCTTTTTTGAGTTATGCGAAATACGAACGTACGTACGTACGTACAGACGCCACGACGAAACTAGTCAAAATGGATTCAGAGATGGTCAAAATGGATATTTCCGTTGAAATATGAAAACCGAAAATTTTCGCGATTACAATACTTCCTTTACTTCGTACAAGGAAGTAAAAACAAAAATTATTTATTAAATATTTTTTGCAACAGTTAATTGTTGTTCTGCATTTTATTTTAAAATTATTTTCTTCTGATATATTCTAAAAGTTTCATTTGTTTGGAAGTTGAAAGCATTTTTTTTTTCTGTTGAAAGCTGCAAATAGGATCGTGAGGGTTAATAAGAAGTAACCCAGGTGGTGGAGTGCGATGAAAAGGTCCCTAAAAAAACCATTCTTGGAAAACGATCTTTTTTATATTTTCTTAAAATTCATGGCCGTTAATTATATTTTTGAATAGCGTAAATTACTCATTGTGTTAACAATAGTATTTCCCACTAAAGATCAGTTTATTGAAAAGGTCAATTAATATCCACTGATAAAGAAATTGAGAAAATAAAAACGCTACCAAATTTATATAGCTTTAAATAAAAGGAGTTTGTATTTTTTGTATATTCAAATTAATGTTCAGAATAATGGTACAACTGTTATTAAAACTGGTCAAAATTTACCATAAATTCTTAACGTAAAATAAACGTAAATATAAAGTAAATATTAATAATAAGTAGTCGATATAAAGTAAAATTTTGAACATGGCGAACGATGGTTGAAAGGCGGGAAAAGAACTTTTTTTTTTAAACACTTCGTACATCATAATAAGAGGTCTCAATGGTTTTTTTTTTATAATCATCATCATCATAAAAAAAATAATTCGTTATAAAAATTTTGTGTAATTAAAAACTATTTCAAATTAATGTTCAGAATATCAGAGAACTGGTCAAAATTGACAAACCATTAATTTTTAAGGTAAAATAAAGGTTAATAATAATAATAAGAAGTCGATATATAGTAAAATATAAGTAGATAAAATTCTGAGCACGGCGGACGGTGGTTAAAAGGGGGAAAAACTTTTTTTTCGAGGTATTGAAAAATCATTCTGTTCTCACTATTGATAAATTGTATAGTTACCTAAAATAATTGACTAATTTTTACGGACGGACGGATTTTTTTTCGTTATTTGATATTTGTATTCTCCGTATCTTGAATGGTAAAATCTCAAATTTTGAGGGAGGCTAATATTTTTTGTTTGGCCAATTACAAAGGTTTATTATTGAAAGTAATAAACCAAAAGATTTTATATACATTTTATTATTTATTTTTTTAATGCCTTGGTATGCTGATTCCAAAAGACTTTATGTTTTTCCTCTATCTTTATAAATAACCGAGTTATTGACTTTAAAATCTCTAATCTGCCGCAATTTTGAAACGAAATGACGGATGCTAATGTCGAGTTCCGCGGATACTTTGTAGCCAAATCTCAAGAAAACCGATCCAGTAGTCTTGGAGAAAAGCCGCGGACGGCGCAAAGTGGGGCAAATATCCACTGATAAAGAAATTGAGAAAATAAAAACGCTACCAAATTTATATAGCTTTAAATAAAAGGAGTTTGTATTTGTAATTAGATTTTTTAAGTCTAACAACACGTAAGGCATTTATTATTCAGACGGTTTCATTGAATGCATGCAAACACTTCAAATCAAATCTTCAATTTTATTTTTTAGCGGTTGTTCGGATAACGAACGGTCCGGATTGGCGGAGTTCGGATTAGTGAGAGCCCACTGTATAGTTCAATTGTTGATTTTATTCATAGGTTTTCTGAACCGTGGAATCGTACGGTAGAGATAGTGTTTTTTATTGACATATTCATTTGATTACGCGGGGCGTTGACTATCAGTGCAATAAAACCGATGCCCGTTCGAAGACCTCATTTGGTCCGAAAATCATTTCGTTCGAGATATTGGACTCGAAAATAAATTCGTCTAGAGTTTGACATTCGAGACTGTCTGTTCTGTGTACGAATGTCTCGCGCGATAGGGATTTTTATTTCCCTAACAAATGGGAAAATATTCTGGCTGGGCTATTAACCTGTATAACGCCTACCCTCTTCCGCCATCGGAAAAATAAAGTTACCAGACGAAAATAGAAAAACGACACCGGAGTGAGAGCGGGAAATGGCGAGGGGGGGCTTTTAGGTCCCGGTTGGAGTCTCGCCAAGTAATCTCTTCTTCCATCTCTCGCTCCGGATTATATCGCTCTTTGGCCATTTAACGTTGTGGCTATCTCCGTTTATTTTTGGCAATTTTCGTTGTATTCTTAATTATAAACTATTCTTTCATACTTCATCAAGCATAATATATATATATAATTATTATAAAAATAAGGAAACAATATATAGGTAAATATATTTAATGTAATATTTCTTATTAATAGAATGGTTTTCCGACTCTTAACACAATATGAAGATACCTAAAAGATAACACAATATGCTGGATTTTAACAGGGTAGGGGCGTTTTCACACGGCCCGATAGATATAGGTGTCTGATCCGATTCGGATTTAGTTTACGTAGAAACCATGCATTCCTTTTAAACTGTCCGAAAATCAGCGGAGACGACACCTCGATAAATCGAATGTCAGTCCTACATCCGATTAACGGACAATGTGAAAAAGGCCTAAATGTTTTGATTAAATATTTATTGTTTTAGTTCTACCGAATAAAATATTTGATAATGGAAATTGGCTATTTAAAACGTAAAGGTCTAATTTAAAAATATCTCTAGTACCAACTTACAAAAATAAAGAGATCATAGAAATAATATTTCAGATGCTATAGCCAAAAAGTTTGTGCATTTTTAAAATCTTAATGTTTGAAATTTTAATATGTATTTTATTTAAGACTAATTTTTGTAGTTGGCTCCATGCCTTAAGGTGCTAGGGTGTACTGGATTCAGGAGGTAACTGGACAAGGAGTTGTTTAAATCCATATTGAGGGAATTATAATGTTATTTGGCCGGCAAACAAGAGAGAAACAAAAAATATGAAGGTGTGCCAACCAAATAACATTAAAATTCCCTCAAATATGGTTATAATAATCCCTTGCTCAGTTACCCTCTGGGCACAGATACCTCTGATTACTTTACCTTTTTGCATTTTGGTATATTTAGTGTTGGTTCAAGCAACCCACAATCATGGGTAACATTTTTAGAAGCCATCTTAGGAACATAAGATTTACTATATGTTAGCTTTTTGAACTGTTAGATATTTTAATTCAATTCATATTTTTTTTTTATTATTTATTTAAAAAGGCTACAAGATTCGTCAAATGCCGGCAAATATTTCTAATATGGATGAATAACCTATAACTGGTTGGTCTAAGTACCAAAATTAACCAAGACTAAAAAACAGTTCATTAGAAATTTCCAATTTAATCTTCAAATGATGCGAAGGAATACGAATTAATATTTAATAATTATATTCTAACGTTTTTTCCTTTCTTGGCTATTTTCATGCTTATTTTTTTCAAGAATTACCTTTCTAAGAAAAGAGATATCAGAAGATGGATGGGCATATCTAAGATTTAATTTGCCACTTTAAGATCAATCAACTTCGTTATTCAGAACAAACGAGAAGGTTTATTCGGGATATTTGTCGAAAAATATGGGTAAAACCAACTTCAGGAATTATAATAGGAATTGAATATTAAAAAAAAAATTATTTAAAGCTCTTTCCGACAATGAAGTTTTTTTAAATCACATCAAAAATTTTTAAACCCATTGTGTATTATCCTTTTTTTTTTTATTCAACTTCAACTTCAAATTTATACCTGTCGTAGAATATTAGTAACAATCAGCAAATTTTCCCCATCGGCATCTCTTTCTTGATTTGATTCAGTTAACTTATGTCATGGAAGATCACTGGTTTAGGGCACTGCGACTGTTTTTTAGGAATTTAACAGGTACTACCTTAAAGGTATTATCAAAAGTATTGATACTATCCTGATTATTTTTTAAAAACTTTTTTTGTATATTTTATCCTAAAATCATAAGTTTTTTCAGCAAAAACTAACAAACACGTTTTTAGAAGGACCATGTTAATGATTTTTAAGAAGTATCATTTCAGCTTGGTTACTTTTCTTTTTAGAAATAAGTCCCCCACAAACATCCCACGTTTCTGTTTGATATAGTCCATTTAAATCTTGGTGAGTACCAACATGTATTTGATTTCTTGTCTTAATTAAATTCATAATTCATAAATTTTTTATAATACTGATTTATATTATATCTCATTTAATATGTATAATAATACCTAACTATATTTTGAATTGCTTATTTTTGAATTGTTTGTGTGTGTTTTAGAACTGAAGATGAATGTACAACATTCGAAAGTAGTTTTCAATAAAACAAAATTTTAGAAGTGGCAAATAATTTATCAATTCCTAATTAGATTGATCCTTCTATACCATCATGCGGATGTCAACTGATTGTAATTTTTCTTCTGAAATCTTGGAAATTCAATCATTGGTCACTTTTATAAACAATGGCAGAGTCTGAAATTCACTGTAAATTTTTTAAAATTATCAGCAAATCATTTTGCCAAATTTTGTTTATGAATTAGACTAATTCAAAATACATTACGCTATTATTCTAGATAAAATTTTTTAAAAAAATAAAATAAAAAAAGATTAAGTGGATAGGATTAATAGTTTCTGAAAAACTATATATATATATATATATATATATATATATATATATATATATATATATATATATATATAAAACTATTCCAGTATACTGGTAGACAAAAAAACCTTATTTCTCAGGAGAGAAAGATGGGCCCTAGTCATGTATCCGATTCTTTTTAGTATTTTGATGAATAAAATTAGTTAATAAACTACTATAGTTAATAAAATAAAAAATAGTTATACATTGTCCTTTGCTTTTGAATAATAAGATGTTTCTCACAATATTTCAGATATAATAAATTTACATTGACTGAACTAATGATTCAAATTATTCAGCATATCACCACAGTGACTTACAAAACCTAACTCATAAAGTTTAAAAACATATCTGATCACTTCTCGCGACCAGAATGCTATGGAACTAGTCTTACTATTTTCAGGAAATAATGAAGTTTCAGAATTTTTTTTAATGCGTTTTTTTTACCTTAAAATACTTTTGTGAACTTTCAGCACCAGTCTAAGGTTCTGCGCTACTAATCTCAAGGTCCGGATTCGAGACCGGCTGAGGCAGATAATTATTTATTTTGTATTCAGCCCTGGATCAACACTGTGGGATCGGGAGACCCTCCTGAGGCTCATCCAGCATCTATAAAGTGGGTACCCTTAATTGGGGGAAAAACCTGGCGGTTGAGCATGATCTTGGTCGAATCACCTCCTTGCACAACCGTTGGCCTAGAAACAGTACGGCCCTTACCAAGCACTGGACCCAAGGGTTGTAGTGGTACAGGTTTTTTTTTTTTCAGTACCAGTCTCCTTCTCGTATTGTTGGCAACGTAAACCTGAAATCGTGAACAGTCTTTATTAGTTGGTCGACTGGTGGTAGATGTATGTCTATATGTTGAGTTAAGTTAGTTACGTACCAAGGTATATTAGTTATCAATGGTAATATTTACGATTTTCAGTTGCTGTGAGTTTTTTGGTTGTACAATATATGAGGAGTATGCATACCTGTTTTAGTAAGTATTTATTGAATTTATACATAAATTTCATATTTGAAGCTCCGGAAAAAATTTAGTAAAGTAGTTCGAGTCGTTTCTTAAGGGTCTTCTGTTTCATTTTAATGCGCGGTTCCCAAGCCATACTTGTGTCGAAGTTATATCCAAGGTACGTACTGTGTCCTTCTGAGGAATTTTGTTATTGTCGATATGAACTGGAAGGCAAGCATTTTTCGGAAGAATAAAACCTTTTTGTATTATATAATTTCTACTACTTGACTTTTAACTGGTTTTCACAACTTAAAACGCTAGCTATGACTCATCACATTGAAGAATATTTTGTAGATTTTCATAGCCCCAATGCTTTATCAGCTAAAAAAAATGTTATTCTTGAAAAAGTAACAAATCATTTACTATCGAAGGATATTGATAAAACACTTCACTCAAATTACAATCCAATATAAAGAATTATTTGTACCTATACCAACCCTCAACCTGAAAGCTATTTAAAATTCAATATAATCATAGAAAAATTAAGAACCGTGAGCCAAATAAGAATTTCAAACCCTGAATGCTTGAAAATATTTTATAGTAATAACACCTATTACCATAATCAATTGTTTAAAACATATAATATTGCATTGTAAATTTTTTGTTAACACAAGTAAACAATTTCTGCAAAAATATATTGTCCAACATGATGATGAATTATCACTGCAAAATGTACTCACAATGGACAGCGTGGAAAAATTAAACAACATTTTTTCTATCTACAGTTTATATGTAAAAAAATCGGAATCCAGGCTTTAATTATTGTTTATTAACGTGAATGTTTCACATACACCTTAATAGTTAATAGTTGCATATATTTCTACAATATCTTAATTTTAACGTATAGAAAAAATAAGATAACTGTTGCAATGAAGTATCTGCGGGTTAGTGCCTAATTACTTTAATTCCATTATATTTATCTATTAGATAAATAGATACATGCCTATTTGCGTCATTTGTTTAGAAAATTATTATTCTGTTGTTATAATTAATACTATTATGTCCTGACTTAAATTCTATTTATTTATTTATTAAATCAGTGTTAATTAAAAAAAATTACATATTGTATTATATAACTACAAATAAAAATAACATTAATTAAATGACAATATGCTATATATTATCTTACCTATATTGTAGAGGTCGGACTATATTAATTATGGTTGTTGTTTTATTTCAAATAATTACTAACCAAATTAACACCAAGTGGGCCAGACTCAATGGCTACATGCTGTATATTAAAAGCAATAAAGAATTATTATTATTATATGAGGAGTATGTATACCTGTTTTAGTGAGTATGTATTTAATTTATGTGCAAATTTCATATTTGAAGCTCCGGAAAAAATTTAGTAAAGTAGTTCGAGTCGTTTCTTAAAGGTCTTCTGTTTCATTTTAACGCGCGGTTCCCAAGTCATCCTTGTGTCGAAGTTATATCCAAGGTACGTTCTGTGTCCTGATGAATTTTGTTATTGTGGATATGAACTAGAGGGCAAGCATTTTTCGGAAGAATAAAATTTTTTGTATTATATAATTTCTACTACTCATGTTCCTTATCTGTCAGTTACATATAACATATAACACAAATTAAAAAAAAAATTATAAAATATTGAAAGAGGATTTTTATCCTAAAAAATAGTAAATAGAATATGGTATAATAATAATAATAAAAAGGATATTGATATTTAAAAAAAGTAATGACACAAAAAATAATAGTATCAAAATAGTCAAAATTATGGACAATAAAGACAAAATAAAACAGTAAAACAAAATTAAAAAATCATTGCAGGTAAATTTTAATAATTGCAATGAATACGAATTTTACAATTGAATGCAAAGCAGTTAGTTAGCACAAATGGCGCTAGAGTATGCTAGTCCGGCGACCTTCGGGTAAGATCGAGAGTACCAGTGATAACGCGCCCCTCTCGTAAAGTTGAACCTTATTTTCATCTTTTGATTTATAATTTATATTTGTGTCAAAGGTATGCAACAAAACAAATAATATTTTGAATATTGGTGTTTATCCTCTATCATTTGTAGTATTGTTTGTAGAGCGTTACAATATATGTATACATAAGGACCTCTCGAAGGACCTCTATCCTCGTCAAAAATAGTAATATTTGTACAGCGTTACAATATATGTATACATTTAACCCACATCCTCCCCCTTACCCGACCCACCCTTCCTCATGCGATTCCTAATAGGTTTTCTGGGCCTAATAGCTTCAACGGGTATGAAGTCGGTGATGGCTAAAAACAGTTAAAAATATTATGATGTAGTACGACCTCATAAATGTAAAACTAGCAACTTAAAATACAAATAAATAGGATAGATATTTAAGCAATATGAAAGACAAAACAAAAATAATAGAAAAAAATAACGTGATTTTCAGAATAGATTGTAGCGATTGGGAAACGATGTACATAGGTGAAACATCTAAAAAACTACAAACTAGAATAAAACAACAAATGGGAAATAGTAAAAATAGCAAAAACAAAAACATTACAGCTCTTGCCCATCCAAGTATAATGAGTAATCATAAATTTGATTTTGATAACGTAAAAATCTTATTAATGAAAAGAACATAAAAAATAGGAAGACTACGTCGGAGCTATTTACGCCATAAAAAATATAAATAATGCAGTGAATTTCAAGTCATATGCAGTAAATTTAAAGATTCGCTATGTTGATATAATTAATAAAATAAATATTAAATGACAATAATAATTATTTCATAATTGATAATAACGAACAGTACAATAATAGACAAATAGCAAACAAATCAATGGATTATTGCAAAGTTTAATTCTAATGTAGTACAGTGTGACATCGATATAAATCATAGCAGAGAATCCATAGTGTAATAATGATTTAAAAAAAATTAATATTGACATAATAGACGAAATAATTTACTTATGGGAAAAACATACTTTAGAGAATTACTTCCAACTATTTTATATTAGAAAAAAAAAGTATAACTAAGGCAAAATAATTTAGTTTTTTAAATATATTATTAAAATTACATTAATAACAGAGGCCAACAAAAAAATTTTTTTTGAAAACTTTTTTAACTTTAATAGTTGATCTTTATAGATTTTTATGTGCTGAATCTAAATCTGGCCTTAGTTTTTTCGTATCACCCATAGTTTTCCGTACGTTTCAGGCTCATCAAACATCTTAACTTTTTAAACTTCTGTAACATGTTAGCTACAATAGAAACATACTCTGGATCTTTTTCATTTCCCAAGAACTTTGTAACGACTTGCTTGAATGATACCTATGCTTCTTTCTCATCTAAGGTCATTGTGGATTCAAAGTTAACATCAAACATCATTTTTCTAATGTCAGGTCTGACAAAGACGCCTATTTTTAGTTTAGCTTCTAAAAGGCGTGGAAACTTTTGGCAGAGATACTTAAAACATGGTCCATCCAGTCTAGCAAAGCCTTTACAAATTGTTTCATGAGGCCTGACTTTATATGTAGGTCTTCCTTTTTCAGGAAGACTGAAAGATGTTCAATTCTTTTTAAAATCGCTTAATTTAATAAATTTAACTATAAAATGTGAAGAAATTGTGGATGATACAGCTTTTTTAATATCGTATTTGGATTCAGCAACCTAAAAATTGTAGGAATAAGGCATTTTCAGTACGAACGTTTTTTCAGCGTTGGTCTGTTCAATTATCATTGAAAAATATGTACAGTGTTGTTGTATTGCTAAATTTTGCAAAGAAAGAAAAAAAACACAGAGGATGAAAGAAAATTTTGGAACTTTGGTTTGTTTCGGGTAAAAATTGTTAATGCCATAAAAATAATACAAAACGATTTATGCGGATTATAATTTTTGCAATCATGTAATTTATGTAGTTATGTGATCTTGATGTATTTTAAAAATTGTGGCAGTTGATGTCTCAGTGTTAACAGGTCCCATATTATCTTAATATTGTTTTTCAGGAATTTAATAATATTTTCTCGAGACGGAACATTACAATTATTATTGTAATTGTATTTGATTATTTATTTTTTGAAGTCGGTAGAAAAAAACAAGTAATGCTATGTAATAAAACATACAAGCAAACTGCCTTTATGCACATATAGATATATATCATACGTTTGCTCTCTTTGTAAGTATATATGTACATTTATATGCTAAATATAATAATAACATGAAAGAGATATATCAGAGAGTAAATTACCACAGAGAAGCTGTTCCACACTGGGGCAATATTAGCACATCCACCGACATTCCGTGTTGCCGTATAGTTGCAAATTACAGTGTTGTTATGTGGCAAATTAAAACGAGTGGACGAGGGGGGGGGGGGAGAGGGAAGGTGGAGGTGGGAAGGGTGTTGTGTGTGTGTGTTTACAGTCCGATCCAGCCAATTACGCGATCAGCCCCTGAAACAGCACCGCAGGCCTTTGGTAAACGTCGAGCCAATTAATTCCCTGTTTATTTATAATTTTCATTCAATCAGAAAAAGAATTCGAAGCGGATGGAATGAAAGCAAGACGGCGGATAATTTTTTGAGTCTATTTTTCTTCTTCGTAGGAACTATTGGTGAAGACGCAGAAAGATGCTTCGTTAAATGACGGCGATCTTATCTCTATTATGCGGAAGGAGTGCCCAAAGTTAAACGTACCCTAGATAGATGGAGATGGGATGATTAAGATGTAAAATAGTAATAACGAAAAATGAATACTTTTTTTTTTTTTTAAACACTGACTCTTTTTCTATTAAAATTTATATATATATATATATATATATATATATATATATATATATATATATTTTTTTTTTTTTTGAGAATCGAATTTTTATCTTATACCAGCTAATTGTGCAACTATTACGTATTGATAGTACTGTTTTTCTTGTGTCTTTTACTTCCTTGTACGAAGTAAAGGAAGTATTGTAATCGCGAAAATTTTCGGTTTTTAGATTTCATCGGAAATATCCATTTTGACCATCCCTGAATCAATTTTTGACTAGTTTCGTCGTGGCGTCTGTACGTACGTACGTTCGTTCGTATTTCGCATAACTCAAAAAGGGTTAGCCGCAGAAAGTTGAAATTTTGTATTTAGGATTTTTGTAAAATCTATTTGTGAACCTCCATTTTTGGTCTCTGCTTAATCACCGGAAGTGGTACTTTACTTGTAGGCCATAATTGATTTCCATCAAAAATTATATTAAAATACTTTGTAAAACTTCTCAAATTTGGTATTTATAAGTTATATATTGATTTAAATAACATACTAAATTTTGGTATAAATTGGAAAACCGGAAGCCGTACTTTACTTGAAGGTCATATTAGACGCATCAAAAATTATATTAAAATATAATGTAAAACATCTCAAATTTGGTAAATAGGACTTTTATATTGATGTGAATGTATTTACTATATTTTGGTTAAAATTGGTGAGCCGAAAACGGTACTTTACTTGAAGATCATAATAAGCTTACATCAAAAATTATATTTAAATTAAATACATAAATCATATGTTTCGGTAATAAAGGTTACAAACGCAATTTGGTTTCCAATACAATTAAACATTTTTATTACTTGTTTTAAGTGCTAAAATTTAGTGTAAAATACTGGTTTTCCTCCCTATTTGTGTGTGTGTCAATAGATGGATGTCGCGACGCCGAGTGTTGTTTTTAAGATACTGCGATCTTTGGAAACTAGGAACCAAATTCAGGATCACTTTTTGAGCCACCGATTTATAGTTTTATAAGCGTACAAGGAAGTCATGTGTTGTCCACATCAGATTTTTTTTTTTTGTTAACCGCTCGGCCACCCCGACCTATTTAATATATATGAAGTGGTCTTCCATGATTATATTTTTTTACTTCCTTGTACGCAGTAAAGGCCGTATTGTAATCGCGAAAATTTTCTGTTTTCAGATTTCAACGGAAATATCCGTTTTGATCATCTCTGAATCCATTTTGATTAGTTTCGTCATGACTTCTGTACGTACGTTCGTATCTCGCATAACTCAATAACGGTTAGCCATAGAAAGTTAAAATTTTGTATTTAGGATTGTTGAAAAATCTAGTTGTGAACCTCCCTTTTCGGTTACTGCGTGACTACCGGAAGTGATACTTTACTTGAAGCTCATAATTGATTTCCATCAAAATTTATATTAAAATATAGTGCAAACCTTTCCAAATTTAGTATTTATATCTTTCATATTGATTTAAATAACATTACAGATTTTTTTCTAAATTGGAAAACTGGAAGCAGTACTTTACTTGAAGGTCATATTAAGCTTACATCAAAAATTATATTAAAATTACATATCACATGGTTCGGTAAGTAATATTACAAAGACGATTTTTTTTCCCGCTCTAATTAAACATTTTTATTACTTGTTTTAAGTGTTAAAATTGAGTATAAAATAATTGTTTTCCGGGTCTTTTCGGTTTCCAGGCTTCCGGTTACTATTATGATATCGGTTACCCAATTCAGATAACCGTTATTAATGATCAATAAAAACACATGTTATTTTATATGAAAATATTCGGTTGATATGATTCAGTGATTACTGTTATGAATTACGAGCAAATTTGTCAAAAATTCAAGACAGAAGAGTACTATCTTATTTTTCTGTAGGAGTTATTTTTTAATAAAATAAATTTTGTTTTGGTTATTATAGTTACTTTTGGAATGTTTATACCTTGCCCAGCTGTTTCTTTTAGTAGCAGTTTCATCGTAATGAGTGTGATTTGTCAATGATCATAATCATTTGCGATCTAAACCAGTCTGCTGCAGGAGAATAAGATATAAGTTTAGTGGGTTTAAGTTCCGCTCAAAATGTAGAAACCGTCGATTTCTAATGCTTTATCCAGTGACATTGACAGTTCTAATGTTGTCAGAAAACACGAAGAAATCTGTTGGAAACTTTTTACCTACTTAAAGTAAAAGACATATAATAAAGGAAAGAGACCTCCAGAAACAAGAGTATGTGTGTGCCAATAGATGGACGGTATATATATATATATATATATATATATATATATATATATATATATATATATATATACTATATATAAAATATATATATATATTAATCTTCGGAGATTAATAACCAAATTCAGGATCACTTTTTGAGCCGCCGATTTATAGTTTAATAGGCGTATAAAGAATTCATGTGTTGTCCACATCAGATATTTTCAAAAAGTATTTGATAACCAGGAAAATATAAATTATTGATATTCTAACGAGAAAACATTTGTTGCGAACTATGAGCAACTACTTGCCAATATGATCACTGATGTACTTTAACTTTTATCTTAGCGCGAGGTGGTCAGAACTCGGTTTGGTTGAATATAATCTAAAGTTAGTTTCAGTATAATTAGAATGATTATGTTGAATATTAATAACATATATAGTTGTGTATATATGTAGTGTATATACTAATGTACGTATATATGTAATGAACTTCATTCGATACCCCCCATTTCCTAGCACGAGAGCTGCACGTTTAATTTGTAATTAATATCCATTCAGGGACATGTATCGTATGAGGTTAATATTGTATTCAACAGTCTATAAATAATTGAATTTCACTTTATCAAATATCTCGTACGGGATATTTTTATTTCCAATTCATATTTTTTATTTTATATTGAAACATATGTAAAAATATTATACTTTTATCTATAATTTCATACTATTTTAATCACAAATATCATTAATTAATAAATTAATTAAATACTTTCTTAAATAATATAATATATAAAATTAATTAATATATATATATATATATATATATATATATATATATATATATATATATATATATATATTATTATTATTATTATTATTATTATTTATTTAATTTTCGACACTTTCGAAAAAGGGTTTTTCCTGGAGAGGGGGAGCATCAACTCCAACCACTCAGGTCACTGTTTGTTTAGTAGTTTTTATTGTATGTTTAGAAAACTCCTTACAATCCTTGAGGTATTCAACAGCACAGCTTTCTGGGCTTCATTTATAACAGCCGTCGAGAGACCCAGCCGTTCAGTCGCTTCCACAGTGGACACTGGTATCAGACCATTGCTGGAGATCACAATAGCCCTCACAATCACTTTATCCAGTCTGTACAGATCTTTTAATTCAGCTGCTAGAGCTTGATATTTTCGAATTTTTTCTGCACATACTGAATTAGTGTTTCCATCATTCGGCACAGCAATATCTATTATCTCTGCTGTCTTCATATTACCATCAATCAGCACGATATCAGGTCTGTTGTGGGTCACGGAATGGTCTGTTATAAACGACTGATTCCAATACAATCTTATCCCTACCCTCTGGACGATTTCTTTAGGACTGTACTTATAATATGGCATCAAGTCATTTAATAATTTTAATAATTTTCTTTTTACTCCTATCGCCTGGTGATAGATTTTGGCAACATCATCATGCCTCTTGAGGTATTCTGTGCCAGCCAACGCACCGCATCCTCCAGTTATGTGCTGAATAGACTCGTATGTGCTGACACAGAGCCTACACTTGTCTGATACGTTCTGTTGTTTCAAGACGTGTCGCCAGTAAGACCTAGTTGCTATGACCTGATCCTGGATTGCTATAAGAAATCCTTCTGTTTCGGGGAACAGACTTCCTCTAACTAGCCAGCTAGTAGACAAAGTTTTATCTATTTCAGTTTGCTGGAGCTGGTGATAAAATCTCCCATGTAATGCTTTCGATTTCCATTCTTCCAGTCGTTCGCTGTTGGTAATAATGTTGGACGCAACTTCTTGAGAGACTAATTGCAAGGCAGTGTGCCCCCGGTCAAGACTGCATATTATTTTATGCAATGGCACCTCGCTTTGTTTGAAGTACTGTCCTAGGGTCATTTCTTGCTTTCGGCACGCCTCTTCAATGTTTGTGAGACCCCTCCCACCTTCCTTTCTAGGCAGATAAAGCCTTGCGATGGATGCAGTCGGATGATGCATTCTGGACCCAGTCATACTCGTTCGTATTAGTCTATCTAATTCTTGGAGAGATGTTGTAGACCATTTTAGGACTCCGAAGCTGTATGATATGGCTGGTATAACCCACGTATTTATAGCTTTTATTTTCGATCCTGAGGATAGATATGTTGCAAGGATAATCTTCAATCTCTTCTTTAATGATTCCATGAGGCTATTCTTTACATCCTTCCTCGCAATTTTAACATGTTGTTCTATCCCAAGATACTTGTACATTTCTTCTTTTTGAAGATGCTTAATCCGCAGTTCATCATCAAACATACTTTCAGAAATAACTGGTTTTCCTTTTATCACATGAAGAACAGCGCATTTCTCAATACCAAGCGACATCTGTATTGAATCACTAAACTGGATTACTGTTTTTATCATAGACTGTAACTGAGATTTATTCTTTGCATAAAGCTTCAAATCGTCCATGTAAAAGCTATGGCTGATTACTGCAGTTGATTCATTAAATTTTATTTTGTATCCGTTTCCTTCTCGATTTAATAAAATCGATAAAGGAGCCATCGCAAGACAAAACCAAAGGGGGCTGAGGCAATCTCCCTGGTATATACCTCTCGAAATTGTAATGTACTCCAAAGGGTCGGACAGCTGATCATGTCCCATCCTCAATCTTGTTTTCCAGCTGCTCATGAGTTTCCTCAGAAGATCTTTAACATGTGGATGTATTTTATAGATATCCAGGACTTTTAACAGCCAGCTGTGAGGGACTGAGTCAAATGCCTTTCTGTAATCAATCCATGCTAATGACAGATTTCTTTTATTTATGGTCGTTTGGCCTGCAATGAACGAGTCGATGATGAGTAATTCTTTACATCCCTGGGCTCCTTTCCTACAACCAAGTTGCTCGAGTGGGATCAAATTATTGGATCGCAGATGAAATTCAATTTTGCTTGTGAGAATGGAGGTTAAAATCTTATAAACTCCGTTAACGCAGGTTATTGGTCGAAAGTCTTGCGGTTCCAATCGGTTTTCCTGTTTTTTAGGAATAAGTACTGTAATGCCCTGACAGAAATTTTTAGGAATATCTATCTGTCCTCTTATCATTTTTAGATAATTGGTCGCTAGTATTTCATGCAAACAGGTTAGATTTTTCAACCAGTAATTTTGAATTCTATCACTGCCTGGTGCTTTTCAATTTTTCATTTTCTTTGTTGCGATGACTACATCCTGCTTTGATATGCCAAATTCTGGCATTTCAGGTACATCCCGAAATTCATTATTTATTGATCTCAACCATTCGATTTCATCATTGTGAAATGCACTGTCCTCCCACAGCTTTTTCCAATAATCAGTTATATTTTCAGTCAGTGAAACATTCACATATCCCTGTTTACCACTCTCCAAGTTCCGATAAAAATGCCTCTCATTATTTATGAACCTTTTGTTCTGCTGTTTACGAAGCATCGACTTTTTGTATCTTCTTATTCTGTTTGCATAAACTGCAAGTTTTTGCTTCAGCACATCAGCATGTAAAGCCAATTTTTCGGTAAGCTCAGATTCCAACACCATTCCTAATTGTAGTACAACTATTTCATCAATCTTTCTTTTTAATCTTGTACTTGCTCCATCCGGATTCTTGATATAACTTGTGATAGCCCCAATATTCGCTCTGAGCGAGCCTATTTTATTTTCTAATCTTTTCTGCCAGCGTGGTATGGTTGATTTGCATTTATCTTTCTTTGATTCTTGTTCTTCAAAACCAAGTTCAATAATAACGACCCTTGCTGCAACATACGCCCAGTGACAAACAGCTTCAACATCCATTTCTGGGTAATTACTAACAAGTTTACTTAAAGCTTCATTAACCTGTTTCATAGTTGTCCGTGTATTAAAGCTATAAGGGACTCTTAATAGGGATGGTCTTGCATCATGTGGCATTCCTTCATAAAGCACATGCTGGGATAACAATGATTGCATTAGTTTTCGAATCTTTTCATCTTCTTCTTCAGAAGGAGCAGCCTCTAGTGCCAATGATATTTCTAATTGTTGAGGTTCAGTCGGTTGCTCTTTATTTCCAGTAGGTACTAACCCTAATCGCTCAGATATTATTGCTTTAATATTTTCCATTTCCAGAGCAGAGAGAAATTTTCTAGATCGGATAACTCTAACTTGATCACTCAACCTTTGCGTACTCATAGTCATCCGTGGGTATGATTCCTGCCAATACTGTTGAATCCTGCTAAGGTATCCTGTCTTGTCTGTTTCTAATTTTGTTGCCAAAAGATATGCCTGGATGACAGCCTTGTTCATTTCTGGCGTCCATTTCATCCTTCGGGCACCTCTTGGTCTCGGTGGTCGGGTTCGTGCGGGAGGAGAAATAGTCTCGCCCAAGCCCGAACTCGAACTAGTGGCCGGTTCTTGCAGTCTTGTGGTCCATTGCGGCAGGGTGACGCCACTCGCTCCGCCATCCCCTGAAGGAAGCTGTC
This sequence comes from Rhaphigaster nebulosa, assembly GCA_948150685.1. Taxonomy (NCBI): domain Eukaryota; kingdom Metazoa; phylum Arthropoda; class Insecta; order Hemiptera; family Pentatomidae; genus Rhaphigaster; species Rhaphigaster nebulosa. Next base: position 237,713,586 of record OX411306.1, on the reverse strand, counting down.
GAAGATTTCCACCTGGTGCAGCTTCATTCCCAGGTTCGTCCGAGGCTATACGTCGATTTCTTAACTCCATTTTTAGTGGGTGGTTGCATTTTAGACCTTCTGCCAGGTCTTCCTAGGTAAGGTTGCCCTAGGGTATTTACTGAAAATGGCCTCTGTGTCAGTGTAAATGTTATTGTGTCCTGTAATGTGTGAGTTTGTGAACGGTATAATGTACTCAGGAGCCCGGGGGAACGTAAAACCCCAGCAACTGCGTTCATCAGCTGCCCTTGCATTATTATTATTATTGGCATTATTATTATTATTATTATTAATTTATTATAAAGTTAAAGAAGGTTTCAAAAAAAAATTTCTGTTGGCCTGTATTGTTATTCTACAGCTAAAAATTATTCAGTTTATTTCAAGTCTTAAATTTTCCCCATTCGAAATATACTATTTTTATTCCTGAATTAAAGTTAAAAAAGTTTTAAATTCTTTTTGTTGGCCTGTGTAATTATTGACATATTGTTATAATATAATAATCATAGTAATATAATTATGAATAATTTAATTATTATTGTATATATATATATATATATATATATATATATATATATATATATATATATATATAATATATATTATTATTATTATTATTAATTTTATATATATTATATTATTTAAGAAAGTATTTACTTCATTAATTAATTAATGATATTTGTGATTAAAATAGTATGAAATTATAGATAAAAGTATAATATTTTTACATATGTTTCAATATAAAATAAAAAATATCAATTGGAAATAAAAATATCCCGTACGAAATATTTGATAAAGTGAAATTCAATAATTTATAGACTCTTGAATGAATATATATATATATATATATATATATATATATATATATATATATATAAAGGTGTATGATAACTAAATTGAGTTTCTCTCTGTAAAAAGAGATTATTTTATTAGTTACATAATTTTTTCATAATTTATATCATAGATTTCATCTACTATTAGCACTCTTACCTGTAAAAATAGAAACGGCATTTAAAGCTATTAAAACACAATAAAACAATTTATAATACAAACACACTATAATGCCAGCTTCAACGTAACCTCCTCCATATGATCATTATTCCCATATGTTCTTTTTAACTGAGAATGGTTGATTATATAAGTACTCGTAAAATTCAAATTAAGTTTAAAATAAATAAGACGAACTTGTTCGACTTTTTTTTTACACACACACACACACACACACATACACACACACACACACACACACACACACACACATATATATATATATATATATATATATATATAATTAATACTATGCTTAATTAATTTATGAATTAATAATATTTGTGATTAAAATATTATGAAATTGTAGATATTAGTGTCATTTCAAATAACGCAATAAAACATTAAAAAATTAGTAGAACTCTTAGAAATAAGAATAAGACAAATGAACAATCTCTAATCTATAAATAAAATAATTGAAACGAAAAATGAAAATTTAATATAATTATAAAAAATTAAAATATTGTCTCCAATGTTTTTATGCAAATATGCGGAATTCACTTATAGTAATCTAATGTCAGAAAGCTTGTGTGTATATTTTCATTTGATGGGCAAGTTATAATAAATCGAGAAGGTAAAGTAATTGGCGATGCTTGAATATGGTTTGGAAGAAAACTTTTTGGACAGAATCGGGTAAGGAATTCAAGAGAGTTGTGGCTAGTACTAAGTGGATTTTTCAAAGTAAGCTGTTCTGTAAAAGGGAGTATGCTTATGATTAAGATCTTTTGTTCTAGGAGTGTACGGAGGAGCTCTCGTTTTTGAGCTCCCCCGTTTTTGAGCTCTCGCGGATCGGTAAAGAAATGAACCCAAAGAATAATGCCGCACAGAGGGCAAAAAGGAATGATTTAGGTGGACAAAAGTCAATCTCACAAATGTTTTCCATTGAACCGTTGTTGTTTACTACGAACGAAGGTTGGATAATCCCAAAAAGGTGTGGCTGAACATGTATTTACCTTAATCTCACCCTTTTTTTTTCTTTTTTTATTCCCGACATATCAGTTGCCCGTTTGTTCTTATTGAAGAGATACTGCATGCTCAGTGGGTGCTTACAAGCATACCAATAAAATATATAAATATTTCAAAATTTATTCAAATTATCGTCTTAAAATGACAAAGGTAACCCTGATATAAAAGTAACGCGATGACCTATACATGGTTTTAAAGGAGTATGGATTTTCTTAAAAAAGTAAGAATTAATACTTAATTGGCAAAAACAAGTTCATAACACAGGCCAACGCTGAAATAATTTTTGTACTGAAAATACCTCATTCCTATAGTTTTTAGGGTGCTGAATCCAAATATGATATTAAAAAAGCTGTATCACCCACAATTTCTTCACATTTTACAGCTAAATTTATTAAATTAAGCGATTTTTAAAGAATTGAACAGCTTCACAGGCCAATGATGAAAAAACTTTTGTACTGAAAATACCTTATTCCTATAGTTTTTACGGTGCTGAATCCAAATATGATATTAAAAAAGCTGTATCACCGACAATTTCTTCACATTTTATAGTTAAATTTATTAAATTAAGCGATTATTAAAGAATTGAACAGCTTCACAGGCCAATGATGAAAAAACTTTTGTACTGAAAATACCTTATTCCTATAGTTTTTACGGTGCTGAATCCAAATATGATATTAAAAAAAGCTGTATCACCGACAATTTCTTCACATTTTATAGTTAAATTTATTAAATTAAGCGATTTTTAAAGAATTGAACAGCTTCACAGGCCAATGATGAAAAAACTTTTGTACTGAAAATACCTTATTCCTATAGTTTTTACGGTGCTGAATCCAAATATGATATTAAAAAAAGCTGTATCACCCACAATTTCTTCACATTTTATAGTTAAATTTATTAAATTAAGCGATTATTAAAGAATTGAACAGCTTTCAGTCTTCCTCAAAAAGGAAGACCTACATATAAAGTTAGGCCTCATGAAACAATTTGTAAAGGCTTTGCCTAAAGATGGACCATGTTTCAAGTATCTCTGCCAAAAGTTTCCACGCCTTTCAGAAGCTAAACTAAAAAAAGGCCTCTTTGTCGGACCTGACATTAGAAAAATGATGTTTGATGTTAACTTTGAATCCACAATGACCTTAAATGAGAAAGAAGCATGGGTGTCATTCAAGGAAGTCGTTGCAAAGTTCTTGGGAAATGAAAAAGACCCAGAGTGTGTTTCTATTGTAGCTAACATGTTACAGAAGTTTAAAAAGTTAAGTTAAGATGTTTGATGAGCCTGAAACCTACGGAAAACTATGGGTGAAAAAAAAAAACTAAGGCCAGATTTAGATTCAGCACATACAAATCTATAAAGATCAACTATTAAAGTTAAAGAAGGTTTCAAAAAAAAATTTCTGTTGGCCTATGTTGTTATTCTACAGCTAAAAATTATTCAGTTTATTTCAAGTCTTAAATTTTCTCCATTCGAAATATACTATTTTTATTCATGAATTAAAGTTAAAAACGTTTTAAATTCTTTTTGTTGGCCTGTGTAATTAATGACATATTTTTATTATATAATAATCATAGCAATATAATTATGAATAATTTAAAATTATAGTATAACTTATTTCTGACTGTTATAATAACGTAGTAATTGTTATAGTTATATTACACTCATAATTATGAGTCTTTTATAATTAAGCAAAGATTATATTAATACTTATGATTGTTATATAATTATATCTTGATATGAATATATATATATATATATATATATATATATATATATATATATATATATATATATATATATATATATGATATAATTTTACTAATGATAATTTATGATTATAATAATAAAATCATGTAAATTATGACAATATTACAATAATATTAATTATAATATTAATATTTTAAACATAATTACAACACATAATAAATCAAAGAGATTAATTTTTAAGTTCTGTTTAATGCATTCTTGAGATTATTTAATTTATTCATTAATTTTGTATATATTATAAAGTTTTATATCTCATTAATTATGAGGATTGTTTTTATAACTCATTTAATCTTAAAGTAGTATTTTATTAACTATTTTTAGTGTCCTCTGCTATTCTAAAAACATTTATTAGGATCATAAAATAAGTTTGTCCTCCTGAATCGATAATTTTGCCCATTTTGTGGCGTCTGTAAGAGAAGTGAATAAACTTCCAATTGAATTGAGAGAAATTGTAATTTGGATAAATCTTGGAAACAAATTTATTAAGAAAGTAATATGCTCATTCGCTGTCGGACTTATGACAGCTTGTTTTACTAATTTTAGAATACGGCGTAATGGGTCTACTATCGCGCATTACTGTAAAGCCACGCCGTGAATTATATCCATTACGCCCTTCGCAACGCTGGCCAAAAAATTATGAAATTTTTTTTCATTCTCTCACTCTCTCATAATAATCTTGCTATTTGAATTTTTTTTTCTTGGTCGATTACAAAGGTTCATAATTCTATATAATAAACCAAAACACAAAGCTTAAATTTCCTGATCTCCTATGGGGAATTGAACCATGGTTTGTATGAAATTATTGTTCTTGAGTTACAGAACCGTCACTTGAAGTGTCCTGGTTTTTATGCTATACACCTTGTATAAATAAATAATACTAGTATACCCGAGCGAGAACTCTCGCATTAGATATCTATCCTTCGTCAAATACCTAATACATCGGAAGTGTAAGCGATATTAATGAAACATGTTTATTCCTATAAAAAATATAACTAATATACAGTTGACATCCGCGTGATGTTTTAGAAGGATCAATCCCTAATTATAACTAATATTACCTACAAAGTATATTAATCACTCATATTTGGTGAAGCTACATAATTTATAATTACTATGCTTAAGTAACAATTTATACTAAATGAGTAATTAGCTTGTCCCACTGAAAAATATCCCTTCTGTTTAACAATTAAGCAATGAGATTCAGCTATACCATTATCTATTTGTAGTATTCATATTTAACAGTGCTTTAAGGTTAGACATTGGAAAGAATCTTGTTTATCATTCATAGAAACCTAATAACAGCATTAACTCTTATTAAAGAGTTCTTGTAAACACCCAACTTGCATTTACAAGTATAAAGTTGCAAGATGGCATAGGGCCCGTGCCGACCTATCCATTATCTCAAAAACGGTAGGTTTTGGGGCTTTAAAACGCTGGACCGTAGGAACGTATATTCCTAACGTAGATGCCCGCGTCAAAATCTTTAAAACGCGATCTGTTCCGTCTCGACCCACAGACCCACCACCTTCAGAATTTTGAAACCTCCCAGTTTTTTCATCACTTTTATTCAAGCCCTAGTAAGAATTTAACCATCTAAATTAGGATTCGTCACTTCTCCATGAAATTCCCTTTCTTCTGATATCTCACTCGTCAAAATCCATCGCTCCTGAGATCTGGAAAAGGGATCTATAGTACCGTAATAATATATAGTAGTGATATCATAATTGTTTAAGAACTATTCACACATTTTCATTATAAAATGTGACTACGAATACTTGTTATATATATATATTAAAATTTGGGCAATTTAATTTTTAAAATTTTACTAATATAAATTTTAATACTTTGGGACTTATTGCCGAAAAATGCAAAAATATACGGCGGCCATTTATAAGCACCTCCTTGATAGTGGTGACTTTTCATCACCGTTTTTTCATACGTTTTTACATAAGAATCCATTAATAAACACCGATCATTTTTTTTATTCCAAAACACAATAGATTGTCCAATGGAGGACAAAGAGGGACACTTTGTGGGACAATCCAACCTAATGTGGGACCTCTGGTCACACTATTATAGAAAATAATGACATTTCATGTACGGTGAAGGATAGTACCCAGCAGTACCTCTTCTGTTGTTGATTCAGTTACCCTGTTTGTTAAGGAAGAAGATCTCTCATCCAGCGCCTTTTCAGTTTCTTCCTCATATTCATGGGCATGCCAGTTGAAGTCGAATCCCTTTTTATTCTGTCCTTGTAATTTAGTCATAGAAAACGCAGAACTCAACAACCACACAAACCTAATCTTCCTTTTATAAAAATTCTGATAATAACACAACTTAGGTGCGTGAATTTATTTAGTATTTGATATTATGTTCTGAATTATTATAAAAAAAAAAAAAAGTGTTATTAATTTTAAGAAATTCAAAATTATTGATGTGTTGAGGCAACTATTACTGTTGAGGCAATAAATTGTCATGACTTTGTGTTACCTTAACACGGAACAACCAACAAATGATAATGCTTTTAGAATTATTAATGTTCTATAGGACCGGATTTAATTATATGCCATGGTGTAATATAGTTGTTATATTGTTTATGTAATTTTCCATGAATATTAAGGAAGTGGTAAACGAGCTTTAATAAGGGCCTATACTTCATTAAAAACCTTTAACAAACATAAAAAAAAATTCAGTATATAATTTTTATTTGCTTATCAGCTCTTTCTTTCTTTTTTAATTATATATCTGCTCGGTTTTATTAGGTCATGCCATGTTTTTGGTTAATGTTAAAATTTTAATTACATCCTTTATGACCACGTGTACATTCTTTTTTAATGTATGGACGGTCTAAACAATGCTTTATTATTTAAATGTAAATTAATCTTTTTTATGATCTGAATAAAGCTGCTTGTTCATTTCTGTTTTAATTTTATCTTTTTTCAAGCATATTTCGATTCCGTCTGACTTTGAAATTTTAACCATTAAATATGAAAGAGGTCGGTCCCCCCTTACATTTTTTATTTATTCACAAATTCATTTGAAAATACAAGCTTTTTGTGTTAAATACAACAGGCTGTGTGTTCTTTAAAATAGAGGAATGGGAATGTAGATATATAAATATGTATACGTATTATTATTATAATACGACTTAATTAATCAATTAAATTTACAACTGTATTAAAACTTTAAAAATACAACAAGTAAATGTGAACATTGGTATTGAAAAAAAATGATACTGACCTGTAAAAAACTACTCATTAATAGCACTCCAATAACAGTATAGAAGCAGTGAGGGTTTTACGATGGATTTTGCATTTCAAAGATCGGATACGAGAGGAACTCAAGGACCAAATAGGACTTTGACAGTAAATGAGCCTTTTGTAATTAATTGGAAGTTTAGAGCGTTTGCCTAGTAAGTGTTGAAGTAGCCGAAAACGGCGGGTAGTTTCTTGTCGCTTCAGTCTTGTATGAGGATTCCAAGTTGGAACGCGTTTGTCAAGATGGAGTCCTAGGCAGCGGATCTGTTCAACAGGGATATGTGGAATATTATTAAAGCATTCTGTCATAGGTTTACTACGAAGGGTTAAGGTGATTTGATGGGATTTTTAAAATTTATTTTAATCCTCCAGAATAGATTTTTTATCCAATACAAATTTTTATATATAATTTGAACAATAAGAGCTGTTTTATGAAAAAAAGAATTATTTATTTATTTGCCTAAATAATACCATTTAAATAGTTAGATATTGAAATTAGATATGATATACAAAGAATAAAATAGAAATTTTCTTATCAGGATATTTTTGAAAGATTCCTTAACAAACCTTTAAATCACTCAAATACCAGTCAACGTTTCGGCAATTCAGGCTGACAAAGATTATATTCAAATCAGCTGATTAGCGAAACCAAAAAAAAAAAAAAAAAAAAAAAAAAAGGAATACCTACACCGCACAATCAAAATTTGATGACCTTTTAAAATATTTTTATTTATGTGGTACTTCTATTTTCTGTTTTTTGCAGATCACCTGTTTTTGATATTCCTCCATTTTCTTTTAACATGTGTTAAATTGTATTTCAGTCCCTATCAATTTTTATTCGTGTTTTTAAGACTGTTGATGTGGATTTTATGCGATCTTGTTTTGTTTTTTATTTATTTTTTGTTTTTTTATGATAATGCCTAAATTAGCGGAACTTTGACTTGTTAGTTTTTTACTACTATTTGAGAGACTTAAGGCTTTGTTTAAATAATTCCAAAAATAGACTATTATTTTGCCTCTTTGTAGTTTTCTGAGTTTTTGCTATTTTTAATTAAAGGAAAATTCGTAATAAAAATATCGAAGATTGGTCCTTGTGGAATAGTTTCACTCAACTTCTACCCTCGATGTTTTATCGGAGACCCGTGGCCCTTAGATGTTTATATCAAGTACATTTTGTATTAATATATTATATTTAAACCTAAAAACAATTAAGATCAATATTTTGTAGATGCAAATTAAAATAATAATTCTGAAATTACAGACAATTATTGGTGAAATTAGTGAATCTGAAAATCTTATGCCTTTAATTAGAACAAGATGGGAAATTGAAGTGAACAGAAGCACGTGCCGGAATAGGCTAGCTCTTATTTGTTTTCATATTTTTCTTCCTTTTCTTATCTTCTTTTATTTTCTTTAATTTCATTTGACCTTTTAGATCTTTTATTACCTGCTCTATCGATCTTGATTTATTTTTTCCAATCCCTTGCTAGTAGTCCTATATTATCTTTCTTTATTATGTCTTTTCATCTTGTTTTAGTTTTCGAAAATAGTCAGACGCTTAGAGCTACATGTTTCTTCCAACCTTGATTAGTTTCCTTAAGAAATACCTCAATGAACTGTTGTATAATTTTTAATATTTGGCCTGCCCATTTATTGAAATTTCCTTCTAAATCTTTCGAAACTCCTATTTTGTGTGACTATCATGTATGATGTTTCGCAATGTTATAACAGATCAAGTGTTATTATTAGATAATCTAATTGATTTGTTTGGATGCTGTATTCTAGATATAAGGTACACATTTTTCAATTAATTATGTTTACTTGCTCATGACGTTTCTGCATTCACATTCCAACTTGGGACTACTTGGATCCGAACCGAAAAAAAAATAAGTAGCGGGAACGAGGTAAAGTGCCTCAGGAGCTGGCAGTAGTGCTGCTACCTGTTGTATAAATTGTGAATTATCTCTAAATTTTCATCATAAAAGACCTAAGTTGGAATTAATAATCCAAATAACTCGCAACTTACAGTACTACAATTACAATTGAAATAAAAAAAACTAGGGGTGTGAATATCGAAAAAAAACAACAAATATATATATATATATATATATATATATATATATATATATATTTTTTTTTTTTTTTTTTACATCTTTTCCTTACATGGTAACCCCACATAAGGACCGTTTATTATTTTATACATGCTCCATGCCTTAGAGGCATACTACATGATTGGTACGATTTATCAAATTTACATATTCAGTGGTTTAATACAATTCCAGTGTTCAATTGAAATAGAAACAAAACTAAATCAAACAAACAAAAATAAAAATAAATAAAAATGAAGTATAGCTAACAAGAAATCACCTACGCTGCCCATCTTTGGTCAGTGAGTCAAAGTTTATATTTTTAATAAATTTAAGCAAGTCTGTCTTGAATTTAGAAAGCAAATTTTGTTCTGTTTCAGGCCATTGTCCATATCTGAGAATTATACTTTTAATCAAATGAAAACGTTGTTTGTCAAATAATTTACAATCATAAAGTATATGTCTAAAATTTTGGATTTGTCCGTCTTCTTCGCATAAGACGGACATATATATATATATATATATATATATATATATATATATATATATATATATATATATATATATATATATATAATTTTTTTTATATATTTTTTTTATATATATATATATATATACATATATATATATATATATATATATATATATATATATATATATATATATATATATATATACACATACATACACACACATATACATATATATACATGTATACATATACATATATCGTATTGATAGTTTTTGAATATATCAAAATATTTGTTCAATATATTGTCAATCAATATTTATATATAGATATTTTTAATCTTTAAAAGGGACACACACATATCGATATTGCTGTGCCGATGTAATTTAGATATTTTTTATATAATATCGATATTTCTGTTCCGATATAATTATGATAATGTTCTATAATATCAACATTTCTATACCAATATAATTAAGATATTGCTTTGCCAAAAGTCACCAAAAGTTTCTACAATATTCTTCCGAAAGGTTTCAGTTATTCTACCAGAATTAAGAATGGTTTGAAAATTTCAGGGAACATCTTCAGCAATGCGTAGTTAGTAACATTTAGAAGATGGAAAATGTGTCAGATATTTCTGTTCTACTCTATATTTAATTTTGTAACTGTTAAATGACCCTAGTGTTTAAAAAACTTTAAAATAAATAAATATATGTTGGTGCATTAGTTTACAGAAGTATTTATATGTGAACATGTATATATCAATATAAAAGTAAATAGGTTAAATTTGTTAAGTTAAAACTTAACAATGACAAACTTCATACGTTATTCTGAAAGAATAAAATAAAAGATAAGTGATATAACTAATAACACAAAAAATAATGTATACCTGAAAGAATAATTAAATATAATAAAATTATATATATATATATATATATATATATATATATATATATAAGTTAAGGTATACAGTGTAACTTAACCCCCACACTTAACTTAACAACTTAATCCCAACTCTAAGATGTAAACACTCTCTGAGACTATATATAGAGGATTACTAAGGCAATAAAGTCAGTCTTTTCTCAACAAGGGTGCGTGTCATTTCCTTCCCTTTTTCCTTTTTTTTATTTTAAGTCCTCGGAACGAACATAAGTATATATATATATATATATATATATATATATATATATATAAATATATATTTATTTTTTTACATCTTTTTCTTACATGGTAAACCCACATAAGGACCGTTTATTATTTTATACATGCTCCATGCCTTAAAGGTATACTACATGAATGGTAAGAATAATCAAATTTACATATTCAGTGAAGTTTAACACAATTCAAGTATTCAATTGAAAATAAATAAGTAATAAAAAAGATATATATATATATATATATTTTATATGTACATATTGTATTTATTTATATGTATATATATATATATATATATATATATATATATATATATATATATATATATATATATATATATATGTACACACAACAAGCAATATAGAGTCTATAGGGTCTATACTATAGGATCTATTATAATATAGACAATGATTGATATATAAAATCATAATATTATAATGCATAATTTTTTTATATATATTACAAATAATTTATCCATTATAATATTATGATTTTTTGGCAGTTATGAGAAAGCCTGGGGTGAGCGATCTACCTGAGACACTAATCACACTTCTGCCTCCCCATCCCCTCTCCTCCCCTCCTTCCCCCCCGCAGTTGCTAACTTGTCCTCCTCCGTAAAGTTTGCCCATTTTTAATAATAAACTGACACCGCGGGAGTGATTTACATCTTCTAAGTTTTTCATCGTGGCAACCTGATCCCGCCGCAGTCCACTCACTTCTAAACACATCTTCGCCGCGGCTCGAGGATCAATCTTGTGTCCTTCAATATCCTTCATGATTATTACATCATCCACTAGCTCTTCGATGACTAACAGATGAATAATTGATAATAATAAAGCTACAGATTATTTTTTTAAGGTGACATTACAATTAGGAGCCATTTAGTGTTTACAGATCTCAAATACATTTCGATTCCCATCTAGGGCCGGATTAAACAATGTAGAGGCCCCTTGGAAATGCAAAGCGCTGGGACCCTCTGCCCTTTGTAATTAAATACATTTTATTGCATGAAATAAATTATAGAGTGAATATCTAATTTGTGACTTCATCACCATTATCCTGTTCACTTCAATACATGTTTTATAATAATAATTCAAATTTAGCAGATAGGTGAATAATATTTAATTAAATTTTATACCGAGACCAAATCTTCTTATATCGGTACTTATGTTTATCATTTATCAAAATAAAACTATTCATAGGCAATGATAATAATTGTAATGTAATTTATTTTACTCTCGCAAATAAAGAAAATGAACTAAAGTCATTATAATGATTTATTTCTCGATTAACTTAGCTTAAAATGGGATACAAAATATTGAAATATTAAATCATGTTTTCAAAACATCAACTTCTATATAATTAAGATTTATGTTCACTTTTTTTTTCAATTCATCTTGATGTATTTACTTATCTTAGTTTCGCAGATTTTCTCAAAGCTCTTTTCTGGATAATCCATCTATAAAAGTGTTGCAATCTTCTTTAAAGTTGAAAACTGAAGAAATTTCTAAAAATTTAACACGAAAAACAGTGGGACCGATAGCCGATCTACAAGGACAAAAACAACTTTCAAAATATTATAAATGTAATAAAGGATCCTTTCTATAAATAGTTGGTGACTTCAAAAGTATCCCAGTATAATCTCATAGTTTGATTATGCTCTCGTTGTAGTGTACGGATTAGTCAGGCATTAACAAGCAGGCTCACAGTCATTGATTGTAGTCAGTTGACATAAGCATGATGGTATAGAAGGATCAATCTTAATTAGGGATTGATAAATTATTTGCCACTTCTATAAATTTGTTTTATTGAAAACTAGTTTCGAATGTTATACATTCATCCTCAGTTCTAAAAACACACAAAAAAAAAAATTCAAAAATAAGCAATTCAAAATATAGTTTGGTATTATTATACACTTTAAATTAGATTAATATAAATCAGTATTATAAAACATTTATGAATTATGAATTTAATTAAGACATAATGTATTTGATTTCTTGTATTAATTAAATTCATAATTCATAAATGTTTTATAACACTGATTTATATTGCAACTAATTTATAATATGTATAATAATACCAAACTATATTCCGAAGTACTTATTTTTGAATTTTTTGTTTGTTTTTAGAACTGAGGATGAATGTATAACATTCGAAACTAGTTTTCAATAAAACAAATTTATTGAAGTGGCAAATAATTTATCAATCCCTAATTAGATTGATAGTAGAAATTAGTATCTATGTGTTATCGCTCATGATGGCTTCTGTTAAATCAGGTAATTATGTTCCTTTCTAACCAGATTAACATAGCTTCTGCCAATCTCATATTGATTACAATTGGTTTTCGAAAACGGCTATGATCTATGCTTTGAAATGGATAAACAATACTTCTATAATCTGTGAAATACCCTTCCCGGTATCCCAACGCAAAATTTTTTTTTTCATTTTGTAACATGTTTTGCATTCTTTCGAGAAATGTTCATCAAATTTTGCGCAGTTTTGCGCTAAGCACCGTGTTTTGTTTTTAATCAAACACAATTTCTGGGCTCACTTTTTTTGAACTATCATTTTAATCATTTTATTGGTAGAACTTAGTTTATTTAAAACTAAGGTCACTATAAACAAAAACAATTCAGTCAAAAAACAGTAAATAATATTTTTTAATTAGGGATTGATTAATTATTTGTCACTTCTATAAATTTTGTTTTATTGAAAATTAGTTTCGCATGTTAGTACAAGTTGGTTCGAGTGTTAGCACAATCCGAGAAGGGACCAGTACAAACTTTTCTGTTTGATATAATCTATTTAAACTCTGAACTGAAGATAAATGTATATCATTCGAAACTAGTTTTCAATGATACAAATTTATAGAAGTGGCAAATAATTTATCAATCCCTAATTAGATTGATCCTTCTATACTATCATGCGGATGTCAACTAAATATTTTTTACTTTACCTAAAAATAAAATTTCGCTTGAAATTTACCGTCATCTAAATTCTGTCACCCGGGGCAAGTGATCCCTTTGCCACTCTTCTAATTCTGGTCCTGAGGATTCGGTTTACAGAGGCCCTTGGCTCATTACTTTCTGACTTGTTGCTAAGCGATAATGACAGACTTTAGTCAGATAATAACTTTTCTATGGATGTCGATCCTCAGGATGAGGAAATAGATTAAATTATTTATGAAAATGCCCAAATTGTTTTTCTTTTTAATTATAAATTATAAATTAATTTTTTTTTTCAATTTTTCGCCATAAAATAATTTTATTAATTAATTAAAAACCATCGAAGGTTAATTTTTACTTCCTTGTACGAAGTAAATGAAGTATTGTAATCGCGAAAATTTTCGGTTTTCAGATTTCAACAGAAATATCCATTTTGACCATCCCTGAATCCATTTTGACTAGTTTCGTCGTGGCGTCTATACGTACTTACGTTCGTATCTCGCATAACTCAAAAACGTTTAGCCGTAGAAAATTGAAGTTTTGTATTTAGGATTGTTGTAAAATCTAGTTTTGAACCTCTCTTTTTGGTCTCTGCTTGATTACCGGAAGTGGTACTTTACTTGAAGGTCGAAAGTGATTTCCATAAAAAATTAAATTAAAATACTATGCAAAACTTCTCAAATTTAGTATTTGTAACGTATATATTGATTTAAATAATATAATAAATTTTGGTTAACATTAACATAAAGTGGTACTTTATTTTAAGGTTATATTAGACTTTCATCAAAAATTATATTAAAATATACTGTAAAACATCTCAAATTTGGTAAATAGGACTTTTATATCGATATGAATGTATTAACTAGTTACCTACTGAAAGAAAACGACAAATAATAACGGAATGAGATCTCCAGAAACAAGAGTATGTCTGTGTGTGTCAATAGATGGATGTCGCGACGCCGAGTGTCGTTTTTGAGATACTGAAATCTTCGAAAACTAGTAACCAAATTGAGGATCACTTTTTGAGCCACCGATTTATAGTTTAATAGACGTGCATGGAAGTCTTGTGTTGTCCACATTAGATATTTTAATTATTTGTGACGAACACGTGATTTCCAATCGAAAATTATGGTAATTGAATTTTGTCCTCCTAGATCGGCTATTGGCACCACTGTGCGATGGCTGCAATGACCATCCAGTGTGGCTCGATGTCCTAATTGAACTTCACATGCTCAACTATGGATATCTAGCTACATTATTTACGTTTGATTTTTTTATCATCCGATTCAGCTACTTTCGCCCGTGTCCGCTCGCGAAAGTAGCTGAATGCACGATGCTTAGGGCATAGGCTAATGATAAGTATGGAAAAATATATACTGTTGTCAACAATTTTTTGTACTACTTATTAAAATATTATATTACTGCTTAATATTAGCTTAACTCCCGAGGCGTTGCCAATGAAAAGAATCGCGAGTTAAATACTCTCCAAATTTCACTTTTTTTTTTTTTAATGTTTAACTTTTAAAAGATATTGTGAGTACCAGAAGACAGAACTATTGTTCTGATCTTTGCTAATCATCATTCATCAACATACTGTAGAGTTTCTCTAAAACTTTTACATTCAACTTAAAAACAAAAAGAAAAGATTTAAATACAACTTTGATTTTTACTTTATTTTCAACATCTTAATTATAGATCGCACATTTTATCATATTTATTATTATACAAAATGAATGGGAAAGTAAATAAAAGTGTTATAGCGAACGTAGATTTACCGAGGAAACACATCATACTATGTGGAATGAAAGGAGACGATGAAAAAAGATGTTTTTTTTTTTACAAAAAAAAATCATTTTTTTATTGTAAAGTTAAGACTGTTTTAGGTGTGATTTTATTACTTATACAACCGTAAGTTATCTGAAAAAGAAATGTTTCTTTTAATTGTCATGTTTCTTTATATTTATATAATATTTATCAAGTTGAAACTTGAATTCTGATATTTTTTTTTATGCATCAATGCTTTTTTAGCATTTCTACGCTTCAATTATTAGAACTCTTAGGGGGGGGGGGGAGAGAGAGGGGGAGCAGTGAGGGGATTACCAAAGCTTTCATCGACACAACCGGTTACCAACAAAAATGTTTATTGTAAATATTCCAAGGCCAAAGGTGTGTAAAAGTCATATGTTGGATTCATGGTGAAAAGTCGCATTTTCTACTTGTGAATATATTTCGTGGCTCCTGCTTAACTGTGTTTATAGTTTGTTTTGCAATTTTCGTTCATTAATCCTATTTTAGTTTTGTTTCGTTGAACATTGGTTTTTTCTTAAATTTTGAGTAAATAGTGTATATATGTAAATAGGGTTAGGTGTGGACTGCGGAGTTTCAACTCTTTATAGTTGGATTGCGTAGTTAACTTTAGTTTGTGGTAGTGGAAAAACAATTAGGATTTACCAATAGAAGTTATTTGAGGTGAGACAATTTTTTTTACCTCTTAAATTGTGTTATTACTTTCTATAACTTTTACTTTTAACTAACCTTTTATGAAACAGAGTTAGTGTTTATAGGCATATCTTTTGTAGTATTGCAAAGTTATACCTACCAGTGAACCATCCTTAAAAGATTGTAACTGGTAATTTGATAGGTGAGAATCAAGAGAATCAAGTGTTAAAAACATTGGAAGGTTATTGTTATCAAATATCTCCGTAACACTACTTATTGACTGTGGTTGTTGATCACAGGTGTTACAGTGATGGAGGAGAAGTTAAAAGATACCCAGCCTACCAAGGCATCTAGGCGTTTGGCAAAACGAGCTAGGGGAGGTTCTCCTGAGATTGCGGCGAGGTCAGAAAAGACTGTACCTAATACTTTCTGAGGCAAAATGTATACAGGAGAACCTGCGGGTCTTTATGTGTAATACGGAAGAGAGATTAAATGTTTATATTCGGAATCATATCAACAGTGAGGTAAAGAGGCTAGTCGATATGATTGTAACATTAGAAGAGGGAAAGAAGGTTGATGATATTTCGGCTATCGTCAAGCGCACCGTTCAAGAAACAATGTCCTCCCAGATTGTGCAGAACATGATAAGGCGAATTATAGACGAGAACTCGGTGCCGAAGGTAAGTGAGGGGCTTCCGGCTTCAAAGGTCACTCCACAACGCCAGGCAAAGGCTGGACCCTCCAGGGAACCGCAACCAGAAGCTAGTGGAGGTACAAGCGCAGCTGAACTCTTGGTTTCCGAGCCCTTCGAAATGGTATTAAGTAAGCGATCAAAGAGGAAAGCGAAGGCAGCCAACAAGAAGGCACGTGAAGACAGGATCAGATCAACTGAGCCAATAGTTGAAGCAGCCACTTCATCACAAAGTAAACCTAGGACCATGGCAGATATAGTCAAGTCTCTGCCATCTAAACCGGCCATGAAGCCTAAGCCGACGTACATCACAACTAATGGTGCGGGAAAGAGCCCGATGGAGATCATGAGCGGGCTACCATCCCCGTCTGAAATTGGTGTAAAAGCAGCTGTAGTTCGTCCGACCAAGGCAGGGTCCGTCTTGCTTCGCATAGAAGATGACTCTGATGTAACCAAAGTTATTGGTTGGCAAGGCCTGCGTGAAAAAGGTTTACAGGCCAAGCTAGCTCTAAGGAAAAAGCCCAAGCTTGAGGTTAGAGGGATACCGCACGCATGGAGCTCAGCGGACCTTTTAAGGTTTTTATGGGGGAAAATAACTCAGCAATCGGTCACTATACCATTGGTCATTAATGATCTACGGCCACTTTTCTCCTAGGTATAAACGGATTAAGCAAGAATTGGGTGTTAGAAGTGCATCCAATGGTCCGATTCCTGTTGCTAGAAATGGGAACATTAAATAACGGATGGAGACTACTTGGACGCCCCCCGATGCACAAAGTGTCAAGGCTACGGGCATACAAAAGCCACATGCCCGGCTGATTCTCTAGTCTGCATTTGGTGTGGAGCTAGCGGCCATGTCCTGAAGGATTGTCCCAGAAAACGAGATTTAATTGGCCCTTCCTGTGTAAATTGTGAGCGAGCAAATGCTCCTTCCCACCAAAGGAAGCATAAGGCGGGAAGTAGGGAGTGCCCTGTGCACATAAAGTGGTCCCAAGAAGTAGCGAATAAAACGCATTATGAGTAAGATCACCATTCTCTAACTCAACATGGGCCGACAGCATGTTGTAGCAGATGAGCTCCGTGCTCTCTCCCAACGCTATGATATTATGGCCATACAGGAACCGAGCTGCCGTGGGAACTTGGTCACGGGGTTTGGCCTCACATCGAGGATTATAGCTTCGAGCAGTAGAGAGAGGAGGCCCAGGGCTGCTATTGTGGTTAATAGCCCGAACCTCGACGTGATGGATCTGAGGCAGCATTCCACAGCGGATTGTGTCGCATGTCATGTCAGGTGGGGCAATGTAGCTTTCACGCTTATTTCATCGTACTTGCCTGATGGAAGCGATATTGAGGAAGGCATATCCGCCATGGAAATGATCAGGATTCGCACTAGAAATGTGATCATATGCTCAGACACCAACTCCTGGAACACGGTCTGGGGATCCAGTAGAACGGATAGAAGGGGCGCTAATCTTGGTGAGTTCATTGCTAGGAACCACCTCATAGTCCTCAATGATCCTTCTACTACCCCCACGTTCTCTAGTGCAAGGGGGCAGAGTTGGATAGACGTTACAATGGCCTCACCATCTCTGACTAACCGCCTTTGCGATTGGACCATTCGATCTGATACGAGTTCTGACGATCGTGCGATAGTTTTTGGCATGGTAGAAAATCTAAAGAGTTTCCACGGCATTGACAAGGGTTACAGAACTCGAAGAGGTGATTGGGGTGCTTTCCGATCAACGCTGGAAGAGAAACTGGTCGACGATGAGTGGGATGCGGCGGAGACGGACCTCACTGACGACCTGGATTACCGGGTGTCCAGGATCACAGACGTCATCCGTGACGCCGCTGAGGAATCCCTCCAGCACCGGAAGGCGAAAGCTCGACCTGTCCCATGGTGGATTCCGGCCTTAACCACTATGAAGAGAGAGCTCTACAAGGCCCGGCGGTTGTACCAAAGGTGTAGTTGTGATGAGAGGCGCACTACACTTCGTGCAGAGTACAGGTCTAAAGCCAGGGCATATCGAAACGAGGTGCGCTCACGAAAGCGGAAATCTTGGGATGAGTTCATTGTTGAGGAGTCATCCAAAATCCCTTGGGGTATCCCATACAGAGTGGCTCTTGGTAAGCTGACTTCTCTGCAAGTTATTGCAGCGTTGAAGCGTAATGGTACCCAGGCAAAAACTCTTGAAGAATCGGCGAAGATGTTTATAGCAGAGACTTACCCTAGGGACGATCCTTCCCAAGATAATGAAGAGGAAGCATTTGTGAGACGCACTACGGTATGCCCACCTGGTACGGACTTGTGCCCACCATTGGACATATGGGATCTCCGTACCGCCGTGGACAAGCAAAAGACTGGTCGTGCCCCTGGTTTAGACACCATTGACGCGGCAATCTTCAAAAATAGTATCCCCTATGTTGAAGGAAGGTTGTTGTCCGTGTTCAATGATTGCCTGGACAGGGAATACTTTCCAAGATGCTGGAAACTTGCTGACGTCATGCTCCTTTACAAAGGAGGAGACAAGGATAAGCAATTAGCCAAGTCTTATAGGCCTATATGTCTCCTCCCCGTCATGAGCAAGGTTTTGGAGAACCTGATGTTTGCAAGTCTACGGCCAGTCTTCTCACGAGCGAGCCATGCACGGCAATACGGATCTTGCAAAGGTAGGGGAACCGCAGATGCATTGCTGAGAGTGCGCCGTGATGTCGAGGAGAGGGTAGAGAAGTATGTTATGCTCCTCTTGTTTGATATAACCTCCGCCTTTGATAGCGTTTGGTGGCCGAGCGTGCTCCAGCAGCTGCACAAGTATGAGGCTCCCAGCAACTTGTATGGCCTGGTCAGAAGTTACCTCCAGGACAGAACAATAAAGATTCGTGGTAGCTTCTACGAAGTAGAAGACACTGTGGAGAGGGGATGTCCGCAGGGCTCTGTCATTGGTCCTGCTCTGTGGAAATTGGTCTTCGACGAGTTGCTGGGAGTGATAGAGGAGGAGCGGTTCCCCGCCACTGCTTATGTCGATGACCTGGCTGTTGTTGTTGCCTCGAATAGCAGGGCCAGATTGAAAGATGAAGCTGAACGGTGCGCCAGCCTGATAGGAGAATGGTGCGAGCGAAAGAAGTTGAAGATGGCGGGTTCCAAGACTCAGGCCATCCTCTTAAGAGGTACGACTGATAGGGCTCACCCTATAACTATGGTCATCCAAGGATCAAGAATTCGCCCGGGTGAGGTAGTTACCTATCTTGGAGTAAGGATTGGTAGAAACTTCAATGTGACGCCTCACTTGGACTATTTGAGAAGTAGGGTGGCCATAGCTCTTAATGGACTCAGTCGTATTGGTGGCGCTTTTTGGGGCCTCAGATACCCAGCAACGATGACCATTTATAAAGGAGTTATAGTGGCTATCCTGAGGTACGCGTCTCCAGCCTGGAATCAGAGCCTCTCGCACAGACAAAAGAGTAGGTTGGCGACCATCCAGCGGATAGCTCTGCTTCGAGTAACCAGGTCATATAGGACGGTGTCTCATGAGGCGGTGCAGGTCCTAGCAGGAGGAATACCTCTTGACCTCCTGCTGCGAGAAGATTACTTCCGGCACAAGATAAGGAGGGAAGGCCCAACGGATCTACCGGCAGATCTCCGGGTGAGGATCAATGCAGACCCTAGCAGATGGAAGAGAATCCTTCGGGAGAATACAGTAGAAGAATGGAACCGGCGGTGGGTGACTACCACTAAAGGGGCTACCTTGAGGAAGTTCTTTCCCACCGTCGATCCCCTATGCCCCAGTTGTAGTATACCGGAAACCGCCGAACATATCATCACAGCATGCACTACCTATGAGGCACTGAGGGCCAAACTACTGAGGGAGACAGGGCTCTATATTCTGACGGAGAGCGAGTTCCCTCAGCTGATGACCGAAATGAATTATCCTCATTTCAAGAACTTTGTGTGTGGTTGGAAGGCGATAGTGGGTCCAACACATTTTTCCTTGGGAAGGAGAGACAGGACCTTGCCAGAGAGGCCGCCGGACAGAAGACCCAGGATGGGAAGAAGATGATGGTGGTCAAACTGAAGTACCGAAGAGCAGGCTGTGTGCACAGCTACTCTGTTTTACTTATTACTACTGTAATCTGTTTTACTTGCAGCAGTGTGTTGTTAAGCAGAAATGCATAACATCACACTCCTGCAAACACCCGTATTGCCTTCTAGGCAGGGTAGTGTGGAAAATAAAATAAAATAAAAAAAGGCCAAAGGTGTGACAATTATTCTCGGTAATCGACTGCATTGTTTAGAATTCGTCTGCTTTCATTTAGACGTTTTCTAGGAACAGGATCAAAATGATAATTAATTTGTCAAAACGGCAATAAACTTTCACGGTTTTACACTTTTTTTCACTTAATATCCGACACTTTCACTCAATTTTACTCTTGTTAAAATGATTTTGTACTAAACTTGCTTCCCCATATGTGAGAAGTTGCCATGACAACGATTACAAAATTATCTATTTAAAAATATCAGATGTGGGTAGCACATGACTTCCTTGTACGACTATTAAATTATAAATCCGTGGCTCAAAAAGTGATACTGAATTTGGTTGTTACCAGTTTCCGAAGATTGCAGTAAAAACGACACTCGGCGTCCCGGCATCCATCTATTGACACACAAACAAACATTCTTGTTACTGGAGGTCTCATTCCGTAATTATATGTCGTTTTCCTTCAGTAGATAACTAGTTTCCAAGAGATTTCTTCATGTTCTATGACAACATTAAAACTGTCAATGTCACTAGATAAAGAATTGGAAAATGTCGACAGTTTCGACATTGTAAGCGGAAAAACCCACTTACCTAATATCTTATTCTCCTGCAGCAGACTTGTTCATCTCGCAAATGGAGAGGAAAACCAGTATTTTATACTCAATTTTGACACTTGATACAAGTAATAAAAATGTTTAATTAATTGGATTGGAAAACAAATCGCGTTTGCAACCTTTATTACCGACACATATGATTTTTAATTTAAATATAATTTTTGATGTAAGCTGATTATGACCTTCAAGTAAAGTACCCTTTTCGGCTTCCGAATTTTAACCAAAATCTAGTAAATACATTTATATCGACATAAAAGTCTATTTACCAAATTTGAGATGTTTTACATCATATTTTAATGAAAGTTTAATATGAATTTCAAGTAAAGTACCGCTTCTGGTTTTCCAATTTGGACCAAAATCTAGTATGTTATTTATATTAATATATAGGTCTTGTATATTAAATTTGAAAAGTTTTTCGTTATATTTAAATATAATTTTTGATGAAAATCCATAATGACCTTCTAGTGAAGTACCATCAATGACCCGTAATCATACAATGACCAAAAAGGGAGGTTCACAACTAGATTATACAGTAATTCTAGATACAAAATTTTAACTTTCTACGGCTAACCGTTTTTGAGTTATGCGATATACATACGAACGTACGAACGAACCTACGTACAGACGCCACGACGAAGCTAGCCAAAATGGATTCAGGGATGGTCAAAATGGATATTTCCGTTGAAAACTGAAAACCGAAAATTTTCGCGATTACAATACTTCCTTTACTTTGTACAAAAATAGTAAAAAATAGTTTTCCCATTTCTCTCCTTGAGAGTAGCATTTCGAAAAATTAAATGCATATAAACCTTCTGGAAGAAATTCTCTAAATGATAGTGAAATCCGCATCAAAATTGACCCACGTCTTTTCGAGTTTTGCGATCACAGGATGCTGGATGAATTTTCATATAGGTATATAGAAAGATTGTGACATGTTAAAAATTGTATACCTCATCTATTTTCTCTTATCACGAATATTTAGATTGAAAAATCTCTCTCAAATAACCCAATGTTCTGCAAAAAATATACAGTTTATGCAATGCATAGGCCTTTGTGATAATAATTTTATCGTCTAATTTGGGAAGAATAACTGAGCTACGACATCACCCCCAGCAGGCTCCAGGCCCTGACACCTGGCAGTCGATTCGCTGGAAGACTGTTAAGCTAGAGTTAGCCGAGCCGTCAGGAAGTTAATCGGCCCGGGGGTATGCATTCCAGCTTATGAGTTAATTATCCTGCTGGCCCGGACAGTATCTCACCTGCTTCAATTTTGTTTCGGCTGCTTTGTCAGAATTTAGTTTCCCAGCGAATATGGTAGCAGTTTTGTTCGCTTACATGTCAGAGTTCGCCTGTCGGCTACGGGAGAGAAACGATAAATAATGAAATCGTTTTGTTGGTCGGGAGGGGAGGGGTGAGAGGGAGGGAAGGAATGGGTGTGGAGGGGGTATTAAATTAAGCAGAGCAGTTCGTCGCTCGGCTTTGGTTCGAGTCCTCTCGACGTTCGTTAATCTGTTAATCACAGCTGTTTGACAATTAGAGCATTATTGATTATGCTGTCTGTGATTCTCTGTTTTTAAAAAAACAAAAAAAAAAATAGAATTGTTCCCGTTTGATACTCGCAATAATTCTCCAGAGGGGAAAATCTTCTGAGGAACGTTCTTTCATTAAATGAAGAATACGGGTTTGAATAAACCTCTGAAGACTAAATCTTGCTACATCCGTTCCTTTTCTCCATACGCTCCCTTCAGATCTAAACTATCAGACCTCATTAGACCCTCTTTTAGTTCAGCTTCTTTACGGAAATCCTTATTCTTTGTCACGATATTTCGGAATGCCTACATAGTTTTATCCAAATATATTCTAACACTCCAACTTCTCCGTTCTTCCATACAAATAATCCTCCGACATCACAGGGTTTAATCAGCCAAATGAATTCATTGACTCGGATTCTCATTCCATGACTATTGTTTGACTTATTGATCCGAGAAATACAATTTCTAGAGGTCTATTCTGCATTAATTATTTATGTTATAAATCACATGAAAAGTAATCCTGACAAATTATTTAATAATATGGCTTACTTTAAAGCAGCAGTCTGATGTTTAATTAGCAAATAGCTAACCGATTAGTTCTTAAGTGAGAGACTTGATACTTTTTTTTAGATTTTTCCAAATAAAATTTCATATTTTAACCCCGGCTGGGAACAAATATCTCTAGCTGGGTTATTTACTTATATTTGGGTCAACCCATATTTTTTTAAAGAGTTTGTAGGTTGATTCCTCCATTTTTGTAGAGATAAAAACCATTGGGGAAATTGTTTTCCCTTGACCATTTATGAATGACAGCCATTTTTCTATAGTTTTATTGGCCAATTACATTAAATGCAGTCATTTGCGGTTTCGACGATAGTTCAAAAACTATATGGCTTAGAAAGATCCAACAAACACTATTTTAAAGGAAACGCTTTAAGCTAAAAAAAACTTCTTCATAGTACATTTAATGTATTTCCATTCGTAATTATATAAAAATTGACCTGCATTTAAAAAAAAAAATTGCGTTTTCAAACCATTTTTTTCTATGAGAAGGAGAGCTATAAACAATTTACCTATTAGTGTGGTAATAAGTAAAAACACTTTGTGAAGATATACCAAAGCTCCTAATAAACCAAAATCCAAAATAAGAAAAATACAAAACACATTATTAAGCTATTGCTTAAATAAGGCTAATCAAAAATAGTACAGTTAAGTATTATGACCAATATGACCAAACAGAAAAAAATTACAGTGCAATAACAATATTAAGGTAGGTCCCTAATAGTAGCTCAACCAGAATAAATATAAATCCTACCTAAATATACCCTTAGTTTTTTGTGATTTTTTTAAATTTGAAATTTTTCAAGCTAAAAAATGTATTCTTAGTTAATTTGATTTATTCCTAATCCTAATATAGTGGATATTGATCTAAAGTTGAATGCTCAAGTTTAAAAATGTCCGTTTTCAAACCATTTTTTTCTATGAGAAGGAACGTTATAAATAATTTACCTATTGGGGTGGCAGGTAATGACCTTAATAGTAGCTCAACCAGAATAAATATCAATTTTACTAAATGTCTCCTTGATAGTTAATGATTTTTTAAAATTTGAAATTTTTCTAAATTTAGGCTTTAATATCTCCAATGGAACAGGAGTTAAAAATCTGAAACCTACGAAAGTAACTGTGTTTTAAAAGAGGTTTATGGTGAATAAAAACGTCACAGCTTGGCGACTTTCCGAAAATGGCGAAAAACACCAAATGAAAGCATTTGCAGTTTCGTCGATAATCCAAACACTATATGACTTAGAATGATAAAACAAACACCATTTTAAAGGATGTGTTTTAAGATAAATATCCTTGGTTTTTTATGATTTTTTAAAAAAATTTCACCATCTTTAGGTTGTCTCCAAAACTTTTCATGCCTTTCAGAAACACGTTATAAAATTCATTAAAGAAACACTCCCAAGTGTATCAAAGGTAATTTATTTTACTTACGTTTACTCAAGCTAGAATAAAAAAAAATAAAAAAAAAAGTTTGCCAATGTTCGCAGTCACAAAATTTACTTTCAGTTAGACGCAGAGTGGAACCAAAAAAAAAAAGAATTCACTGACGCAAGTTAGACCTGTTGGAGATCAAATCCTAACAATGGACGATATTTATAAATATTATAATTTATTAAATATTTATAATGAATACTTAAAATATATTAAATTTATATTAGTAAGGAAATAAGAAGTTTTCAGAAATTATGATTTACTTCAAACCCGTTTTGATTGCTGTCAGCGAATAATTGGAACAAGAAATTTTCATAGGTTTTTTTTTTTCAATTTCGGAAGGTATTATTAGATGTTATTTGGTGTCAAACTTTGACACATTTGAAAACCACCCAATTTACCCAATTATGCCCATCTATAACCTGATTCAAAATTAAGTTCGTATCTGAATTGATAATTTTGTATGAAAATTTTTGTGCTTTAAAAATATTAATTATTAATTTTAGTAAGTAAAATGTTACTTGCACTTCTCAGACGTTACCTACTTAATGTTTACTTAACGTGTTTTCTCCTATTTTCGAACGGTTAACAAGCTTTAACCAAGAAAATAACCAAGTAAGGTTTTTATTTACCTTAAATCTCTTCTAAAACACTGTTACTTTTGTCAGTTTCAGATTTTTAACTTCAGATCCATCGGAAATATTAAAGATAAATTTTTAAAAAACTGAAAAATTTATAAAATCATAAACTATCAATGATACATTTAGTAGAATTGATATTTATTCTGGTTGACCTACTATTAAGGACCCACCTACCACAGTAATAGGCAAATTGTTTTTAGCATTCCTCCTCATAGAAAAAAAAGATTTGAAAACGGACATTTTTAAATTCAGGTCAACTTTTATTATATAAGGAGTAGAAATAAATCAAATTAACTAAGAATACATTTTTTAGCTTATAAGATTGCCTTTAAAATGGTCTTTGTTTGATCTTTCTAAATCATATAAACCCAATCAAATAAACCAGTGACGTTTTCATTTACCATAAACCTCTTCTAAAAAACTGTAACTTTTGTGAATTTCAGATTTTTTACTCCAGCCTCATCGGAAATAATACAACATAAATTTTGAAAAAATTGAAAAATTTAAAATGACTGCATTTACTGAAATATGGCGGTAGAACTAAAGAAAAATGACCGTCATTTATAAACGATGAAGGGAAAAAAAAAATTCCCCCAACGTTTTTTATCTCTAGAAACATGGAGGAATCAACATACAAATTATTAAAAAAAATAAAAATGGTCAAACAACCAAATAAATTTATTTTGGACCACTTGGTATGGATTGACCCATTCATCAGATATTATTATGTTTAGATAACTTTATAAGTGGTATTATTTTTGCAAATAATTTATTGAACAAAAGATATTTTCGGATTTTAAAACTGAATTATTCAGTTCTGAAATTAATAGATTGGTCACATTTAATATTCTTATTTTATTTTATTTTCAAAACTGGAATTCCTGAAACTATTATCATTTTTTAAAATGCAATTTAGGTTTTCTAGAGAAACATCAGCAGCCTATGCCAAGTTTGGTTGATCCCATTCTGCCAACTGTTGCAGATGTTTAACCCTCGACGAACGAGAGAGCCAAAAATCCAAGAAAACATCTGCATAGTCCTCCAATAGTGCATCTCAGTTCCCACCTCTTCCTCAACCTTAGCAGTTTTACCCTGGTCCTTTAAGATCGGAATCGGAACATCTGCGGCAGCCTTTACGACCAATTTATACAGGAACACCAGCACCTTATCAATAACAAGAGTTTTCAGGAATGAGGAAGATTATTATCCAGCCCCCAATTTTAATTAATTTTTGCATTTGGGCAATGTTTTAGTTTTGATTGTTTTGAAGGTAACTTGAGTCCTTTCCTGTGTGTTATATAATGTGGGAAAGAATTCATCAACGGCCAATAGAAATTGTTATCAGTTTGTGCAAAATCCCTGGTATGGCCGAACCTATCTTATTTTTGACATCAATGTTAATGAAAGTTGAAAAACTTAATTGGGATAAATTTGCTGATTCTTTCAAAGCTTAATGGTGGTCTTACCTGGTGTCTTATTTAATTTCCTTTGGCTCTCACCAAAAATTAGTGTTTCTTACCTGGAACTTGCACCAATGCCTTGTATTACAACTGTCAAAGTAATAAATCTAGATGAAAGAGGTATTGAAAAAGTAATGGGTAAAACTGAGTTTATATTGATGATGTAATAAAATGTTGGCTATATTAAATTCAAAACGTATTTCAATAAATATAAATTCAGAATGTATTTCTAATGTATTTCAATTAATATAATTTGGCCATTAATTAATTCGGCACTTCCTGGAATTGATTTGATGTCTAATTTAGCTAATGGTCTATAACTAATCAAGAGTGAAGGGGAAATATTGAGAACAGTCCTGCCAACTTCACATTCGGGCGAAAGTTATCAGAAAATGAAAAGTTTGTATAAGCTCTGTTTAAGCGAGGTACTGTTATACAAACTGAGCCAACTGTCAACAACCGGCGCGGAGGAAACGTTCCGTTGTGATCCCCAGTTCTGTTTAAGTTCAACTTCGTCTTGTTTATTCATTCGAAATAATCATGATTTGTTCCAATAACTACATGGTAACAAAAAAAATTACATAGATAAAAAAAAAATTCAAAAATGTCCTAATATGGTCATTTCATTGGTTATAGAATAGAACATCTGAGGGCAGAAATAACTGATACATTTTTAAGCATTGTAAAAAACAAAATAATATCTCTAGAACAAAAAATGGTTTTATTTTACACAAAGTACATTTGTAAATAGTTTTGTTTCAGCAGATTTTACAAATTTCATCTTCCAAATGCCGAGGGACGTTATGTACTATCCATTTTCGAAGACGTTCGCGAAAATTTTGCATCTCCCTTCGAGTAATTTCTGGTGGAATAACATCGATAAATTTCGGGAGGGCACTATGGGTGGTTTTTGGTGATTTCGTTGTTATCGGCGCCTACTCCATCGAGGTGGAAGATGGAACGGTAACTGGACTCCAAATGTTACGTGCATACGTTGGAGACTTATTTATTTATTTATTACACCCTACCTTGACTTTCGGCAACACCGGATTTGGCAACCGCTTGGAGAATATCCTTGGTTGGATGAAATGGACGTAAAGGATGTTCCACGGCTCACACATCTTGAAGTCCGTTCGGAATTTTAAAGAAAATTGACAGATTAACTCCAAGCGATTTTTCCATCTGAAAATATCTCACAAGTAAGGATTTAAACATCAATCTCGTTCTCTGGATGATTTAAAGAAGAGGATCAGACAAGAAATCAATGTCATTCTAACAGAAATGACAAGAAGAGTGATGAAAAAATTCCGGATAGTTAGGAAAAGTTTCTATCAAAATTAATTCCAAAGATTGGCACATTTTTAGATAAATTATTTGTATGTAACATTTATTCAATTTATCGTAAAGTTTCCATTTTATATGAAAATATATTATTTTTTGTTCTTGTCAAACTACTTTAGCCACTACTTTAGGTATGTGTTTAGCCTCAAGATTTATAAGCATATAAAGATTTTTTGATTTGGTGGTTCAAATTACTCGTTCAGATTCCGTGAATATTTTGAAATACTTTGGGCTGAATATACCGAAAAAATATTTTATTATAATTTTAAGTGTTCTCGACTTGTTATTGATGTTCGATATCATATTGATATGTGTATTTCTTGAGTAACATTATTTTAAGTCAAATAGTATAAATAACAGACTAAAGGGGAAAACCTATAAGTGAGAGGCAGGCAGGTAAGCCGGCCATCCCTTGTCAAGAAAGGATAATTGACATATGACAGCATCCGTCACCACAACACTTAACTAGCCTTTACACTTAGAAATACGAAATAAGTTGATTTAATAACGTATAAAAAATTAGGCAGTGGGACAAAGGCAAGATGATGTCCGTCTTGGAAGACGTAATCAATTTCAGGAAAACAGTCACTCTCGGATCCCGGCTGGCATTCCGAAAAAACGGTGGAGGCCTGGGAAATATATCATTAAATTAGAGAATGGCAATGCATTCGGAGATATTGTCCCTCCCTCTCCTCGGACAAAAGTGGAGACTTGCCCAAAGATCGCGGAAAGTCCGCCTCTTTGGGGAAACAGGTTGGCCAATCACGTAACAGATACTGCCTACTACCGGAGATCTAACCAATCTACAAATTTCTTCTACCCCTTACTAGTCGAAAAGTGTGAAGACGACCCAGAAAGGAGGGATAGAAGCGGTAAGGAAAAATCAAGGAACTCTGGCTCGTCCTAGCTTCGATGGCAACGAGGCACTCGATCTTCAGACGCTAGCGAAGATACTCGATCTGGAGATGCCACTGGCTTTCATCCCGGACCATGACGAAAGATCTTCTGAGGCACTGATGGGGCGTTCCTGAGTCATCGGCAGAAAACCACCATAGAACTTCCAGACCATCTATATCAATTATTTCAAGATAAGATATTTATGTTAAAACATTTAATGGCCTAGTCTGAATCACTCCATGGTTAAACTCCTGCATCAATTTTTTACCTTAATTTTGATAAATTATGATAAATGTCAGCAAGGAGTTTGTTGTTTAGTATCCAATGTTTAGTGTAAATTTGAATATGATTGATTAAGCATGACATCAATAAATTTGACTGGCATTATTAATCTTATAAGTAGGAAAATTATATTGGTTAATTATTAAACAATGGTAATCCCAAATCAGGCACTTGGAAAGGTATTTAGAGAATTCATCAGGAAATCAATATAAAATTGTTTTCTTCAATAATTTTGGGATAATTATCCTCAATGATTGCCCAATGGCATACCTATATAGAATAATATTATCATCTAATAGGTAAGTTTACTCAACCTAAATAGAACACAGTATCACTGATCTATAATTGCTAGCGGAATACATAGAAATATCATGTGTAACATCATGATCATATGTAAGAAAATATAAATTGCTAATACTTAAAAAACGTTAAAATTTTTTTAATTAAAAACCGACTTCAAAAATAACCTTAACTTGTAATTCTATTTGTTTTAAGAGAAGTACGGAATTTCCATGAAGACCATTAGGATAATCAAGGAGATGCACAGGGGCTTCGACTGCAGGGTTCTGCATGAGGGGAAGCTGTCAGCCCCCATCAAGACACATTCAGGTTTGCGGCAGGGGTGCCTACTGTCCTCAACTCTATTTATCATCGTGCACGGCGCATTA
The DNA here is from genome assembly GCA_948150685.1 of Rhaphigaster nebulosa. NCBI lineage: Eukaryota > Metazoa > Arthropoda > Insecta > Hemiptera > Pentatomidae > Rhaphigaster > Rhaphigaster nebulosa. The sequence goes on along the minus strand of OX411306.1, from coordinate 237,683,067 downwards.
ATGAGAAGAGTACTGGATCGACGGAAGCGGGGAATCCAGTGGACACTATGCCAAAGGCTGGAGAACTTAGATTTTGCGGATGATGTCTGCATTACGGCCCAAAGTTTCACGAACATCAAAGCTAAATTTCAAAAACTCCTGAAGGAAGTAGGATGGGCTGGCTTCTCAATAAACATCTGAAAGAGGAAGGAGATGAGTTTAAACCCGAGTGTCGAGGACAGTCTCCAGATGGGCGAGGAAACTATTGAAAGAGCTCAAGTCTTCCCTTACCTTTGTAGCCTTGTCTCAGAGAAAGGAGGGACCGACGAAGATGTCAGAGAACGCATTCTGAATGCCAGTACTGCGTTCATCCAGCTCTGCCCCCTTTGGAGAAACCGGAGTGTGTCCGTGTTAACGAAACTGAGACTCTACACAACCAATGTAATGTCTGTACTTCTGTATAGCTTGGAAACTTGGCAGGTCACAAAGGGTGTCATCAGGAAGCTGCAGGTATTTACCAATCGCCGTCTCCCCCGTATCCTAAACATCAGATGGCGCGAAAAAGTCTCAAATCAAGGCCTTTAGTGCAAAGCCGAGCAGGGACCGATTGAGCAAGACATAAGAAGAAGGAAGTGGAACTGGATTGGCCATAAACTCCGAAAATAACCTGGAGCTGTGGAAAGGTCGGCACTTGATTGGAATCCTCCAAGGAGTACGCCGAATAGGATGACTTCGAATCACCTGGAGGAGATCCGTACTAAATGAGGTGGAGCAGGCAGGAAGAACTTGGAGCGAGGTGAAGGCGCTGGCTGGGAATAGAGATGGATGAAAGTTGTTCGACGGAGCCCTTCGCTCCATTCGGAGCTACAGGAGTCAATAGAATAGAATAGGACATTGGTGGGCTGTATGTGAAATTGAAACAATGGATATTGAAGTTTCAATATTCATAGACGTCCGCATTAATTGATTAATTAATTAATGTGCTTTAATAGATATGGAAGTACATTCCATCACTTAGGACGGATATGATTACAATATATTATTATTGGTTATTTTCGTTGGAAGTTTTTTTAAAAATTATAATTAACTTGTATGCTCAAAATGTTCAGGTGTGTAGCTATCTATTGTGGCTACATTGTTTCCTTAGCATATACACTATTGCTTGTAACTGATAAATCGTCAACAAAGAGATTTTCATTCTTATAGGCGTCACAACAAGTAGTTTATTATAATCGATGATTACAGAACCTAATTCTTTCTAAAACAATTATTTTTTTCAAACCATTTTTTTTTATCTTTAGTGTAGAGCTTCCAGTTTTCTTCTTGTATGCATAATTTTTACTGCATAAATGCATTCGAAGGAGCTACTGGATTGATTAATTTTTATGGTGATCCAGTTTACTTTTTGCTTATTTCCTTTTACTCATAAAAGGGCAAACCAACTACGGCCTAATATTACTTATGTTTCACGCCTAAAAACGTAAATAAAGCGACAACAAATTTAATACGTAATACATTTTCAATCTATTACAATAACATAATTAATGTCTATTCATATCCCCGAAATTATTTAATGTAGAACAACGGTTTACTAACTAATGGTTAGTTTTTCACAAGTCATTGCCTAGTCCTTTCAATATTAACTCAGCAGATATACTTTGAGCGTATACTTAAAGCGGAAATACACATGTGCTTACGAATTTCTTCTCTTATATTTATTAATTTAAACCTGCCTTAAAGAATGAGAAAATCAGTGAATGAGCTGTATCAGCCAAAATAAAATAAGTTGCGTGAGAGGCATGCGCGTTTTTTTGGCATGTCCATAAATTTGGGAAGCGTAAATTTTTATTAAATTGCTGCGATGTTCATTTTCTACCTGAGTGGTAATTTAGAACATCATTGTAGTAGAGAGTTGACAGTCTCTTTCGTAATTTTATAGTTACGGTCACTTTGTCGGTTTGAGGTTACTGTTGATTGTCAAGTTTAACTGATGGGAAAGCATCATGTCGTAGAGTAAATGTTATATGTTATTTTTCATAATTAAATTTTATTTTGTGAGAGGAATGTGCAGGATCCGCGTCTCTGGAGATAGAGATATCTTGAACGTATGCTGCAGTTACTACGGTATTGTCTGTCGGTACGTCATAAGTGTAAATCAAGTATAGAGAAGATGATATGATGGAGCTTTGAGGGACTCATGCTGAAATAGTTTTGATGGATGAAGTCTTCCGAGCCCGGTCGAACAAAGAAAAATCTGTCGGAAAGAAACGATTGAATGATTAGATAGTAAGTTGGGCTGTAACACAAAAGCTGAAGTTGAATACAGAGAAGACAAAGGTAATTGTAATAGGCTCCAATCACCTCCTTAAAACTATTCCTCATTTCCCAATCTTGTTCGTAATCAATGATCCTTAATATTCCCCCGCTTTGACTACTGTTGCACGGTGTACGGAGGCGTCTCTGGGGACCTCGAGGCAAAAATAAAACGTTTGATAAATGACTTTGTAAAATTCATCATCGGAATCCTGAGGGACGTCTCTGTCTCCCGATTTTATGAAGAATTGAAGTGGCTTTACCCTTCCTACCGTTGTATTTCCTGGCATCCTTCCTCTACTACGTCATCCAATCCCGCCGCCCATCATACATCTTCGATCTCTTTCAATTCAAATCCTCTGTTCTTCCCCGCCAGCCATACCCGTTCTCCGCCTTCAGATTTATATACAGCGGCCAACCAATCCGCAGCTTTTGACAGATCTTTTCTTATCCGATCCTCATTCTTATGGAATTCCATTCCTTCTTCCATTCATCGCTCCAATACTCTCCCAACCTTCAAATGCTTTTCTATTTAGTCACTATTCATTCTTTATTTTCAATTAAAATTTGTATTTTATAATGTAATAATACAACTCCAAAGCGTTTTTTTTTTAATTATTATAACTTTATTCTCTGTTAACTATGTAATTATTTTCAATTTATTAATATTTGCTTTGATTCTGTTTAAGAGCTTAAAAGTTACATTATTATAATTGTTAATAATTTCATATTTTTATTTTTTTTTTAAATTATTTTTATTATTTGTTGTTTCTCTTTTTTTTTTTACTCTAAGGCTCTAAAGCTGAACTAATTTTTCCTGTAATGCTATTCTAAAGGGGCATATCTCAGAATAAATAAAGAATTCATTATTATCATGAAGTGTGTGGGAATAAATTTTTCAATTAGGAAAGCAGTTCCTGGTGCCACACTCTATAAAGTCTTGAGAGGCACCAAAAAAAATTCATAGAAACATAACAGTTTTAATTATAATGTAGCGGATACATCTGTGACTCGGTGTAACTGTTGTGTTATTGTGCGATGTGAATGGAACCCAAACTGGTGGTCTGGTATTGTGTTTAATTCTGTCAGTAAGTTAATAATACCTCCAAGTAGTTATTTTTCGAATATTATTGAGCAGGTTGGAAGAAGACTAATGGGGCTATAAAAGGATGGTTTGTATTTGTCTTAGTTTGGTTTATGAATCATAAAAACTTTGGACCGGGTCCAAGCCTCGCTGGAACAACCGTAGCTTTATAAAATTCTATTGGATAGGATATTTTGTTGTCCTGAGAATATTATTATAGGGGGTCTCTTACAAGGGTCTCGCGAACCTTCAGTCCCTTTGAGGAAAGATTTTGGTTCCTCGGCCGTCTTGCATGGAGAAAAATCCGAAATTTTTCATGTTGGAATTTTTCATTCCACTGCATGAAAAATACGAAAAGACAACCTTAGATTCCCTTCTGTCTATGTCACTTACTCTCAAACAATTTACTCCTACTGACCAGAAATTACAAATGAAAATAAGATTTCTGGTATGCTCCAAAGACTCCCTAGAAAATCTTTAATTTTTCTAACACAAATATACCAGGTAAATTACCAATTTACTAATTATTACAAAAACTTGCTATTGTTTTTTCAATTCTAGTTTTTTTTTACATTATAATTTTGCAATCTTTTTAAAAAATGATCTTTCATGAAATCTGATTATTTTTAGGGATTGATAAATTATTTGCCACTTCTATAATTTTGTTTTTATTGAAAACTAGTTTCGAATGTTATTCATTCATCTTCAGTTCTAAGAACACACACAAAAATTCAAAAATAAGCAATTCAAAATACAGTTTGTTATTATTATACGTATTAAATTAGATGCAATATAAATCATTATTATAAAATATTTATGAATTACGAATTTAATTAAGACAAGAAATCAAATACATGTTGGTTTAAATGGATTATATCAAACAGAAAATTTTGTACTGGTTTCTTCTCGCACTGAACTAACAATGAAAGAAAGGTGGAGTGTTTTGTTTTCAATAAAAACAAAATTATAGGAGTGGAAAATAATTTATCAATCCCTAGTTTTCAATAAAAACAAAATTATAGAAGTGGCAAATAATTTATCAATCCCTAATTAGATTGATCCTTCTATACCATCATGCGGATGCCAGCTGATTATTTTCATCTGGTACAGACTGCGTACTAGAACTAATGGACTTGACTGCTTGAATTTTTTTTCTCATTTACATTATTATGAAATGCAAATACAACGGTAGAATATTTTTGAAAATAATACTAAAAGGGAATGTGATGACAATTTATTCTATTACAATATTCGCCGCTGGAGCTATCGTAGACAAGCTTCCATTATTCAATTAACAAAACCGACATCACGAAGACTTCGGATCGAGGGCGGGCGGGACAAAAACAAGCGCCGACATAAATAATACATGTGAAGAATTATTTAGTTGTGCAAAGCGATGCCAGCGGGAGAGGGCACTAAACGACACAGGACAGACTTTGGACCGGGTCCAAGCCTCGCCCCAACAACCGCAGCTTTATAAAATTCCAGATGTAAACATTTGTTCTATAGCCGTTCATTCGTTATATCTTTACTTTTTATTAAGGGCTCCAGTTGGGGTGGGATAGTTATCACTCCCGGCTCTGCATGTAGTGCCAACCAGCCTCCCTCTCACGCCATTTATATTTTCTAAGATAGTCATAAATTAACAAGGAAAAGCCAGTATGACTGCTCTGGCGTACTATCTGGAACGGAATAAAAACATATGACCGGTTCAAATTTTGTAATACAAAAAAATCATAAATTAATTAAGGTAATGTGGGGTTAAAGCTCACTAGAATGATCTTTATTCAAAACTGTTCCCTAGATGATTATGCTTAAATATAACATTCGAGCTTACGTTTCAATCACGTCAATTTTTATGAGATTAATTACACAGGCCAATGATGAAAAAACTTTTCTACTGAAATTACCTTATTCTTATAGTTTTTAGGGTGCTGAATCCAAATATGATATTAAAAACGCTGCATCACCCACAATTTCTTCATATTTTATAGTTAAATTTATTAAATTAAGCGATTTTTAAAAAATTGAACAGCTTTCAGTTTTAGGCCTCATGAAACAATTAGGCCTTAAGTTACGCCTCATGAAACAATTTCTAAAGGCTTTGCCTAAAGATGGAACATGTTTCGAGTAACTCTCTGCGAAAAGTTTCCACGCCTTTCAGAAGCTAAACTAAAAGAAGGCGTCTTTGTCGGACCTGACATTAGAAAAATGATGTTTGATGTTAACATTGAATCCACAATGACCTTAAATGAGAAAGAAGCATGGGTACCATTCAAGCAAGTCGTTACAAAGCTCTTGGGAAATGAAAAAGACCCAGAGTACGTTTGTATTGTAGCTAACATGTTAGATAAGTTTAAAAAGTTAGGATGTTTGATGAGCCTGAAACCTACGGAAAACTATGGGTGATACAAAAAAACTAAGGCCAGATTTAGATTCAGTACATAAAAATCTATAAAGATCAACTATTAAAGTTAAAAAAAATTTCAAAATTTTTTTTTTGTTGGCCTGTGTTATTCAATTTAGTAGCACGCACTTTCTCCAGTCTTAAAAGTTCCGAGAGGCTACTCCAGCAGTAGCGGCTGTGAGGCAATTACAAAATATTTCGTTCTCGGAGAATTATTTTACTTATCTAATCATCGTAGAAACATATTTCTTGTCTGGAATTCCAATTTTACAATCTTCAGTGACAGTAATGAATGTCGGATGTGAAATATACTTGAATAAATGTATTGGAAGAAAGGACTTTTATTTTAATTTAGTCGTTTATTTAATTTAAGTCTCCAGTTGCACCGGCAAAACCTTATAGAGGGGTAATTGTACACATGTCCTACAACAGAGATCTGCTTTTACTTCTACTTTCCAGTTCTGCTGAGGCAATTGCGGACTAGCGCTTTACTGCTACGGAGAAATGTCTGTACAGTTGTGAAAGATCCAATAATCAACAGGTTTGAATTGATATCTTGGGAACTCTCCCGGTTGATTTTTGAAACACTGATAGAATTATTTCTCCCTAAAGGGCAGCATGCTCTTACCAGACACGGTTAGATTTTTATGAGACAATTACACACTTACCCCCAAGATGCACTAACCCCATAGGGCTAAGTGGGGCCGGGCTTCCAGTGGTTCCGGTAAACGTATACAGTCAAAAGATTTTTTGAACAAATATATGCATGAAAATAATAATAGTATCTCAATCTATAATAAATTATATCACGTATCGTAAACCGGGGTAACATTAAGACATATTTTACAGATATTTTCTTGTTGCTACTTGGTGATCCCTGATCTGAAAAGTTTTTAATTTTAGAAATAAGCGAAATGGAAGTTGCCTTTAATTACCTTAAAATACTCAGATTCTTCAGATATTCTTAACAGGGAATGAGAGGGAAGGGATTGTTTCTCTCTTAATTTTATCCTGTCATCCAAGGTTACATTAACAGATATTTTTTCTCATTTAACAGGAAAAAAGTAGGCCTGAGAGAAAAATGCTAATGAAAAACATTTTATAGTATAACGTTTTCTTCCATAATACGGTCCAGTATTTGAGACCTTGACGCCGCGTATACGACTGACGCGGGATCAAACTAATGTCGATACGAAGAATTTGATACATGATTCCAACGTATTTATATACTCCCTTTATAATCAAAATTTTAATATGAATGACGTTCGATAACTTAAACAATAGAAAACCCACCCATAATGAGATATTCGTTTCAGAATTAAGTACACAATTTCAGAATAAAGTAACGGGTTAAAGTTGTGGCATCATTTTAAGGTGGTTCAACCGCGTTTTACGTCAAAACAGTTGATCTGAAAGAAAAATACTTCAGGAACAAGTTGTAGAGTGTAAAGTTTTCTTTTAGAATAGAGCCGTTATATTGGGTTGATGCGAAATTAATGCAGATTTTTAATATTCATAGAAAATACGCCATATCTTCACTTTAACTATATATATTTAATCATAGTAATTTTCCTCAGAATCAATGCACTTTTGCCAACGTTCAACAAGCTTTTTTATCCCAGCAGAAAAAAAAATCTGGATCTCTGGATGGAATTAACTCACGAAAAGAATTTACAATTTCATCCTGGTTTTGAAATTTTTTTTCCCTCAAAAGGTTGTCCAGATGTCTGAAAAAGTGGAAGTCTGTAGGGGAGAGGTCAGGTGAATAAGGTGGGTGTTGAAGAACTTCCTAGCCCAACTCGTGCAGTCGTCGTAGCTTTGGTTAAACCACAGCAACGTGTGGTCTGGCATTATCATAGAGAAGGATCGGCCCCTTCCGATTATCCAATGTTGGACAAAGATGCTGCAACTTCCGATTCATATTATCAATTTCTTGACAGTACTTGTCGGCAGTTATAGCCTCTCCCCGATTTAGAAAGCTGTAGTGGATAACACCGCCAGTATACCACCAAACTGTAACCATACCTTTTTTTGGGTGCAGGTTGGGCTTTGGGAAATGTTTTGGTTGTTCATCTTTGCCCAGTCATTGTCTACAACGCCTTCTGTTGTCGTACAAGTTCCAGTTTTCATCGCACGTCACAATGCTATCGAGAAATGGATCATTTTTGTGACGTGTAAAAAATATGGAACAGATTTCAAAGCGGCGATTTTTTTGGTAGTCGTTTAATTGGTGTGGCACCCATTTGGTCAACTATTCCACCTTACCAATTGCCTCCAAGTGGCGTACGACAGTGGATTGGTTCACGCCGAGTTCTACCGCCATTCCTCGGGTGGTTTTGGTTGGGTCTTCTTCTACTATTGACCTCAGCTGGTCGCCACCCCGCGCTCAGTTACCTGTGGTGTTCCCCAGGGCTCGGTCCTTGCCCCAGTCCTTTTCAACATATACACAGCCCATATAGTAGGGCAAAAGATTGATGATGTACAAATCGCTGCATATGCTGATGACATTGCTATATATACAGCAAGCATGAATGCAGATCACGCCATGCGCAAGGCCGAAACAGTAGCCCAAAAAATCACAGACAAACTTAAAAACATTAATATCCACATAAACACACAAAAAACTGATGCAATCACATTTTCATACAAGAAAACACTCAAACAACAGCCAAAACTGAATGGGCAAACCATACAGAATAAAAGACAACTAACATACCTCGGTATGAAATTGGAATCACACCTATCATTTACAGCTCACACAAAACACAGGATACAGATAGCCAAAGCCACTACACACCAACTAAATCACTTACTTTATTCACCAGGGCTGTCACTCAGACTCAAGATCCTGATTTACAAAGCCATCCTTAGGCCTACACTGCTTCACGGTGCCCCCATCCTGCACTACCTATACCCCTCAGCCTTGAAGTCTCTCCAAACATACCAAAACAGCGTCCTACATAAAATCACAAAACGAACATCTCTCGAAAGACGGAACATGGCACACATTCACAATGAACTCGACACTGTTCAACAGCATATCACAAGGAGACACATAAAGTTCTTTGACAACATCCCTGCCTCATTTAACCCACTCTTCCGCGCCATCACCCCATCCTCCCTTCCTGCCAGATGGCAGGGCCGAATGGGACCACTCAACCCGGTCAACACCATACTTTAATCCGCTTCTAAAGCACCCCCACTCCCAATATCCTATCCCATCGCCCCGTCCTGCCAATTTCCTAGTCCCACCCCAGCACCACTCTCTCATATCCATCCTTGTAAATAAAACCATGTAAATATTATCATTATTAATCTTGTATATAGTCTTTAGTAGTAGGTATTTTATTTAACACACAACAAGAAGAGGACCCTCACCTCTAAATATGAGAAAATTCCCTGATTGGGAAATAGCACTCCAATTGTATATAGTCATCAGACCTTCAAATACCAACAGGTAGTAAAAGGTAAATTACATCAAGTTTATAATTTATCTAATTATTTGTTTTATTAATGTTCTTTTTTGTTTGAGGGATTGGAAAAAAAAAAAAAAAAAAAAAAGCTGGTCGTCGTCAACTGAAGAATGGCGGCCACGACGTTCCTTGTCTTCGAAGTCAAAATCTCCACTGCGAAACTTCTGGAACCAACGCTGCACCGTGCATTCGTTAATAGTCCCCTAACCCCAAACTTCATTAACATTACGAGCTATTTGCGCAGCGCTGCGCCCTAATTTAAATTCGTAAAAATAAATTTGACGAAAATTCCACTTCGACTTTTCAATTTAAAACGTTTAAACACGCTGAACAAAACGATTTTACTGATTAAATTCATGGTGAAAGAGAGGATATAAGATAGGGTTTATTATGGTATATAAGGAATGAATATTAGGATTAGCTTTGTTTACAGAATAGGTATTAAGATATTGCAATGGAGAAAACCTGCATTAATTTTGTATCAAACCAATATGAAACTTTGACGCATCTTACGAGTCAGAAGCGCGTCCAAACTGAGCGCTTTGCATATGATCCCATTATGAACATCATTAAAAAAGTTGAAACTAATGGCTCAAACAGAAGTTTGATATCTTTAATTATTTTTAATTAATTAATTTGCATTCATTACGAAAAATACTGTCCTTTCAGGTTCGATAATATTTTTATTAAAAAGGGGGCATACAAAAAACTGGAAATGATATTTCATGTTCTTATAACCAACATAAGTTTGGATGCTTGTCCAGCGAAACGGATGCAATGCTTTTAACTTTTGTTGTAAAATGTGTTGGGCGAAAATGTATCGTTTAGGAAGTCATAAGCAAGAAACTGAAAAAAAAAAACTCAAGGTTTTTGGTGTGCCTTGAAGTTTCCACTTGGCTCTCGAATTGAAAAATTTGGATTCTACACCACAGAATACTCAAATACAACATATCAAACGATCATTAACAATTTTAAGTACAGGGTGATTGGAATCGTAACTTCGAGAGTATTACATAATATTGAACTAGTAATCATAATTTTCTTTCGTGAATCATCTATTCTGTTTTTGTTTCTTTTCTTCCATTCATGTATCTTCAATCCTTTTTATAATCTTTGATACAGTGCAACAGTCTATTCTTTTTTGAGGATAGGTAGATAGATAGATGAATACGTTTATTTACAAGTATTTACATATATACCTTTTCTGTACAATGTATTTTAGACACTGAAACATCTGTCGGGGTTTCTTAGGATTTTACAGAACATCCCTGAACCACCACTAAAAAAAAAAAAAAAAAAAAAAAAAAAAAAAAAAAAAAAAAAAAAAAAAAAAAAAAAAAAAAAAAAAAAAAAATCCACCCCTACCCTCTCCGATGACCTTCGATACAGTGCAAAAGTATAGACAACAATTTTATAAAAAAATAAAAACTATTATAAAAAAATAATAGTATTTTTTTAGGATAGTTAGATAGATAGATGAATATGTTTATTTACAAGTATTTACATATATGCTTTTTCTGTACAACTTTGTTTAGACACTGAACACTGTTCATCTTTCGAGCTTTCTTTATTCTTTATTAATACATAATCTACGAATATAAAAATAAAATAAAACAGCACCTTTTTAGGATTTTTTATAACTGCCTAATTTTTTTTCGATATAAATAATTAATTAGTAATTAAATTAATTATAAAATAAACCCTGAATGATTGAAAATATTTTATAGGAATAACACCTATGTTCTCAGAACTGACGAAAAATGTCAGTGGTGCCATGAAACCATAATCAATAGTTTAAAACATATAATATTGCATGGTAAATTTTTTGTTAACACAAGTAAACAATTTCTGCAAAAATATATTGTCCAACATGATGATGAATTATCACTGCAAAATGTACTCACTATGGACAGCCTGGAAAAATTAAATATTTTTTTTCTATCTACAGTTTATATGTAAATATTCGGAATCCAGGCTTTAATTTTTGTTTATTAACGTGAATGTTTCACATATACCTTAATAGTTAATAGTTTCATATACTTCTACAATATCTTAATTTTAACGTATAGAAAAAATAAGATAACTGTTGCAATGAAGTATCTGCGGATTAATACCTAAATACTTTAATTCCATTATATTTATCTATTTCCTTAGATACATGCCTATTTGCGTCATTTGTTTAGAAAATTATTATTCTGTTGTTATAATTAATACTATTCTGTCCTGACTTAAATTCTGTTTATTTATTTATTAAATCAGTGTTACTTAAAAAAAAATTACATAATGTATTATATAACTGCAAATAAAAATAACTGTAATTAAAAGACGATATGCTATATATTATCTTACCTATATTGCAGAGATCAGACTATAATAATTATGGTTGTTGTTTTATTTCAAATAATTACTAACCAAATTGACACTAAGTAGGCCAGACTCAATGGCTACATGTTGTACATTAAAGCCAAAAAGAATTATTATTATTAATTAAATTATTTTACTAATTCATTTCTGAATGAATTTGCTTGTTTAGGATATAAATATAATTTTTCATAATCCAGACCATTCAGTAATTGCAACGTTTCATATAGATTGAGTATCTATGTATATATATATATATATATATATATATATATATATATATATATATATATATATATATATATATATATATATATATATATATATATATAAACGACTTTATTACAACATTCCATATGTCGTTGCTTAATAAATCATGTCGCCATTTCTTTTTGTCGTTGGAATCTTCCTCTCGGAGTCCTCTTGCTGCCATTGCATCATGTATACCTTCCATCCACCTCTTTTCCTCCTTTCCCATGGTACATGCTTGATGGTCCTTTTAGGCCCATCGGTCGTTCCATATTTAGGCCATCGGTCGTTCCATATTCTCATGACGTGCCCAAACCAACTCAGTTTTTTTGTCTCAGTGGAGTATAGGATGTTAAGGGGTTCTTTTACTTTTTTTCTGATGACATTATTTGGAAAGTGTTGTACTTTAGATATTCCACAACTTTTTTTTTTTTATTATTTATTTATTGAAATTTACAACTGTATTACAATAATACAACAAGTAAATGTGAAGTTTGAGTACAAGACATGAGAATGACTTGTGAAGGAACCACCCATTGGTAGCTCTTCAATGACTATTTTAAGTTAGAAGGTCCCGTGGCCATCTTCTTTTCAGACGCCTCAGAGGATTATCAGGAATACATGGGGATGAAAGGCTACGAACAAGAGGGTTGGTATGGGCAAGGAGTTTGGCTAAATTTCGAGCTAAATCTGCAACAAATGGGATATTGAGGTATTTGTGAATAATTTTATTTGTGACAAAATAAGGAGCGTTAAGGATTTTGGATTGCAAGGATTGGATGCGGGAGGAATTTGATGGTTTAGTGGTGCCCCAAAGCTCTATCCCGTATGTCCAAATAGGCCTGATAATGGTGATGTAAATGAGCTTTTTGTAGAAAATCGGTAATTTGGAGCGTTTGTCAGGTAAGTGTTGCAGTAATCGGAATCTTCGAGCAGTTTCTTGTCGTTTCAGTCTTGTGTGAGGGTTCCATGCAAGGCGTTTATCAAGATGGAATCCTAGGTAGCGGATCTGTTCGACAGGGATAAATGGTATATTATTAAAGGATACTGTAGGACAGGATGTAGTGGGTTTACGACGTAGGGTAAAGGTGATTTGATGGGATTTGTTGGGATTTATTTTAATTCTCCAGTTTTGACACCATTCTTCAATGGCTGTGAAGTGTGACTGCAGGGATTGAGATACGGCAAAAGGGTCATTGTTCACAGATAACACACATGTGTCATCAGCGTAAGTAGTGAGGATGGTGCTAGGATGGGTTGGGATATCAGCTGTATACGCAGTGTAAAGGATGAGGCCAAGGATACTACCTTGAGGTAATTCCACAACTACGTCTCCAAAAATCCATTTCCATTGATACAATTTTTCTTGCCGAGTCTGTTGGAATAGTCCAAGCTTCAGAGGCATACAACACAATAGTTAAAAGAAATCAATGGTAGAGTCTCTTTTTAGTTTGAAGTTTGACGTCCTTATTCCAGACAACAGAATTTAAAAAAAAAAATCATTGAGTACCTTTTTTCCTAAGAAAATCATCCTAAATTGAGTGAGCACCGGGCAGAGATGTAATGTATCCTATCCTCAGGGACATTTAAATTGCACAATGAGCAATTATTTCTTCTATTTGTCCAAGATTGTTAGTAAAGATTAAATAATATTCCCCTAGCTTTGAAAATAGGAATAATCCAATGTATGTCTGAATCGAAATAGGTGACATCATAATTTAATTTACTGTACATTATATGGTGCTCGGCACTCCTAGCTTATTCGATAAATCCATCTCTTGCTTGTTCATTTTATCTGCATATAAAATTAGTTTTATGTGTATTACCAGATGGCTTGGTAATCCTTCGGCTGAAAATTCTATACCAACACTTATGGCCTCGTCTTCCCAAGGGACTATTAACCAAGTTAATATCTTTTTCGATCATTTTAAGGGCTATTATTTTTCGTATCCGATTATTGTATCGATATGGTGTAACTATTTGGATTTAATTTTGTCTCCAGATATATATATATATATATATATATATAAATATGGGCTATAGATATATATATATATAGATATATAAATATGGGCATGGTTACTAAATAACAACCTCCTAGCTAACATTTATCTTTATTCCTCAAAATTAAAACAGCAAACTATTACAATAAAAAATTAACCATGGAATGATTCAGCCTAGACTTAGCCATTAATTGTTTTAACATAAATCTCTTATCTGTACTAATTTGTGTTGATGGTTCTTCAGGCGAAGGCTTGAAGGCGATGGTTGAAGGTTTGCATCAGGCGGGATCAGTGTTCAGAGGGGAAGTCTTGCATCACTTGCAGTTTAGAAGTCCTTCTTTTTCACCTCCTTGCTTCTCTTCTCCTTTCTCTCTTGTTCTGCCTAAGAGGGAGTCGAAAACGTTGTTCATCGGCCGACTAGTTTTATAGAGGGAGGAAATTCTGGGATTTCATCGGATGGCTCCACCCCTTGTCCTGACAGCCGGTATCTGCGAACCCTTATCCAACTAGTATAATTTAATCATACCTTTTCCAGGCGATCTCCACTTTTTCCTCAAGGCCAGCCAAGCCTAAGGGGAACAGTTCTTAAAATTGATTAGGTATTCCAGCTTTTGGCTTTGTTACAGTGTTAACTTCTCGGTAGGGTTTTTAAATTAACCTATCCCTTATCTCTTATGTTGTGACATCTGTCATCGCCTGTCATTTACCCTTCTTTCTACCTGCTCGTCCCTTATTATCTTTTTTTCGCACCTGGTCTGTTTAAATTATATAACGATAATATTGTCCAATATCAATACATATTAGGAGGAAAAACAACTAATAAGTATTTTAATCAAGGGCTACACATATTATGGTTATTAATGATTTTTACATTGATTACTTATATTTGAATATACGTTTATCAATTCTATCAATTGGAATCTATCGATTTATGTAACAGATATAGCTTTACAGTTGCCGAGGTGGACAATTTCGAAATTGAAATGTATTAATTCAGAGGAGGATGGTCTGAGCAAAGTCCAATCTACCTCGCGATAATTTTCTGCCCCGACCGCTAGCCCAACTCATCGGGCGGAGGGGAGGGAGAAGAGGGAGTTGTGCATTTACATTGCATGAGGCCCGTTATGCAGTCCTCTCTATGTTATGCATTTAAGCATAAGCAGCTAAGTTTCAGTTCCAGCCTATCTTGGATCCTCCAACTTCCTCTCGACCAATATTCATAGCCCGTTTGTCCTGCACTGATTTCAGCGATATCCTTTGGAATCATTAGATATCCGTTCAGACTTATAATTTGATTATTTTGTAATATTGAAAAAATCCAATCAAATGAAATTTGATTATTAATATTATAACATTTGTAATGTTATGCAATGCTAAATTGCATCAATAGGAGTTACTGTCCCGGTAACTATATTACCGTCGCAGTACTGCCGCATTATCAGACGACCTGGTAGTTGACAGTACTTCTTAACCTAAAACCTAACCTGCTTATCAACTGTATGTAATTTCTGAACTTGAAATTTATTGTATCCAACTTCTTTGACTTCATTCAATTCTTGGACAAGGAACAAAGTCTAGATAATTTAGTTTCTATGGTGTCCTACAAACACTAGTTCAGTCAGCTGTTTCACATCCGCCATTTTTCAAGTGTTACAAGATTTACTGTCAGCGTTTAATGTAGGACATTGTCGTACTGCCACACTATCTTACTGTTAGGACTACATTATTATAATTATAAATTCAAATAATTTAATCTAAAAATTATAAATTTTGATCTTTTATATTATTATTTTTTGGTTTAACTTAAATATTTTTTGGTATAATTTTTTGTACCAGGTTGTTACAAAAGTGCATTAATTCATTTCTGAAATTAAAGTCTCCATTTGAATCCACACTGATGTAAACGATGCTTACTAATTCTTGTTGTTTACTTTGACTAATCCTTAATTTAATTATGTATACCAATCGTCTCTACCTTTCATTCCATTTTATAAATCTCACTGATAATGCTGGAAGAAAAAAATGTGATTCGTGGTCTTCTGAGGAACTACTGGAAAAAAGGATTAAGTGAGAAGGCAGCTGCTGAGGAAATTTGTGGTCCATTGTAATACAGTAGCGTTTTGGTTCGAGGTGTTCAATTCTGGGAACAAGAGCCTTCAAGGTAATGTTTTGAGATGGAATTATGAGTATGTTTTGCACTTTGATCTGATTCCAGATGGCAGGGCTACTGACGTTTAGCTTTACTGTGAACAACTCAAAAGTGCATATAGAGTTTTAAAAGAGGAGTTCCCGGCTTTAATCAATCATATTTAAGTGATGTTTCAGGAAGACGATGCTCCTGCCCATCGTTCACTCTTAATCAAAGAATGATTCTCGGAAATGGAGGGTGTTAGCATCTTACCCCACCATCCTTACAGCCCTTACATACATAGTTTGGCTATAAACATTTACGGTCAATGGCTGGCACTTAAAAAAGAACAGGAATGTCAAATCAGGATGTGAGGAGTTTTCCGCCTTGAAAGCCGAGGACAACCAAATTCAACTTCTGGTCGAAAGATGGGCTTATGTAATTGGCAATGATGGCCTATATTTTGAAAAATAATTTTAATGTGTAGATTTTATACTGAAATTTAAATAAAACTTATTATATTCACAAAAACTTTCGTAACAATCTAGTATAATAATTATTCTATTCTTTTAGATCGAGAAGTTATTAGATTAAATTCATCTAGTTTTTATATATCCATTTATTTTGATTGAATATCTCTTTTATTTTTAGGTAGAGTTTTATGTATTTCCTCTATAGTTGTTTTATATTCCTATTCTTATATAAGAGCTGATTTATTTAAGGCACAATTTTTGTTCATTGTGCTGCCATTTGTTTAATCAATAATTTAATCACGACCGAATACTGTCACCATGAAAACGCGGCTTAAGTGTGGTGACAGTTGTTGTCAGACTAGAGCGATGTTAGGACCTGGTGATACCTTATTCTAATAAGAAATTAAAATTATTTTATTGGAGGTGACTAGCCAGCTCCTTCCAGCAGTTTCCAGTGCTTTCTGGAAAGTATGCAATGTCCATGTCCTTGAATTGGTTAATCTTATAATTGTTTGTACGAAGTCTGAAAAGTTTTTTACTTTTTGTTGATGTCCTTTTAACTATACCAGCCGCTCCTTTGGTTCATTAATTCGACTTCATTAAATCAACTTCAAACATATTGTAAGTACCAATTCAGTCATCATAGCAGTAAGAATTGGAAACTGTTGGAAAATATCTAATCTAGATTACATAACTTTTGGAAAATGGTTAATCTAGATTACATAACTGTTGGAAAATATCTAATCTAAATTACAAAATGTCTAATTTAGATTACATATCGTCGGTGCAATGCCAAAGTAGCTTATCTGAAAATTTGTGAAACTGAGAAAAGTATCCTTGAATTATGGTTGCAGAGGTAAGGTAGCTAATTTATTGAGTAAATTTGGCGTATTCTATATTTTTAATCATATATTCAGTTAGTTTCATATTTTTTAGGCATTGAAAATATTGGCGGATTTTGTGGGCTGCATCCCAAGGTGGCAAATTTTTAATTTAATCAAGAAGAGCTATAATAAATATTCCAAAAAAATTGTAATAAATAGAAGGAACAGGGGCTAAGCTGCTCTCGCTAATATAAACTTATAAGATTCTTTAAGATTGAAGCTCTGAATTTTTATTTAAAAGATTTTATCAGTCTAGGGAGACAGATTACTGTAGCAATCGTATACATCCTCCTCTGATTGCAAAGAGAATAGAAAAAACACGTTAAAATCCAACAAAACTCTAAAATAGAAAAAATAGCAGACCTTAATTTAGAATCGCACAGACGATATATGTTTGTAACTTTTTTATAATAACATCAAAGTATCCAAATAAACAAAAAGACGAAGAATGAATGAATAAATAAGGAATTACAGGATACTGAAAAAATGAATGAATAAATAAGGAATTACAGGATACTGAAAAAATGAATGGATAAATAAGGAATTACAGGATACTGAAAAAATGAATGAATAAATAAGGAATTACAGGATACTGAAAAAATGAATGAATAAATAAGGAATTACAGGATACTGAAAAAATGAATGGATAAATAAGGAATTACAGGATACTGAAAAAATGAATGAATAAATAAGGAATTACAGGATACTGAAAAAATGAATGGATAAATAAGGAATTACAGGATACTGAAAAAATGAATGAATAAATAAGGAATTACAGGATACTGAAAAAATGAATGAATAAATAAGGAATTACAGGATACTGAAAAAATGAATGAATA
This sequence comes from Rhaphigaster nebulosa, assembly GCA_948150685.1. Classification (NCBI taxonomy): domain Eukaryota; kingdom Metazoa; phylum Arthropoda; class Insecta; order Hemiptera; family Pentatomidae; genus Rhaphigaster; species Rhaphigaster nebulosa. The sequence goes on along the minus strand of OX411306.1, from coordinate 237,664,874 downwards.
AATAAGGAATTACAGGATACTGAAAAAATGAATGAATAAATAAGGAATTACAGGATACTGAAAAAATGAATGAATAAATAAGGAATTACAGGATACTGAAAAAATGAATGAATAAATAAGGAATTACAGGATACTGAAAAAATGAATGAATAAATAAGGAATTACAGGATACTGAAAAAATGAATGAATAAATAAGGAATTACAGGAGACTGAAAAAAATCTTCAATCTTTTATTACTCGAAAATATTAAATTTTGCAATTTCATCTTTGAGGTTGACCATCGGATATGAGCTTTTGAATGAATATTTTAACAATTTATTATTGTTTAATATGATATTTTAATTTTATAGTCTTATTTATATTTTTGAATTTAAGAAACTTTTTTAAGTACAAAGACATTTGAAGAAAGAATGACACGGGATTCATCCACCAAGAACAAAAGGAAAATCCTTGGTTGGACATACATACTCACAAATACAAGATGTGCTCACGATCCTCACGCCCGATAAAACTTGTAGATGGCTGAAAATGAGATGGATGGGGGATCTCCTTCGCTAACCATAAAGCCGCTGGTATTACTCTCGTTTGTGCCTATAGTGCTATGTTACAGAATTTTTAGTAAGAAAATTCACTGGTCGTCTCATACTCCTTTTTGATCGGAGTGAATAAAGAAATGAAGTTCAAAAAATAAAATAAAATTGTGCGTAAAATAATGTTACTATTTTGTTTTATCATTACTCAGTGTCACGTAAACTTCGATAATAATAACATAGTATGCCCATAATTGACATGTCCGGCCTGAGAGAGTTTAGTACCCAATTAGGAAGAATTTATTTGATGTGATTCTTTACCTTTCTCTTGGTGTTTTCAGCCAAGCTGTAATGGTCATAGATATGTACATTTGAAAAATAAAAAAAGAACTATATCACTAAAGCTTATATATGTAATCATATAATATATGTAAGACTATTTATTGGTTTTCAATTCCTTATTTGACAGATGTGACATATAATACATCAAAAAATGGATATGTGTATATATAATATATTTTATTATAACAAACAACAAATTACGGCAAAAAGTTTAGTTACGATGTTATTGTGGCGGCAAGGCAGTGATAGTGATATCAGCGCCAGGGAGGTTATTGATGTAAAATAGGTTTGCCTATATATATACATATAAAATTAATCATTTCATTTTCCGTTTTTTTCCGCTAAATATTATTAATTAACTAATTTTCTTATCTCGAATTTCAATAGCCAAATTATCTTGCATGTTTAGTGGCAAACCTATTAATTACCTCCCTGATAACAAGAAAGTGAATAGAGTTCTCTGTGTGTGTGTATTGTTGTCCGATAATTTTTTGCTCTTCTATAGTATTCCTCTTATGTACCATTTTTTTTGGAAATAAAAATACTGATTTCAATTATTGTCAGTTACTTGGTGTACACCGTACAGCTGGGCGCGCACTAGGACCGGTCCGGACCGGCCTGGCCTTTGTCCTTTTTCAGCCTCTATATACGCCGCGCACTAAGACCGCCCCGCTCCGCTTCGGCCTTTTTAAAAAGTCCGTTCCTATATTTATAACTATACCCCGCGCACTAGACCGCCCCGGACCGGCCCGCGCTTCCGGCCCAAACCGCCCTTTTCCTAGGTCGTTCCAAGGAGGGACAGATGGAAAGGCCGGTTGGGTGATTATAGCGGGAGAAGCTCTCTCATATATATAAGTACATGAATAAATAAAATGCCAATATTTTAAGAATTTTGTTTACATACTACTTTTTCAAGCTGAGGTCAGTTTGCTACCAATATCTCTTTTCTTGCTAAATACCTACCTGTATAATTTGTTGTTGTAATTAATTAATCGTTTTTAATTTAATTTCTGGAATTCATAGTAATGTTTTTATCAGTGTCAACATTTATTTTATAAGTTAATTATTAAATACATTGTGTAATAGCTATTTATAAATGTATTATACCTATCATTGTAAAGTTTATTTTATTTTGTCAGAATGTTTTCTGTAAAATAAATACATTTTTTATTTTTTGTCTATATATTTTTTTTCGATATACTCGCGCCCTCCTTTAGTTTTATCACGCCCCCCTAGAGGGACGCGTCCTCCAGGTCTATACCTATACTATACTACTATCATAGTAATCATACTAATACTACTGTCATAAACAATGATGTGACACTGATTTAAACATTACCTAATATTAATTCCACAAATTAAACAAGAACGATTTATTATTTGCAACGAAGTGATTCTTCACTTCATGCGTCTTGTAATTTTTTAATTCATTACTTTTTAATAACTCCATTAAAGAGATTTAATAAAAATAAACTGTTCACTGAACGATTGCTTTGTGTTTTGTTGCCATAGTTAAACTGTATAGTAAATATTTTGAATTAACAAATTACGTAAGCAAGTATTTACTGATTTCAGGTCATAGGGTAGTAGTTATTAAGCGAAATTATTGAAATATAGAATTTTTATTTATTGGTTTATATATATGAGAGAGCTTCTTCCTGTATAATCATCCGACCGGCCTTTTCGTCTGTCCCTTTTTGGAGGAAATAGGTCGGTTGCAGGATTAGTTCGAAAAGCGCGGTTTGGGCCGGTCCGGGGCGGACCGGTCTAGTGCGCGGGGTACCGTTATAAATATAGGAACGGACTTTTTAAAAAGGCTGGAGCGGAGCGGGGCGATCCGGACCGGTCCCTAGTGCGCGCCGTGCTTACCCCGACCACCAATTACACTAAATTATCGCGAGGCCGTCCGATAAAAATTTAATCAACAAACAAAATTAAAAAATGTCTACAAGGTCTTTAAGTTTGACAGGTTTCAGTCATTATTAATTCAATTTTGATTTCCTTCCTTATTTTTTTGTTTTTATGTTAAGCGATTTATTTCATTTTTCTCTGGTACTTAGTAACAAGCCTTTTTAATCGTAAATATTAATATGTACTTTGATAGAATTTCAGAAATTCATTCAATGTTTATTTTCTTCCTTCCTTTTTAATTTTTTAATTTGTTCAAGCAATTTAATTTTTTTTTCTCGAGTTCTTTGTAATTTACTGACAATTGTTAATAAATTGATATATTTTTTTTTTTGTGATAAGCAATATATCGTCAGTCACAACACGAAACCACTGAATGTCAAATAACAATTTTTCAGTAACGACAAAATAACTTTTACAAAACTAAATTTTCATCATAATGAAATATGTTTTTTTTAATAACTAAGTACCAGTAAGTAATACACTATTGAGCAGAAAAAAATTAACGATTAATTGTTGTGCGTAAAATTTAGGCAAAAATAAAATATCCCCAAATCAAAACATTTTGCACTTGGTGGTTTCACATTATGAACAACGATATAAATATTTAATTATCCATATTAAAGTGTTAGCTTTCATATGAGGACGTGATGGCCGAGTACGTTGGGTCGAGGGTCTCAGTGTGCCCGGTTCGGAACGTTGTGGGTTCGATTCCCAAATGGGTCGGTTTAAAATTTATTTCGTGGCGATCCCGCGAAATGAATGTTGGCACTCCCACTCTGGTTAGTATGCGGCGGTGACGTAAAAGTAGCCGTCAGGAGTTGGCAAAAAGGACCGTAAGGCCCACTTGCCGGACTAGTTCCCCCCACCTATACCAATACCAGTACCAGTACCAGTAGCTTTCATATACTAATGTAAGACTTGCTAATTTTTATTACCCTCAATAGAATGTAATCCCTCTTCCCCTTCTCCTCCTTTCAAAGATTGAAAATAACGAGGCTTGATATTTGGAAATATCGATATTTTTTATTGATATATCGAACTACTATTTCGATATATTTGACAACTATCGATACCATATTTATCGATATTTTCGTTCGATATTTACATCCCTAACTGATAGTATTCTCCACAATCATTGACAAGCAGGCGCACTGTGTATACTTGCACAAATGCATTGCGGTATGGTATATACATAGCGCCGAAACATATTTTGTTAGGCTGGTTTAAGGCTTGAGTATATTAAATTTTACAAATATCTAGAACGTATTTAGTTAAATACAGTTTAATGCTTTAAACAATCATTGCTAAAAAAGTTTTAGTATGGATTTATCCTTATCGCTTAGATAGATATACTGTTTTATTCCATTATTAAAAGAAAACTAATTCGTGTGAGGGCCCTAAAATTGTAATTTTTTTTTTAATTCACACCTATAAATAAAAAATATTATTAATCAGGAAAGTGGATTATAATAACATAATGACATTAAAGTATCGAGTCAAAAAGACAGCTGCCAGAAAGAAAAAAAAACTCTTTCTTTCTTATGTTTTATTTAAACACAGATATTTTTTACATGAACAGTTTTTTTTTGGCTGTATCCTCATCAGTTTAAGTAGATGTATACATATTGTTTGTATAGTAGAAGAGCGCCAAAATAAAAAAAATTATTTGAACTTTGCCCTAAATCGGCAATTACCCCTTAACTCATAATTTACCTTTTTCGCAAAAGCAAAAGTTAATCCTCATTTTTTTATCATTTGACCCTGAATAAAACTGTGGAAGTTTTTCATTAAGCTCCTTTAAAGTTTATGGATAATAAATACACATTGTTAAAAATAAAATCCACTAAAATTAAAGTTTTTTATTGAACAATAATTTGAATTTTCAAATAATAATCAAATCAAAATATTGAATGTAGTTAAGTACAAAATAATATTTAAAACATAATTGGTGAAGCTTTCAATTACCTATTCATACAGAAGCAAAATTGATACCATTGGTATCGTAGGAATAATATTATAACAATAATAAAAACCATTTATTTTGATATTTATCAAAAGAGTTTTTATGAAGACAATCTCTAATCAAAGTTTAAAATGATTATATTCGACTAGTATACTTATAATAGCTAAACTATCGATATTTAGTTGTTGCGGTAAATATTCAAACTGAATATCTGACATATTTTCTCAAAAAAATATACGCCAATGGAAGATTTCCATATAAAAAAAAAAAGGAACAAATAATTTTTTTTTATTGTGGCAATCTTCTTCCAAAGGAACAATATTTAATATTTCGGTTTCTAATCAACATTCATCAGCATGTAGGCGTATTTTGTATGCTACTACGCATAACACGCCAGCATTGCAGCAAGGTATATATACAGCGCCAAAACAGACTGTTTTTGTTCAGTTAAGGATCAAAACGTAAATTATTAAAATAATTGATTATTATAAATTATTAATATTTTAATAAATATATTAATTATCTAAATTTAATAATTTAAATAATTAATATCCAAAAAATCATCTGCTTCCATTTACATTCACAATCTAAAGAGACTTCAACCTGATTTGGGACTTAAAATAGACACAAGACTGAGATGGACCTCACTTCTCAGAAAAAAATATGCGCACATTCTTTTTTATATCCTTATGTTCTTGTGCCTTACCCCTTTTTTGTTTAACTCCAGACTTCTCTCGAGATTCCACTAGTTGATCAAGTGTTTTTTTTATTCCTTATCCTTTCGTTCACCTGTATCCAGCATTGCTTCTTTATGACTTTTTATTCCTTCTTCTTCTGTATACTCTTCCATTCCATATGCTTTCCTTTTTCAAACCTTATTTGCCTTTTCTTTATTTACACTTTTTTTCATTGAGTTCCTTCACTATTTTTCTTGTTCTCTAATAGAAGTAGATATTTTTTGGTGTTCTTTGATTTCTCTTCAAAAACATATTGATTTCTTTAAAGTTTTTTTTGACGAAATAATAATGAACAAACTACCCGATTTAGTTTCTATTTTTTTCTGATTTCTTTATATCTATATGCTCTATATGCTTATTCCATTTTATTTTTCTTAAATTATGAATTCGCACCTATCAACAGTTTGTTGACAATAAGCAAATGGTCTGACTGCATAGATATATAAAATAATGACACTCCAGTTTATTAAAATACCTATTCCCCTTAAGATCTCTCATCCAGCACCTTTTTAGTCTGATCAGTCATAAGTTTCTATAAAATTATTAGCGATAGTTATTATGAAATCGTTGGTAAATAGTCCTTATGTGTTGATCGATGATTGGAAGGTGTAAGCCAATATGTGGGGTTTTTTTAGTCGTAATTTTTTTGATTGGAAAGTTAGTAGTTATTATAAGTGGGCTTTTTTGGTTATATCGTGTATCTGTGAGTTGTATGTCCATATGGATTTATGTAAGTATGTGTATGTATTTAGTTTCTTTGTTTGCTCATTTGTTTCAGTATTTAGTAAAGCAGTCAAGTAATATGAGGAATTTAGTTGTTTTCGATATTAATTAGAGGGCAGATATTTCTTCTAAGGATAAATGTTATGTTTTTAGATTTTTCATTATTTAGTCGAATTTTTCGTAGTTATTACCAGCAGTGTAATTTATATTAGAGAAGTTGTAAACTAGTGAGGCCTATATGGGATCTTGATGTTATTTCAGTGTAAGTAGCAGTCGATGTCTCATTGTTAACAGGTACGGCGTGAGTATATAAAATATATAGTAAAGAAGCCTGAATTCAGCATTGGGGTACTCCTGCCAATACTGTACGAATCGGAGAAATTGCCGAGCCCTGCTGGACTGAGAAAAATCAGTCGAACAGGAATGATTGTAGGTGAAAGGATGTGATAGTAGGTGTACCGTAGGATGGTTTTGAGTTTAAGGAGGAGACGACCCTGGGGACTTGTTTCCAATACCCTCGCCAATGATTTTATGATATTAATTAGCGGTTGCTATATAGTTTTATTTCCCTGGATACACAAATGAAACACATGTTTAAGGGTATGTTAATGTATTACTGTGAGAATGAATACTCTTAATGAAGCAACCAATATGAATCTTTTGAAACTGTACGAATTATGCAATGAAGAGAAAGGGGCAAAGTTATTTTTGGAACAAAGAGGAATTTTGCCGAAAGTAATGCATTGTAAACAAAGCTACATCATGAAATTTTACGAAGGTCGGAACACAGACAGATGCAAAAAAAGGCAATGCCGGTATGAATGTGGCGCGTGTACAGGTACGTGACTATGTCATTGCAAGTTACCGTTAAATAAGGTAGTATTATTCATTTATTCATGGACAAAGGAATAAACGACGGTTAAATTCTGCTCGAAAGAATTTGACATGAGCTCCCGTACGATTGCTGATTGGAAAAATTATCTGAGGGATGTGTGCGCATTCAGTTTATTGAAAACACAATGTGGGCTAAAGCCAAAAGAATAAATAAAAAAGAAAATGGCACTCATCGCTCCATGATTGACTCATATTTGTGCGAGTTTATGTGGAGGCAGAGGTACAGAAGTGACGACCTTTTTGAGAGGATACTGAAGGACATAGTAGAATGTTGGCCGCCAGAGGTAATTAATTGAACTAATGGCATTTATATTTATTTCTTTACTTATTTTTGAAAGTTTGTAAACTATCATTTCAATTGGATATATACATATGTTTTTCTAACTCATGTCTTTCAATTTATCACTAGTTTACTGTTACTAAGTAAAATCACCGGCGGGGTTAATGGAAACAAGACCCCAACCCTGATACCTATAAGAAATATATAAGTTTAACTTATCTATTTACTTACAAAAAAATTTTACCGATCATTTTTAACTAAACTTCATTATCATTAAATTAAATTTATAGAAGTGTTTCCTAGAAACTGTGCCGGAAGTTGCCTTATTAGATGTATTAAGCTACTAATCTCACTTCAAATTTAGTGGTTTTTTTTTTATATATATAGAAATAGAGTTATTATTAATTTTGCCAGGGCAGGCTGCACTGACCTACCCCAGAGCAGAGCCGGGAAGCCGTGTTGGTTGATCGCGGAGGTCAATAGGTAGAGCCACAGGTGCTTCGTCTCTAACCTTACCCTTCAAGATAGATGGCGTCTTGTTTCTTTCCTCCCTTCTCTCCTGTTAGGAAGGAAAACACAATTCGAAGGTGCTGCAAAAAATATTTTTTATAACATAATCGTTAATATGAGAGTTCGATTAATTGGAAGTATAAATATAAAGTTCAAGCTCCTCTGATAGCCGTTGTTCGATAAGAATAAGTCCTCCAGTTTATTTTGAGGAATTTGTTCTGTGCATTATTTGATAACTTTGATGGACGACTTTTGTGATAATTGAACGTTTAACTATATTATATTAAGCTATATTATATTAACTATCAAATATTAATTGAATATGTTTTCTATTGTTGTATCCATATACAACAACTCGTTACATTGGCTACAGAGTCTCTGAGACACTAGCTTTAAAAGGAGTGAGGATGCATAATAAAAGATGGGATCTGGCTGAGACCTTCAGTATCTTACACGAAAAACACGGGATATAAAATGGGAATTTAGTTTGTAATATGCTCTCTCCATTTTACAAGATTCTAAAAAACTCCACAGTTTTAAATGTGTTGCCAAATAAAAATTCTTTTTTTTTTTCACATCTATTTAGTTTCTTTTTTAATTTAGTTATCTCTCTCTCTCTCTCTCTCTCTCTATATATATATATATATATATATATATATATATATATATATATATATATATCACTACTATATATTATTACGGTAGTATAGATCCCTTTTTCGGCTCTCGGGAGCGATGGATTTTGACGAATGAGGTATCAAAAGAAAAGGAATTTCATGGAGAAGTGACGAATTCTGATTTCGTTTCTTAAAATCTTACAAGGGCTTAAATAAAAGTGATGAAAAAACTGGAAGGTTTCAAAACTTCGATGACTGAGAGTCGGCGGATCGAGACGGGTTAGGTTGGGTTTTAATGATTTTGACGTGGGCATCAAGACCATATACACTCCTATAGAGCGTATTGGTCTAGCGTTTTAAAGCTTAAAAACCTACCGTTTTCGAGATAATGCACGATATAGGTCCGCACGGGTCTCATGCCATCTTGCGTACGTGCCGTTGTCATGGCAACTTTGTACCTTTTAAAGCCAGTTGAGACTGTTAACAAAAAATTATTAATAACTGTGAAAACGTTTTGTAAATAAAATATTATTTTTATGTTTCCATGAATGATAGAATACTACAAACAGAAAGTGGTATAGTAGAGTCTTATTGCTTAAATGTTAAACTGAGGGGGTACTTTCCAGTAGGGCAAGTTAATTACTTAGTAAGTATTAACTATTACTTGAACATAATCATTATAAACTATTATAAAGCTTCACCAAATGTGTGTGTTAAATAAACTTTCTTGATAATATTATATTATTAATTGCTTATACTTCGATTTCATTAAGGATTCATTAAAATATGTAATGCGAGAGTTCTCGCTCGGGTATACTAGTATATATATATATATATATATATATATATATATATATATATATATATAAGAGTTATTAATTTGGAATAACGATAAACCACTATATAGTGGGGTAAAATCACACCTACTCTTCCCCCACATGCCTTACAAAATTTTACTCCCTTCTAACCATTTTCGTTTTTATGGCCCAAAAATTTCGTATGTAAACATTGGAGTTGATTTGATGAATTAAAAATTAAAATGCATCACTATCAATCGAAAAAAAAAAATACGAAAACGAATTCTGTAGTCTTTTTCATAATATGATTAGATAAATTTTTGAATACATTACCCCAAAACTGTTAAATACATTTCACGACTGACACTGATCCGGCACACACACAGACTGGTCGCGTGTTCATGGAACTATGTTTATGTTTTCAAAACGCCTTTGAAAACATAAATTTGCCCTACGTGTATATATACATAAAAGCGAATTTTATAAAATTAAGAAATACAAAAATTTAAACCGTTAAATACATATTAAGTGATAATGTTCCATACAGTTAGATAATCATAGTTACAGCCAGCATTAACTTCCAACTTGAGGGAAGGAATATCAATCCTGATTTTTTGGCCGACAGGAAGAGTAATCAGCCATTCACAGCTGAGCTCATCGAGAGATATCCCGTTCCTCCTGGTTTGGATGGTGCAGTTATAGTGCCACCTGGAGCTGTGTTAATACCACCACAGCCTGGTATGCCTTCAGTGGGCGAATAGGATATTTGAAATCCTTTACCTGCTCTCGAACTGCAAAAGAGTAGACTAATAGGTTAATATATTGTAATACAACAATAATGTTTTTAGTTGAAAAAACGCTGCAAATTATTACACAATGGTTTATTATTTCTACTTATTTATTCCACTTGTTTATTATCCCACAAAAATATCCATTCTGTCAAAGTAAAAAATATGAAGCAGTAGGCACCAAAGGAAAAGAAATTTGAAGCTTGTCACAAGATGTTCGCCGTGAGAGTGCTGAACTGTGTTAATTAAAAAAACTGCGTCAATGCAAGTAGGCTGTGATATAAAATGATACAGAGGAAATATTTGATGTGCACTTCACTAGAAAAAAATAAAAACGAAGTTCATTACACTATATCTCAGCTAATAAAGGTCCGATTTAGGTGATTTCTAGTTCGTTTTGTAGGGATTTTCGTTAGCTTTCGTTTAAATACAATAAAAGCACAAATGGCGGACGGATTTTTTTTTTATTCGATATTTGGATTCTACGTATTTTGAAACGTAAAACCTCAAATATTGAGGGGAGGTTACAAAAAATTTTCCTTAGTCGATTCCAAAGGTCTATTATTGAAAATAATAAACCAAAAGCATTTACAGATAGAGATTTTTTTATTTTTCGTTTTTTATCTTTTTTCTTTTTTGTTATTTTAATGCCTTGTTCTGCTGATTCCAAAACACCTTACATTTCTCCTCTATGTTTATAAATGGCCGAGTTATGGGTATATAACATCTTTAATCGGCAATTATTATAGATTTTTTGTTTTTCAATTTTTTTTTTTTTTTTTTTGATTTCACGTTATGCTGATTCCAAAACACCTTACATTTTCTCTCTATCTTTATAAATGACCGAGTTATGGGCTTATGAGATCTCTAATCGGCCGCCATTTTGAAACAAACAGACAGATGGTTATGTCGAGTTCCGAGGATCATCCCGGGGTGACCTGTGACTTTGGTACCGAATCTCAAGAAAATCGGTTTTCTTTCTCCAGTAGTCTCGGAGAAAAGCCGCGTAGGGCGGACGGCGGATGGACGGATTTTTTTTTTATTCGATATTTGGATTCTACGTATCTTGAAACGTAAAACCTCAAATTTTGAGGGGAGGTTACAAAAAATTTTCCTTAGTCGATTCCAAAGGTCTATTATTGAAAATAATAAACCAAAAGCATTTACAGATAGAGATTTTTTTATTTTTCGTTTTTTATCTTTTTTCTTTTTTGTTATTTTAATGCCTTGTTCTGCTGATTCCAAAACACCTTACATTTCTCCTCTATGTTTATAAATGGCCGAGTTATGGGTATATAACATCTTTAATCGGCAATTATTATAGATTTTTTGTTTTTCAATTTTTTTTTTTTTTTTTTTGATTTCACGTTATGCTGATTCCAAAACACCTTACATTTTCTCTCTATCTTTATAAATGACCGAGTTATGGGCTTATGACATCTCTAATCGGCCGCCATTTTGAAACAAACAGACAGATGGTTATGTCGAGTTCCGAGGATCATCCCGGGGTGACCTGTGACTTTGGTACCGAATCTCAAGAAAATCGGTTTTCTTTCTCCAGTAGTCTCGGAGAAAAGCCGCGTAGGGCGGACGGCGGATGGACGGATTTTTTTTTTATTCGATATTTGGATTCTACGTATCTTGAAACGTAAAACCTCAAATTTTGAGGGAGGGGGTTACAAAAAAATTTTCCTTGGTCGATTCCAAAGGTCTATTATTGAAAATAATAAACCAATAATATATTAACTACAAATATAATTTTAGAAATGTCATTTGAATGTCTAAGCCACATATTTCAAATATAACTAACCTGTCAGAATGGAAAATAATTACTGCTTCATTGCCTGATGAAAGAAATAGCTCTGACAAATCTGAACTACATAGCTTTCTTAAGACTGGCCCAATATCAGAACCACCATTACGAAACTATGAAACAAAAAGTTTTAGGATGAACAAATTATAACTTGAGCATCTTCATAATATCATATAACCTAAAAACATTTTTAACCATTCAAATATTCCACAATGCAATCATAGCATATAAAAAATTCAAACAGAACTGTAAATAAATAAATGAGATGGCCAATGCAACAGGCTAACACAGAGAAACCATTAATATGTAAATATATTCCAGAAATTATACAAAAATTTTTTTAATGTACAATTATGTTAGTAGAATATAAACAGTAATATATTGTCCTATGGTGCCCACTAGCCATAAAATCGGGGCATTCATTTCTTGAGTTATGATATTCAATCATCTATTAATACCCTATTGTCAGTATTAATGTTGAAGGTCAGCTGATTGTAGCTTGTGAAACACAGATTGTAGTACCTACAGGGTGAAACAAAAATAACTGATACATTTTGAAGGATTGTAAAAAATAAATACATGATTCTAGAAAAACTGGTTTCATTAAAAAAAAATTACAGGGCCATTCCATGCCAAATCATTCAGCCAAATTTCAATTTGCCACCCACCAGTCACAAATCTTACTGCAAATTTCTATGTGTTAAGTGAATACCAAAATAAGAAAAAATGCCAAATTTCAGACAATTCTAACAAATAGTTTCAAAATTATGGTCGTTTGAAGTTTGAAGAGATTTGAACTTTGTAAGACAATTTGAGCTGGAAATCAGCTTGTATGTATTTGGGCTTTTTTTTTTTTTTTTTTTTTTTTATAAAAAAATCAATATTTATTGAGCTAGAGGCTTCAAAACGTATTCATTTGTCCTAAATTTTATGGAGAATAAGATGATACCATAAGTATTGGAATTATGATTTTTCATCATGGATAAAATTATTCTTAAATATAAAAATAAATGTGCCTTATGATTTAAAAGTTGTGACTTTTATATCGAAAAATATCCTTGGCTAAAATCTCTCTCTCTCTCTAGAAATAAAAATATATCTATTTTTTGTCCCCGGTGTCCCCCAGACTATATGGCCCCTGACAGTGAGAAAAAGATGTAGCCAATGTAAGGGCTTTGCAAAATATCGTTGAACGCTAATGACTACGTTTAATAATTAAAAAAGCGTTATAAAAGTTTTATAGATCCAAATCTTCAGGTTTTATTTGTAACTCCTTTTCGCACCACTTAATTGTAGAATACTCGTTTGCCCAAGAATATATAGACCATAGTGACCTCTTAAATGGTAACTTACAGCCTTGAAACCACGTTCCAGTTCATAGAGGTAACATAACATGTTCTTCTTCTATACCTCCAAATTACAGACGAAACTCTCTTCATGGAGAGGCTCTATATCGTGACCATTTGGACACAGCTTTCTGTGAGTGATGACAACCCTTGATCCGTATAATAACGAACACAACTATCCTCGGTATTAAAATCAATAACAAGTGCAGAGAAATTTATTTTACCCGAATTTAGAACTTGTAGTGTAAACAAAATTGGTAACGAGGTTAGTTGATAATAACAACAGATGTTTAAAATTAAACAAGCAAAATAATAGACATTATCACAGAAAGCACCGGTTAGTAACTGCGGTACTCGAAACGGAAAAGACCCAAAGTCAGTACCTTCCAGCACAATTTCTCTTACTTGGCTAGGTTAGGAAGGAGATCTCTCATCCAGCACCTTTTTTGTCTCCTCATATTATTGCAAGGAAAGTCAATCGCTGTCATTTCCTGAGTTAGTCTGTGAGTATATTCGTGTATGTTATTACAAAATCGCTGGTTATTATTTGCTGGTCTAAGTAGAATACAGTCCTTCCGTTTTGGTCGTCTCAGCATTATTGATTCTAACCTCTGCGAACTCAATCAGGCCGCTGCGCATTTACACTTTTTCCAATTTATGTAGTGAAATTAAGAATTGTACCATGATTCAATAAATGTAATATCTTATTAATAAAACATGGCAGTAACTTGTGAAGAAACTATCCATCAGTAGCAGTCCAACCATGACTTTGTGTATGGTCCCGAGGCCATCTTTTTTTCTGACATCTCGGAGTAAAATCGGGAATCGAATGGTGAGCCAAGTCAAGAACTAGAGGTTTTAAGTGGCTATAGAGTTTATAATGTAAGGAGTGGTGCATATTTCGGAACGAATAAATAGCATCTGGAACATTAAATTCATTATGGATAATTTCACTAGTTACATAATGAGGAGCATCAGGAATTCACCAAGGATTTTAGATTGTAGAAAACAGTAGGAATTCGATGGTTTAGTTAAGTACCATTTTAAAGTTGGAATTCATTTGACCAAATATGACTGATTAAAGTCATGCAAATGACTCTTCTATAACTAGTAGTTCTGTGAATAGGTGAACTCGCGAAAGAAAACTAAAACCTGTTTTTATTTTAATGTTTAAAAGTTTAGCCAATGTTGTTATTCATTGAGAAACCAACACAATTTCCAGAGATATCTTGACATCATAATTTTTTTCTCGAGAAGGTACCTTTTATCATCCGCTGTTTACAATATGTATTATCGTATTTTTTATTAGTTTACTCCATTCGCAACGCAGATCTGCTAAATACAAATGTGACTATTCATAAACCTTCGCGCCTTAGTTCTAATTATCCTCTTGTAAGATAAACGACATCATTAATGTGATTGTAAATCTTAATGGCAACAAATCGCCAGTATTCGGCAAGATCTGAATTTAGATCTGAATCTGCTAGATTTTTTTTTAATTTACATTATGTGTTAATAGAAGCAATGAAAAAAAATTGAGGCAAAATTTAAGTAAGTAAATTTTTCCCTCTAAAGCTGGGCCTAAAAGATTAAATTATTATCAGTATATGCCGCAATAATTTATATTGTACAATAATACTGACCGCCTGTAGATCATATAAAAGATTGCATAATGTAGTGAATTAATCAAAAAGAGTTTGATTTTTAATATACAATAAATTAAATATTATTTCGTCTTGTGCATATTGATATTGAGAATATTGTGCAATATTGATTCAATTCTGTCTTTATAGTCGTGTAGTGAACAACGCGATATCGAAGATAAGCTACAAAGGTCAAAGGTGAAGAAATATAATTCATTTTAGAATGTATTGGTGTTTATCAAAGTTCAATACCTTTCTGGAATATAAGAAGTAAGGATTACAGCAACAGTATTAAAAAAAAAGAAAAAGAAAAAAAAGAGCTATATGAAATTTTCTAAGTAAATATAGAGAAAAGTGTCCCGATGCTAATAAGTAGCAGTTAGTTAAAAAGTTTAATTTTTTTTATACATCCTTGTCTACTTTTATTAAGACAAACAGGACGGGCTATTCCTACAGGTTACCAACGTATTCTAAACCCAGAGAGGTCAAGATTCATTCCGTGGGTCCGCCACGAAATAAATTTCAACCCGCCCTGGGCGGTTTCGAACAGCCGCCGCAGCAGACTCGATATTGCGCCATAACAATCTCGGCCTTTACTTCCGAAAGGAATTGAAGCGGATAAAGGATTGTAAACTAATTAGCCCATAGTATTGCCTCGTGTAGGATGACCAAACAATATTATTGCGAAAAAATGTGATGCAAAAAAAAAAAGAAAGGTATTAAGGTAGAAAATATTTATCGTTTCTCGAAGGAATAAATGAAAAGTTTAAGGAAATACTTGTTGCAGCTCCTTAGCAGCGTTTCTGCTTCTTACAGACAGTTCATTATTCAATTCATTGAGGATGCAGTTGTTGGTTGTGGGATAATTTAAATAATGGCCCAATAATTATTTGTACTTATTCAATTATTTGTATTAAGGGAAGTTTTACTTTTTTTTTTTCATATTCGTACGTCATCCATCGAGATCGTTTTGTGCAGCTCCGTGTAAAAATCTTCAGGGGTACAAATCTTCAGGGGCACAAATCTTCAGTTTTTCACTTGGCGGTCCCGTTAGTGAAACTCAAATAATATTTCTTTATATAAAGGTATTTCCGAAAACTTATCCCATATTTTTTCAGTTCCGATCTGTCCAGTATGGAAATAAGAACTATTCGCCGAAATTACAAAGTCACCATAACTTGGCCTGGGTCTAGCCGGACAATGGAGATATTATGCCGGTTTGTTTACATGAATTGTGATCCCGGCGCGGTAGGGTCTTGCTATCCGGTTATAAAGGAGGCACCGGGGGGGTCAGGGAGGAAACGGCGCCCGAACAATGGGGGGGAGTAACAAAGGGGATGGGCCCCCTCCGAATTAAATATTCACCACCGCCCGCTGTTTATTCGGTAATAACCCTTCACCTGTACCCCCCTATCGGTTGGCTCCCGGTTTTTAATTTTCTCTTCGTGGATGGGGAAGGGGGCTTTTGAAAAAAGTGTCGGTTTACTTAGGACTGCTCAAAGAGATTCTGTATACCTTAAAGGCACGGCTATGTACTCTAATGACTGGTCATCCTGGATACTTTTTAATGAGGTATCACTGATGACAATTATTTTTTTAATTATTCCAAAATGAGAAAGGCAACATCAACAATTAATTTATTTTCTTGTATTTACACAATTTAAGAAAAAAAAAAATTAACAAATCTTTATTTGGACATTGTAGACTATCCTTCGATAGAAATATGACTTGTGGCCCTCATGTTATATAATGGAACGAAATTCCATAACTTACGACTGAAACTGATTTCTATTTTATAAATATTCAAAATTAAAACTGAGACATAAACTGTATACATATCTACTTAAACCCATATGGACATATTCCTCACAGATTTACCGTGATAAAGCACACTGATAAGAGTAAGCTATAGTTGGCAGGCCCATCAATACGAGGATAACACTAAAAAAGTGCTGAATGAGAGATCTTCTTACTTAAGTAACGAAAGCAACTGAATCTAGCTGTAGTTGCTGGCTTCTGTCCTTCTTCATATCTTGCATTCCATTTCCCATAGTTGGCAGATAATTAGATGATGGCCAACAAATTCTGGTTAGGTGCAAAGTATTATTAGAAGACAAGAAAAAAAAATCAATACGATTAACTATTTACAAACCTTTAATTGGTACTTATTACAATTTACCTGCAAAAATTTCAAGAATTACTTTTTGTGAAAATATCTGTTTTGGACAACACATGACTTCTTCGTACTATTAAACTATAAATCAGTGGCCCAAAAAGTGATCCTAAATTTGGTTACTAGTTTCCGAAGATTGCAGCATTTCAACATCTATTGACACACACACACACACACACAATCTCTTGTTTCTGGAGGTCTCATTCTGTTACTATATGTCGTTTTCTTTCAGTAGGTAATAAGCTCCCAAGAGATTTCTTCGTCTTCCGAGGCAACATTAGAACTGTCAATGTGAATAGATAAAGCATTGGAAATTGACAGTTTCGAAATTTTAGCGGAAGAACCCACATAATTTATTCTCCTGCTGCAGACATGCTTATCTCACAAATGGGGGGGGGGGAGGGAAAAACAAGTATTAAATTTTAACACTTAAAACAAGTAATAAAAATGTTTAATTAGAGTGGAAAAAAATCACGTTTGTAACCTTTATTACCGAAGCATATGATCTCTGTATTTAATTTTTTATAAAAGTTTATTATGACCTTCTAGTAAAGCACCCTTTTCGGCTCACCAATTTTAACCAAAATCTAGTATATTATTAAGATTGATATAAAAGTCCTGTTTACCAAATTCGAGATGTTTTACATTATAGTTTAATATATTTTTTTATGAAAGTTTAATATGATCTTCATGTAAAGTAGCACTTCCGGTTTGCCAATTTCAACCAAAATTTATTATGTTATTTATATTAATATGCAACTCTTAGATACCAAATTAAGAAGTTTTACATTATATTTTAGTATAATTTTTGATGAAAATCAATAATGACCTTCAAGTAAAGTACCACTTCCGGTAATCATGTAGTGACCAACAAAGGAGTTCGACAACTAGATTTATTAATAATCCTAAATACATTTTAACTTTCTACGACAAACCGGTTTTGATGCGAGATACGCACGTGCGAACGTACGTACAGAATCCAAGACGAAACTAGTCAAAATGGATTCAGGAATGGTCAAAATGGATATTTCTGTTGAAATCTGAAAACCGAAAATTTTCGCGATCACAATACTTCCTTTACTTCGTACAAGGAAGTAAAAATCGTATTCGACTGGGACACGGTTTTGTGAGTTTTCAAAAATATTGTATCACTTTTTACCTATAACATAAATATAATATAATAAAATTTTACCATTTAATAAAATATAACAATTTTACCGAGTATACCGAGTTGAAACAAAATAGCCCTGTCTATCATTAGCTTTTTATATAATATGATTAACACTCAACACAATGACTGAATCGATAATATTTATTTGATTTATTATTATCATAAAAACTCAATAACTTCAACAATAAGAATCTCTCCTTGTCTCACCGTTTACGTAGTCATCTAAGAGCCTGTTTCAGTCATCGTGACAAACAACTGTGTTCATAATATTGTTATTCTCTCACTCTAATAATGCTAAAAGATAGCAAGGAATCAGCATTTAACTCACCAGTTTGACTGAAATAATGCCTGGGATAATATCGTCTATATTATAAGAGTTCTTGATTTTGATTTTTTCCTCAATAACACAGGCCAACGACGAAAAAACTTTTGTACTGAAAATACCTTATTCCTATAGTTTTTAGGGTGCTGAATCCAAATATGATATTAAAAAAGCTGCATCACCCACAATTTCTTCACATTTTATAGTTAAATTTATTAAATTAAGCGATTTTTAAAGAATTGAACAGCTTTCAGTCCTAGGCCTCATGAAACAATTTGTAAAGGCTTTGCCTAAAGATGGACCATGTTTCAAGTATCTCTGCCAAAAGTTTCCACGCCTTTCAGAAGCTAAACTAAAAGAAGGCGTCTTTGTCGGACCTGACATTAGAAAAATGATGTTTGATGTTAACTTTGAATCCACAATGACCTTGAATGAGAAAGAAGCATGGGTATCATTCAAGCAAGTCGTTACAAAGTTCTTGGGAAATGAAAAAGACGCAGAGTATGTTTCTATTATAGCTAACATGTTACAGAAGTTTAAAAAATTAGGATGTTTGATGAGCCTGAAACCTATGGAAAACTATTTATCTAATAAAAATTAGCACATAAAAATCTATAAAGATCAACTATTAAAGTTAAAAAAGTTGTCAACAAATTTTTTTTTTTTGGCCTGTGTAATTAACAATCTATTATTGAAAAACTTCCACACCGAAGCGTATTCGTCTTAAAACCAGGACGTGTTGATCAGTTGACTAATGGTTTGGTTCTACCTGTCAAATGATACTGAATGCATCACCAAACATACCGGATTGGCATAACGTTACCAGTGAACAGATTTTTATTTGTTTGTGTTAGGAGTAGTAAGAAGTTTTCGAAAAGGGCTTTAGGCATTACCAGTTAGGGATGGTTGAGACAGGAGGGACTCTCTACAACGTTGTTGCTAATATTTACATCATATAAACCGCAACGACTGTTCTAACGTCAGTCAGCAAAGTTTAAATGTTGCTACCCCGTTCGGGAGTTGGCTCACTGTCAGAACTGTATTAACCTGCGAGTATATTATCCAAAAGGGACGACTGCCTGACAGGTCTATGCTATTTTCGTATTTTATTATACAATATGTAAAATCATTCGGAGTGTCTTTTTTTTCCACAAATAAATTAAAATACACTGTTATCAATTTTATATTTGTAAGTGCATTGATTATCTTTCATATCCTTCTTTATCTTTCTTATCATATTCTTCTATGGGTCTCAGTGGCGTAGCAAGAAGGGGTCTTTCCCGTTTCGAGTACCGCAGTTACTAACCGGTGATTTACGTGATAATGTCTATTATTTTGCATACTTAATTTTAAACAGATATTGTTATTATCAACTAACATTTTTATCTGTTTTGTTTACCCTCCAAAGTTTCTCTACACTTGTTACTGACTTTAATACCGATGATAGTTGTGTTATTATATGGATCAGGGTGTCATTCCTCAAATAAAACTGTTCTACTCGACTTCTGCATGTGAGAGTTCATGTGGAGGCAAAGATACATGAATGTGGACCGTTTTCAGAAAATCATAGAGGAGGTGAGGCATTTTTAAAACTAAAGATTTGGATCTATAAATCTTTTTCTATTGCATATTTATTTTATGGTTTAACAATGTAAATAAATGTTTGTTTTTGTCGGTCATTGCATACGTTACTAATAGTTATTAACCTTAGCATCATTATCGTTATACTAGTGATCACATAAATCATTGGTTAGTAACTGCGGTACTCGAAACGGAAAAACCCCGCAAGAAGTACTGAAGCCCGGGGCGAAATCTTAAATAAGATCCTTTCGTCTTCTCGGAGGTAAGAGGGGTATATAGAACAATAATTTTTGCATTTCTCGAATCAGTAATCACGACGGTAGCAAAACTGGAGATTAAGGATTTTTTTTCTGGGTTCAATAGTCCAATTCAATTAGCTCAAACTGAAAACAGCGTAGAGGAAGAAATTCGGAGACCAATTCTCTCAGCAAACGGCACCTATTTTTCTCTCCCAAAACACTTAAGAAGCGTTGCATTATCCAAGGAAGCCATTTTATAAATGTATACATATATTGTAAAGCTCAAAAAATCATACTAGATTTGGCGAGGATAGAGGTCCTTCGAGAGGTCCCTATTTCAAAAATAGTCGGTTTTAACATTGATACATACGACTCAGAACGTTGGACTACGACTAAAGCCCAAGACCAAATCTTCCTCGGGTTTGAAAGGAAAGTGCTTCCTCATATATGCGGTAGTATGTGTGAGTAAGAGAAGAAGGACGAATGCCAAATAAAGTACGAAATATGAGGAAGTAGATGGTACATTCGTAATCAAGACTTCGCTGGGCTGGTCACGTTGCAAGAATGGGTCGGAATGAAATACCACCAAGAATCCTATAAGAGCGAATAAATGGTACCAGGCGGATTGGTCGTCCGAGGCTTTTGGAAAGAGTGTGAGGCTGCTGACGCTAGATTTTTGCTTGGTGTAAGATACTGGAATGGATCTGGATAGAATAGAGATGACTGGAGGTCTATGTTGGAAAAGCCCATGACTCAAAAGTTGGTCGTACCTTAAGTGAAAATAAATTTTTCATCAAATTTAATAAACTGTATTAATTATTCTAGGAAGTTGAGAAAAGGTTGATTTCCTAATTTCTAATGTTGACCGTGCGGAAGGTTTCCATGCGTCGCATGCGCGGTGGATTCCAACTTGAGTGAATAACGACTTAATAAAAGTCTGAAGTTTAAGTAACTTTTCTTCCGAGACATTTCTCCACATAATAATATCACTACTATATATTAATATGGTACTATAGATCCCTTTTTCGGCTCTCAGGAGCGATGGATTTTGACGAATGAGGTATCAAAAGAAAGGGAATTTCACGGAGATGTGACGAATTCCAATTTTGTTTCTTAAATTCTTACTAGGGCTTAAATAAAAGTGATGAAAAAACTGGAAGGTTTAAAAGCTTTCACGACTGAGAATCGACGGATCGAGACGGGATAAGTTTGATTTTTAAGATTTTGACGCGGGCTTCAAGAACACATAAGTTCCACGGAACGTATTAACGTATTGATTCAGCGTTTTAAAACTTAAAAACTTACCGTTTTCGAGATAACGCCCGGTAAAGGTCCGCACGGGCCCTATGCCATCTTGCGTACTTGTCGTTGTCATGACAACTTTATACATGTAAAAGCAAGTTTTATTTATTGTATAGAGTCTGTATGCAAAAACGTTTTAATAAGTTTTAAATTATTCTGTTAAAATGTTGTTTTTAGGTTTCTATGAATGATAGAGGAGATTATATATTCTTTCACATGTCTAACCCTTAAAGTACTTTTAAATATGAATACTAAACATAGAAAATAGTAGGTATAGCTGAGGAATATTACTTATCTGTTAAACTGAAGGGATATTTCCCTGTAGGGCAAGCCAATTACTCATTAAGTATAAACTGTTACTTCAACATAAACTATGTAGCTTCACCGAATGTGTGTGTGTAAAATAAACTATCTTGGTAATATTCCATTTTTTATACGAATGAAAATGTTTAATATCGCTTAAACTTCAAATGTATTAGGGAGAAGAAGAAGGATAGATATCTAATGCGAGAGTTCTCGCTCGGGTATACTAGTATGTGTTCTAAAATCTCTATTTATTTGTTCTTTAATTGGTATTTGTTATTATATAATTGTTACTGTTTCCTATTACTTCTTGAATTTTCAGAAATATTGTGAAGAAAATAAAAAAATCAATCGATACGGTGGGAATCAGTAGCCCCCTCATCGAAGGCACTCCAACATCGCAACACCCGTGATGGGTCTCTTCTCCCTGTCTCGCTTCCATATTTAGATTACCACCGGTAATCCTTTCTTGTAGCATTATTATTTTCTTGGTAGACATCCTACAGACATTTGTTGTTCATGAAGGAAAGATAACTTAAAAGCTTGATTATTGAATTATTCAAAGGTTGAGTATTGATTGCCTATACCAGTCAAACTGCAACACGCTGCTTCAAATATTGCCGCCTATAGTTCGGTACACGGTTTCTTTGATGCCTATGTGGCAGTGTCCTACCGATGTACTGTATTGGTTGGGGGAACTAATCCGGCAAGTGGGCCTTATGGTCCTTTTTGCCAACCCCTGACGGCTACTTTTACGTCACCGCCGCGTACTAACCAGAGTGGGAGTGTCAAGATTCATTTCGCGGGATCGCCACGAAATAAATATTAACCGACCCAGTTGGGAATCGAACCCACAACGTTCCGAACCGGGCACACTGCGACCCTCGCCCAAACGTACTCGGCCGTCACGTCCTCCCTACCGATGTAAGTTCAAACAATAGAATTCAGGGTCAAAAACAAATTAATCCTCGGATTATGACTATACAGGATCAGCCAGCTAACAATAGAATATAAGAATTGCTTATGGGGGGGTACTGTATTAGAGAAATGTAGCTGACATCTGAAATATGGGTACTTACGTAATTTCACCTTTATTCAAGGCTATTTTTCAATATGTGACGAAAATTTGGGTTAGTTTTTTTTTTTTTTTTTGGAGCAGAATTCCACTCCCTTCAAGAATTTGTTATTTGAGGATTTCTTGAGCTCGGGAATTCAGCTCTTTATAGTTTACCCGTCAAGAAAAATGTTTTGCTTTATCCAAGAAAATTCATGAAAAACTGGCGAAGATTGACGCGTCTGAAAAATTCTAGAGTGGAATATTTAGCTCTATAGTTTTAAGATTTTTTTTTTTAAATCTGGCGCGAATTCGTGTATTTTGGTATTATCTGGAGCCGAATTTTTCATTATCGTGATCATAGCACATTTTTGGCAATGATGTGGAAGTTTCTGTAGCAGCTATTTGATTCCTTGATAATATTGCTGTTTGTTAAAATTGTTTATGTTTTAATGAATTTCGCTATGGGTCTGTTTTAAGGCTTCCATGATATAAATTGAAGTTAGTTTTATTATGAAATGTTAGTCATATAGTTAGTTAGTTATCTTTCCATATATAATCGTTGGGGCGTCAGTTTGCGATCGTGTAACTTTTGAACAGTGTTGGGCAAAATGTAATTCAAATTCCAATTACAATTTCCCTTACCAATTACTATAATTTTATTCATACTAATCCAAACTTCATTACAGTAATTGGTAAGAAATTACTGCTTTTGAACGACTTGGCCAATGTCATATTCAAACAATATATTTGTTGATATATTTGACATCATGCGGATGTCATCTCAATATATTTGTGTATTTGATATGTATACTAACTAAGAGTCGACAGGTAGCGTTGTAGTCAAGTAATAAACAAATTCTATATTTATAAGGTGGCACTGCAGTCAAGCTATATACCTGTTTTACATAAATCATCCACTATCGATTTATGTAAAACATAAAATGATCAGAAATACAACGTTCATTAACGTTATTGATCTTATATTTGAACATGATATAGAATATTCATCACATTTTAAAAATTATTATTAGCGAAATGAATAAATAATGCGAAAAATGTCATGCATTTAAATTTTAAAATGAAACAGCTGGAATGTAATGCGCAGTAGGAAAACTTGTATTGCCTACATTGAATCCACCACCTGATGTATGGAAGACTTTTATATTTGGTCACTTGAAAACTTTTATTTGGTCAAATGTAATTATTTTTCACATATTTTGCATGAAATCATTATAGTAATAATGATAGTGATGGCATATAGTGATATTGATGGCCCTTTAATCTTACATTTCTAAATACTCTTAACTGTGTAAATATTATTATTAATCACAAAAAATATAAATGAGACGATTTCGGTGTTTCAAACATTTAATGAAATATAAAATTCATTTGCTTAAAAATTATAACAGCCGAAAAATGAATGTTTAGTTTGAAAATTGAAATTTACGTTAAGACCATCTCATCCCGACCGAAGCCAGAACGGGACGGCTAGTAATACTTTATAATTAGTAATATCAATAGAAATACTATATATATATATATATATATATATATATATATATATATATATATCGATAATTATGTATTTAATGTGTCTATTTATTCATTCCTTGTTTTATTGGATCGTTATAAATGTATTTATATACATAGAAGTCGACTTAGTTGGAAAAGATTGCTTGCATTAGTTTTGTCAATGAAATGGATTTGATCCTTGAATGCAGATGAGATAAAAAAAGATGTGGACATAAAGAATTTTATTGTCAAATTTTGTTTTGATATTTCTTTCTTGATTTTTGAGGATCATTTAAGCTAATGGCAATCTATTACATTTTGAAATATAAATAAACGTGATTCACATTGGCTAAATGTTAAACAAGAAGTATGAACAGCTCGCTTATAGATTAAAATGGTAGAATTATATATGAATTAAATATGGTATAATATAATTAGTGTGTAACTCGATGTTAGTTATTTACAGGTATTTTAGAGATTCAAGGCTTTGTAACTAGAGATTGATAAATTATTTGCCACTTCTATAAATTTGTTTTATTGAAAACTAGTTTCGAATGTTATACATTCATCCTCAGTTCTAAAAACATACAAAAAATTAAAAAATAAGCAATTCAAAATATAGTTTGGTATTATTATACATATTAAATTAGATGTGATTTAAATCAGTATTATAAAACATTTATAAATTATGAATTTAATTAAGACAAGAAATCAAATACATGTTGGTAATCACAAGGTTTAAATGGATTATATCAAACAGAAAAGTTTGTACTGGTTTCTTCTCGCATTGATCTAACAATGAACGAAAGGTAGGTAGGATGTTTTTAGGTAAACGGTTTAAGGATCAGAGTTTTTCCAGTAATGCTGGTGAGTAATTGTTTTTTCTGTTATAGATGGGAATAAATTTAAGATTGGACCATTGGAGATATTTATTTGGTCATTTAAGCAAAAATCTGGATTGGATTTGAAGGATTTTATTATTTCAAGTGCTTCATATATATTTAATTTGAGGCTGTTTTCAACGTGCTGTTTTCATTTAAATGAAATCTTTTGTGAGTTTTTAGAACTGAGAATGAATGTATAACATTCGAAACTAGTTTTCAATAAAACAAATTTATAGAAGTGGCAAATAATTTATCAATCCTTAATTAGATTGATCCTTCTATATCATCATGCGGATGTCAACTAATCAAGGCTTTGGGTTTGGGATTTCACATTTATATCCGTACAGTTATTTGATATCTCTCTTTTTGCCCTTCTTTATTAATAAATATTGTTTAATAATTTTAATTTATATTTTAGACCCACATTTTACACAGCCTACAGTAATAACTACTTAATGGGCCTTAAGCACACAGGAGACGGAGCCCTTAGTGCCGATGGACAAAGGACTGGACTATTAAGACGAAAGCCCTTTGCCATCCTTTGCTCCCTCCTGTTGTATTCATGAGGGCTCTTCCTATCGAGACATTTGGATAAAATTGATTTTCGACTGTTTGTTCCTTTTCGAAACAAAGAAACTTCTTTTCATAAACAAATCTGCACCTACTATGGACGCTTCAAAGAAAGAGCATTGCGTATTGGTAAGCGGCTTTCTGGAAATATAAATACTGAAGTGCGTCTGAAGCACCTAGTACAAGAAAAAAGCACCCGAATATTATATTTGAAAACTCCGATAAAACAAAAAAAAAATGGAAAAAGAATTTTTATTTCAATGATGTAGAATTTAAATAGAAAAATATGATATTTACAGAAAACTAAGAAACTATCCCTTAATAGAAATATAAATTTAAAAAAGAAAAGGATTACATAAACAGATTGTGCAAACTAACTTTTACCACTTATCTAACGCCATGCAATTTTTATAGGAACTATTGGTCTTATGTGAAATCACGGTTACAGACAAAACCCTTCAATTATCTTCCCAGAAAAAAATTAACGTACCAATCAATACCAATTTAAGCTTGATTTTTACAGGATTGGTAGCCAAATGGCCTAACGATATTGGCGCAAATAACCAAAAAAAAATTATATTTAAAAACTACAAACATTTATGTAATCTGTTTTTACTTCCTTGTACTTAGTAAAGGAAGTATTGTTATCGCGAAAATATTCGGTTTTCAGATTTCAACGGAAATATCCATTTTGACGATCCCTGAATCCATTTTGATTAGTTTCGTCGTGGCGTCTGTACGTACGTACGTTCGTACAGTTAACAAAGTCGACAAATGTAAGCTTTAAAAATAACTCTACTAAGTAGAGTACAAATTACATGATATATAAATGTATATAATGAAGCTACTGAGTGACAGATAGACTTTAAAGATATTACAATTAGACTTAATACTAAACATAGTGAGAGAGTCTCACATAACCTTATTCTACCTTACATTCTAATACTTATTCTAATACTACATTCTAGATACTGGCTACTACATTGTGATACTGCTATTGCTAAGACTACATTCTAAGACTAATTCTTATTCTAGTCCTACATTCTAAATACTTATTCTAATACTGATTCTTACATTCTAATTAACATTATGACATGCTATTGCTATGTCTGTCCTTTTCAGATAGGCTTTTATACATACAATAGGAGAAGGGATGATTCAGGAAATAGAACTTGTTTTAATGCTGACAATCAGGAAGGACAACGGTGACTTCCTGGGTTGTAAACATTATTTAACAACACATATTTCCTGGGTCAATGGCATTTGTTAACTGTACGAACGTTCGTACGTTCGTATTTCGCATAACTCAAAAACGGTTTGCCGTAAAAAGTTTAAATTTTGTATTTAGGATTGCTGTAAAATCTAGTTGTGAACTTCTCTTTTTTGTCACTGCTTAATCACCGGAAGTGGAACTTTACTTGTAGGTCATAATTGATTTCCATCAACAATTATATTAAAATACTTCTCAAATTTGGTATTTATAACTTATATATTAATTTAAATAACATAATAGATTTTGGTCTAAATTGGAAAACCGTATGCTGTACTTTACTTGAAGGTCATATTAGACTTTCATAAAAATTTATATTAAAATATAATGTAAAACATCTCAAATTTGGTAAATAGGACTTTGATATTGATGTAAATGTATTTACTATATTTTGGTTAAAATTGGTAAGCCGAAAACGGTGCTTTACGTGAAGGTCATAAAAAGCATACATCAAAAATTATATTTAAATTAAACCCATAAATCATATGCTTCGGTAATAAAGGTTACAAACTCAATTAAACATTTTTATTACTTGTTTTAAGTGTTAAAATTTAGTGTAAAATACTGGTTTTCCTCCCTATTTGTTTGTGTGTGTGTCTCAATAGATGGATTACGCGACGCCGAGTGTCGTTTTTGAGATACTGCAATCTTCGGAAACTCGCAACCAAATTCAGGATCACTTTGTGAGCCACCGATTTATAGTTTAATAGGCGTACAAGGAAGTCATGTGTTGTCCACATTAATTTTAATTAAGTATTAATTTATCTGACTCGGTTTTGACAAACATTTACTTTCCAAAAAAGTCCAATAATGACAACAGTAATAAGTAAAGTACAAAAAATACAGCCTTTCTTGTCCCTCCTACAAAAAAAAAAAACATACTAAATTTGCTAATAAAGAAAAATGATTTAAAAAGCAATATACGCAATATACTGATTAATGTAAAATGCTGATATTATGTTACACTTAATCAAATTGTGTATTTGTTGCATTCATAGTAATGGGCGTTAATAATGGGCGTCAAATAATTTATAATTTGATAGGTACATGTAAAAATATTCACACAACCAGAAAATAATTCAATAGGGTTTATTAGGAATTACATTCAAAGCCTGTTTGGCACCTAATTTTAATGGACCTCTCAATTTGGACGTGCTCATCAGGAATAATTCAGAAAGCAAACTAACGTTTGCACTAAGAACTTTCTGTCAACTTCTTTAGCGTCGGAAGCTTCAAACCAGCGCGAAAAATACTGCGGGGTCCTTTGATGGTTTTTTTTTTGCTGCCTTCGGTTTCAATATTCTCGGTATTCTATTTTCATGGGTTCATTGCATTCATGGGTTGCCGTTTCTCATTCATTTGACAATCATGGCAGAACATCTAAAATTTATACATCATCTCCATATTAGAATGGGTAATACGAGAGAAAAGCGCAAGTTCCATAACCTTTACGTACAAGAACCAAACTCACCTTATAATATCACAGGCCAACAAAAAAAAATCTTTTTGAAAACTTTTTTAACTTTAATAGTTGATCTTTATAGATTTTTATGTGCTGAATCCAAATCTGGCCTTAGTTTTTTTTTATCACTCATAGTTTTCCAGCAATATGCTTTGTATTATATAGTATAAACCCCTATACGGTATACTGGGGAATTAATGAAACACCATGTTACATCATAAGCATGGTTTGTATTTACAGTGGCTACTTAAAACAGTGATATAATATGCTAATACAGGTTTCATTTGTCAACTGGAATTGGTCTATACTTTCTTTTTCTTTTTTCTTTGAAGCATCTTGTGTAGCTTTTTCTACAGTCAGTCGCTTGTTGAACTATGAAAACACTTTTGTACTGAAAATACCTTATTTCTATAGTTTTTAGGATGCTCAATCCAAATATGATATTAAAAAAGCTGTATCACTCACAATTTCTTTACATTTTATAGTTGAATTTATTAAATTAAGCGATTTTTAAAGAATTGTACAGCTTTAATAGTTAAAATTGTGAGTGATACAGCTTTTTAATATCATATTTGGATTCAGCACCCTAAAAACTATAGGAACAAGGTATTTTCAGAAAAAAAGTTTTTTCATCGTTGGCCTGTGTATTCTATCGATTCTCTTATTCTTTTATATGAATACACCGGCGTATCGCGATCGGAGGTATTACATCTGACAGATGAGTATGACTAATCCAAGCGTTCAAGTGACAGAAATCGCAAAAGCCATAAAATTATGATTAAAATAAGAAGCTGATACAGATTGTCTAATAAGTGTGTAAGCTATCTGTACTCGAATATTCATTAGGTTCATCTTCGGAATCTCCAGGCGCACCCATGTCTACAGTTGGTATGCTGAGTTAAAGAGGCTTTACCCTGTTTTCCGACGGCAATATTTTCTAGTAGGACTCCAAAATAACTGTGCACTTTTATTGTGGAAAAGTTCTTGTTATAAATTAAACTGTTTTGGAGCAGTTCATGAAAGAACTTTTATGTTAAAATTTCTATTTTAAGTTCTTACAAGAACTTTCTGGTCAGAATTTATATAGTAAAAGTTCTTTGAGAAATTTATCGTAAGAGCTTTTATAATAAAAATTCTTTAAGGACTTTATCGTAACAACTTTTATATACGAGTTTTATATTAAAAATTGTTCTCGTTAGAGCTTTTTAGTGAGATTATAATAAAAGTTCACATTATTTAAGTTTCTAATTAAATGTGGAAAATACTTATGGAATTGTGTCTTGGAAGGCTCTACTATCTTAAAATGTTATTTCTTTGAATAAGAATTCTGTAGGGAAGCTTAATAGCAATTAAAGCAATTTTTATATTGAAATTAAAAATAAAATAGAGAAAAAGGTAATTGTTTTTCTATTTGTTCTTTTAGTTCGAATTTTATTTATTATCTATGTTTTTTAAAAAGATTTTTTTTTTCAATAATACTGCTGTCGCCCGAGGTTTCTCCCCCTTCTCCCCCTACCGAGGATCTCTCTCAAACTTTGCTCAACAAATATGTGAAAACTTATATTTGAGAATTTATATTTAAAATGTTCTAGTAGGAACTTCTGTTAACAGAACTTTTATAAAAAAAAAGTTTTGGCAAGAACTTATATTAACAGAACTTTTATCAAAATCTTATAATGGTATAAGTTCTTGAGAAACTTTTTATCAGAAGGTTCTGTTTTGAGGAACATTAATGTTAATTCATTAATTATAAAAGTTCTTGTAAAACAGTTAAACTGAAAGTTTTTGAAAACGTTCAGTAATTGTTTCGAGCCCTGCTTCCTAGGCGTCTATCTTTTCCGAGTATTCAGAACCAAAAAGCCTCCCTACCTACATTTTTAATTTATTTATTAACCGCATGTTGTTCGCTTTTTAAACACAAAATCCCAGCCCGCAAACTTGTATATTCCTTCTCAATGAACTACTTCCTTAAAAAAATCCTTGATCGTTCGCACTACCTCGTTTTGGAATTCTTTACCCATCTAAATTCGCATAACCCTACCCTCAACTTAATCCAATCAATTATTTCTCCACTTTCTTAACTATTAATCTTCCGCGTGCATATAAGAAGTAAAATTACATGTTGTTTATTTTATTAGTATTTCGAATGGGTCTCCTAAGGACCACGATGTTCAACTTTTCCGCTTGGAGAGGGACTTGCTGTTTGCCCAGTACTCAGGCATTCTCTGACTGTGTTTCTCCCTTCTCTCCTTTGTCCAGAGTGCGCCTGTTTTCTTACGAGGTGGTCTACACTGAAACGTCTTTGGTTTGATAATTCTGCTGAGAGGTGATCGGGTTCTGATGTCGTCATCCGTTATCCAGTTCCTGCAAGTCTTTCTTCAGTTCTGTCAGCCATGGTGTTACTATCTTTCTGTTCTTCCAGTAGTTGAGAAGCCGATTGGTCATCCTTGTTGGGTTCATCCTCGTGATATGTCCATAGAAAGCCAGACGCCTCTTCCTGGTCACGTCTGTAATTTTTTCAGTATAACTATATAGCTCCTGGTTTGGTCGTCTCCTGTACTCTCCATCTACTTTGATTGGTCCTAGTATCTTTCTCAGGATCTTCCCTATTTAGTATCAGACACTCTGCAGCGTGTAGGGCTTCTGGGCTGATAACTGTCTGGTAGTGTCTCAGTTTTGTGTTACGAGAGAGACACTTCTTGTTATAAATGTTCTTGGTCAATCGATATGCCAGCTCTAATTTGTTAATCCGGGTTGTTAGTGCTACCCTTTCTGACCGTTGTTTATTTTATTTATTTATTTATTTATTACGTCATTGTTATTAAATTTGTTGTATATTTTATAATTTAATTACTTGATAATTACTACTACAGTATAAGCCAGACAAATGATACCGGTACTTCACATTTTTTTTATTCCAATGGGAGTAGAAGCCCTTGTATAAAGTTCATTTTTCACATCATTTCATAGCTTCATGCAGTTGTAGCAATGAAATATTTTCTCATTGAAATATAAATTTTATGAAAATCTTTCAGGACAGTAAATTACTAAATTTGTTTAGTCTTTATTCATTTCACCCCTCTCTCTCTCTCAGTTTTCCTTTACCAAATAGATCGTAACATTGTAAAAGTGCCTTCTGTTGTAGGATAATTCCCCTTGAATAATGAACTAATTCGCAATAAAGTCAATTTGATTAAACTGGCTATTTCTGAAGCTATTAGGTTTTTTATTTTTCGCCTGATGAAACGTCCTCAAAGACAAAAATAGCAGTTGAGGGATGTTATTAAACAGCCTTTTGACATCAAAAGGCACAATTACCCAGAGCTCTTTTTTGTCTAAAATTTATATTAACTCTATCATATTGTTTTTTTATTTTTAATAATTGTTCTTCGCACAAGGTCACTGTTTAAAATATGTTAAAGAAAATATAAAGTTATAATTATAAAATTTTGTGTTTATGATTATTATTAAAACACAGAACTATTATTTATTTTTCTATTATAGCACTTACGAAGTCTAAACAATTATTTATTAACACTTAGCAATGGTGACATTCAATACATTTTTTTTCTCTTTTCTTACATACACTTCATTTTTCTAACTGTTTCCAAGTTTCGGGGTTGTTTCACCATCTTCAGAATTACTTTCTTTTAATCTTCATTATTATGTGTACAGTTTACATTATGATAAGATCACTATATTATTCTTATATTCTGAATAGAACAGTGAGCTTATTATGAGTTCATAGCCTGTTAAGATCACTTCATAACTGTTTTAACAAATATGAGTTAATTATCCTTTGAGCAGCTCTTGGACATAAAATAATCCTGAATATGGTGAAACAACCCCGAAACGTGGAAACAGTTAGAAAAATGAAGTGTATGTAAGAAAAGAGAAAAAAACGTATGGAATGTCACCATTGCTAAGTGTTAATAAATAACTATTATTATTAACACATAAATAAAAGTATAATGTTTAGGCTTAAGAAATATCAAGCTCCTAGACTTGGCAGCAGTCCATGTGCCACTTTATATCATCGATTTTACACTTTTTTACTTTTACTAACTTATATAATATATATATTATTAAGATTTAACATTCATTCCTATAAAGTAAACAGGGCGAGTTATTCTGCAGGTTACCAGCCTATTCTTAACCAGAATGGAAAGGTCGAGATTCATTACGCGGGACCGCCAAGAAATAAATTTCAACCCGCCCAGGCCGGACTCGAACCGGCGCCGTAGCAGTCTTGAGGTTGCTAAGGTAACGCCTTAAAACTCTCGGCCATCACGGTAGCCGTAAGAACTTACCTACATACGAAATAATAGGAAAGTATTTCAATCGTAAAAATATTGGAATCAGAGTTTTCAAAGGTAATATACGCTTTAAGGATCTCCGAGCGCAAGTCTATTTGTGTTTGTGTGTGTGTCCGTACAGCTAATGCGTTTAAGTCTAGCTCAAAAACGACAAGTTCAATGAAACTGAAATTAGATATATAAGATAGGTATATGCCTCTGATGTTACAGCGATTTTTTTGTCAAAATCGAATTTGACAAAATCGACTTACCGAAATCGAGACCAGAAGTGCCACTTTATATCATCGATTTTAAACATTTTTACGAATTTCTCGAAAGTGGCTCTAACGATTTTGATCAAACTCGTTATATCATTGCACAATAAAATGCCATTTAATATCAGCTAGGTTTCAAGCTCATTGAAATAATCTGACGGTGATGAAATACCAGATTTTCAAAATTTCTTTCTCTAAAGTATCTTTATTTTTATTTATTTGAAATACTTAGCCATTCTCTTTGTTAATAATAATGAAAAACGGACAAATATAAAATATGAAATAATTCGATAATTAGCTAAAACAGAAATATTTTCTCAGGTTGAAGAAAAAAATCGGAAATAACAGTAGTAATGTAAATACATAATTTACCATTGGAAAGCTATAGATTTTAGAAAAACTGACATATAAAGTTGTAGAAGGTAGTGAGGAGTGATGAAAGACGCATAAACTTAAGTGATTGTCATATTATTCTTATAAGAAAGTATTATCAAATAAGGAAGTATAAAATTTATTTCAAATAACTAAGTGAAAGTCGTCTGAAGCGCGCGACAGATTTTTTACAATTTTCTCGAAAACAGCTTTAAGAATTTTTATTAAACTCGTTTTATGAAAGTAAAATTAAATTTTCTTTAATATCGTCATGCCTTATCTTCATTGAAATCGTCTTACAGGGCTTAAATGGCGAATTTTCAAAATGGCTTTCTTTAAAGTACCTATAATTTTGTTTATTTAAAAAAAAAAATTAACCGTCTCTCATTGTTAATTGTAATAAAAAATGTATAGATATAAACTGTAAAAGAGTTTGATAATTAATTAAAGGAGATAAAAGGAGAAATATTTTCTCAGGTTGAAATCAAATTATAGATATAAACCAAGATAATAATAAGATAATAAGTAGATAAGATTATTAATGTAGATGTATAATATAGTATACTGATAGTAAGATAAAGATTTTAGAAAATGTAATATATTACAAATAAAGGGAGCCCAGGGCTAGTTCAGTGAGTAATGGATTGAATGGTCTTCCATTTGTCTCTTACTTTCTCTTCTTTTTTTTTCTAGTGCTAATAGTGAATTTTCATATTTTTAAGACCAAAGTATGTCTGAGTATTCTGTTCTTCCACGAGAGAATCCTATTTCTTGAATTTAGTAGTATCGAGAAATTTGACATACCTAAGTATTATTTTCCTTTCAATTTATAGAATAATTTCAACCCACCATTCATCACTAACTACCACTGTAAATAGCACTTTGATTTTCTAATTTGTTTTTCAGTTCTGTATACCTAATTTTCAATTATACCAGTTATATGAACTACAGGATAGAACATCTCATTTTTAAATTTACACTAAACAATTAATGTACAAGACCACTCTGAAACCTACTTGAACCTGCGGACTTAAAATGTGGGTGACAGCTAAATTTTCGAACATCAATCATTTCAGCCTAAAGTCCTTCTAGTCTAAATTAGTCAATATTATTCATTATATAAGTCATATTATTTAAAAAAATAACCGTACATTATGAACTCCATATCTCCTAATTCGATCCAAATTCTCAAACTTACACCAGAACCATATCCTTTAGCAGAATCCTTATCTAGCCCCTGGAAGGTTGGAACGGCAGTAGCGCCGAAAACTTTTGCGAATATGCTATTGTGGTTCTAGCAACGGCCAGCTTCTCCACTAAAGTCTTGAGCGTCTGCGGCGCTGGTGCCCTCTCTCAGACTCTACAGGACTTTATTCAGGCTAGGAGAAAATCGCTCTTTGGGATCTCCTGGGATCCTGCCTTGCCCTCCTGATATGGGGAGTTTCCTTGGGCAGAAAGTATACATTGTACATAAGAACGAATGTGTTGAAGATGATTTATTTTATTTATATTTTACTTTATTTCCTTTATCTTGGCTGTTTTCTTATTTTGGTAGATTCGTACATTAAGTCTTTTTATTTGCCTACTTGTTTTAATCTATATATACCGTATGGATGGATACTTACAGCCATGTTCTTTTTTGTTCTTCAGTGCGGCTGCTTAGATTAGTTTTAATTTAAAAAATCTGGTGCGGCGCGCGCATCACACAACTTTCTCTTACCGTCCGATAATAATTATCTTTTTAATACAATTTTAAAGAGTTCACATCAACAATCCTTAAAATAAACTTTAAAGCAGCGTACACATCTTCTCTCGCTTAAGTACAATAAAAAAGTGTTTCAAACAATTTTAGTACAACAATCCTGTACACTACCAATATATTTTAACTTTGTCAAGTTGCAAATATATTTTAAAAGTTTCTGGTTTAGTTTCCGTGGAAACATTTTCTTTCAATTAAATAATGTGAAAGTAGAAATTATTAAGTTAATTTCCGCTTTTGTATTCTTAAATTACTTTATTACAGAGCGTATTGTTTACAACAGATTGGCGGATTGGAGGAGATTCGGTCGCATTCGTCTCCTTTCGGATGCGCTTGGTTATCCATCTAGGGTCTTGTGCTCCTCATAAAATACACTGTATCTTTGCTAATACTGGTCCGATTTTGATGATTCTTTTATTGTTTTTTTGATAGTTAAATTACCTTGCATACAATTTTATACATAATTTACCGTAAATACATACTTTTTAAGCTATGCGCAAATAAAATATTCTTTTCATCATAACTTTTTTCCCAGCAATTCCTCGGTGATTTATTACATAAATGAAAAGTTAAAAGCCTTCATGAAAAATAATTTAGGCAAGTTTCATCAAAATCATTAGAGCCGTTTTCGAGAAAATTGTAAAAAAGTGTAAAATCCATTATATAATAGCTATTTCCGGTTAGTCCGATGCGCTGTATCTTTGCTAATACTAGTCCGATTTTGATGATTCTTTTATTGTTTTTTAGATAATTTAATTACCTTTCATACAATTCTACACATAATTTACCGTAAAATGCATATTTTTTGCGCAAATAAAGTATTCTTTTCATCATAATTTTTTCCCTGCAATTCTTCGGTGATTTACTACAGGAATGAAAAGTTAAAGGCTTTTATGAAGAATAATTTTGGCAAGTTTCATCAAAATCGTTAGAGCCGTTTTCGAGAAAATTTAAAAAAGTGTAAAATCGATTATATAAAGTGGCACTTCCGGTTAGTCGATTTTGACGAAAAAGTTGCTGTAAAATCACAGCCACATACCTACCTTAAATACGTAATTTGAGTATCGTACGACTTTTCGTTTTGAGCTAGACTGTTCATACACACACAGACACACAGACCATTTTGCGAGGCTTGGTCATTTGGACTCAGTGGACCTTAAAACGTATATTTCCGTTGAAAACTCGAATTCGAAAATTTTCACGATCGCAATACTTCCCCTTTCTATATATTTCGTATATAGGTAAGGGAAAGTAAAACTACACGCCCATCTCTAGGACTGAACTCAACACAGTTATCAGTTTCAGACATATGATAGACAAAACTATTTGGAAAGCAATATTATGTGAGTATTTTTATTTACAATCTTAAGCATTACAAAGTTGTGGTCTTGTACTGATACTTCCATGTATTATACTGAATAATGCTCAGCGAAATCATATATTTCCAGTTTCAAAACAAATAATAATATTAAAATTTATACATTCATGTATAGTTAAAGCTTATATTGACACATTTTTCTGAATGCACTCCCTCTTACAAACGATCCGTTCAATGGCTGAATAAGAAAGGCTCGTGTTCATAATCACGGACGTGAAAGGTCAGCTTTTTTTTTTTTTTTTTTTTTTTTTTTATTGTATTGATGCAAAAGAAAGTCTTCCTCAACAAAACAACACATGTCTAAAATCTTATCAAACATATAACAAAAAGTTTGTAAATGAGAAGAGAATATATGAGCGTGTCTTGCATATATATAAGTATCTTACTATTCATTTACAATTTAATTTAATATGGAGAAATAAAAAAAAATTGGGATATTATTAAACTATTTTGCTATGTTTTATTTAAATTTAGTTAAATATATTTTTAGCTGCTAATATATTAGTCTATATATAGGGATGCCATTGGGCAATCATTGAGGATGATTATCCCAAAATTGAGTAAGCTTATGAATACTTTTGAATTTCTTACCTTGTCCTCTAAATTGGATACCTTTCCAAGGGCCTGGTTTGTGGTTACCATTATTTAATAATTAACCAAGACAATGTTCCTAACAACCTCCTTCCTAACATTTATCTTTATTCCTCAAAATTAAAATAATAAACTGTTACAAGAGAAAATAATAACTGTTAACCATGGAATGATTCAGACTAGACCTAGCCATTAACTGTTCTAACATTAATCTGTTATCTGTAATAATTGGTGTTGATGGTCCCTCAGCATCTCTCCATTGGGTTCCCCTGCATATCTTAGGTCTTGGAGTCAAAGCCAGAGCATCTGTCATCTTCAGGAGGAAGACTCTGTAGTTCTCCTCGAAGTTCAGCCCTCAAGCGAGATTTGTCCAGCCGTCCGGTCCCGTTGCCTCCTCCCCTTCGGTCCCCCTTTCTTCCTTGTTCTCCTAAGAGGGGGTCAAAGACGTTGGTAGTTGGTTAGATTCCTGCCACCCGGTCGCACATTTTTCATGATTTGCCAAACAGTTTTATAGAGGGAGAAAATTCCGGGATTTCAACGCATGGCTCCACCCCTTATAAGTCTCCATTAGTATAGCTCTAATCGAATGACACCCTCTCCAGGCCTCCTCCACTTTTTCTGGAGGGCAGCCGGGATCCAAGAGTGACCATTTTCTTAAAATTGATTAAGTCTTCCAAGACGGACCACCTCTTGCCTTTGTCACACTGTCCACTTCTCGGTAGGTTTTTTAAATTAACTTATTCCTTATATCTGAGGGTAAAAGTTGTGGTGACATCTGCCGTCGCCTGTCAGTTACCTTTCTACCTACCTGCTAGTCCTGCATTTGGTGCTTGTTATATAATCTTAAGGATAATATTGTCCAATATCAATACATATTAATTTATTATTTATAATTTTTTCAAAAAAATTCAATTTAAAAAAAAATTTGTTTACATCTGTTGCTAAACTAGCGACAATGAATTATGGTCTGAATGCGGTAGTATTGTAACCAGCATGCCAGACGTAGAGGGATGTCATTCAGTACCCAACCGATGACTAAGAAAGCAGGTTTCATGTTTTTACGAAACCTTGGCTGGTAAAACCTCCGTTACAAGTCTTTACTTGAATAACTCTTCACTAATTCCTATTCAGTCTCCTCAGATATTTATGGGCAAAATGTGGGGTAGAGGCTTGTTCGACTTGAGATAGTTATTGTAAAGAGTAAAAAGAAGATGGATAAGATTATTCAACCCAGTTAACTAATTTAGTATGATAGTTTAGTAGTTTTCAGAATAAACTTCTGTATGAGGAAAACCTTACCTCATACCTAACAAGTTTGTGATATGAAAATTCATTATTGTTGGGAAACAGTTCCTAACATTTCGTTATTCCATGACTCCGAATACCCAGCAGCTTCCTGCATCCTTCCTTATTTCTCCTATTACGACTATGGATTTCTAGTTCTTTGGCTAAACACGTTAATTTTAGAGGTTTCCATTAACTACTCCAAAAACGCCACTAGGTCAGTCACTACCCCCTCCTTGCTTTCGTTTAATCTTCGTTTCTGATCACTATTGCCGAATGACTTGTTTCTCAACTACTGTCTCATCTCCACAAGAAGACAGTTTTTCGAAACGTACCGTTTTTCTCTTATAATTCAGTAGGATAATTCCACAGTAAAAGTTAAAGCTCTGTTAATCGCTCGATAAAGAACAGGTCTGAGGTGAGTACTGCTTCTGGTACTGGTAACAGTGGGGGGAGGGGGGAGGATTGGAGGAGGGAAGAAAGACTATTCGGGCAAGTGGGCCTTGTAGCACTTTTTCCAATATCTGATAGCCATCTTTAGGTCGTCGTCGCGCACTAACCATAATGGAGGTTTCAATATTTATTTCTTGGGATCGCCGCAAAATTAACTGACCCAGTTGTGTCGAATCCACACGGTTCGAAAAAAAATAATTAAAAAAATAATTAGGCACGGATTCCTTGTTACAATAGACGTACCTACCAACTGTGAAATGCGCAATTTGCAGCTGA
Source organism: Rhaphigaster nebulosa (assembly GCA_948150685.1). Lineage (NCBI taxonomy): Eukaryota > Metazoa > Arthropoda > Insecta > Hemiptera > Pentatomidae > Rhaphigaster > Rhaphigaster nebulosa. The sequence goes on along the minus strand of OX411306.1, from coordinate 237,625,451 downwards.
CCATCAATCACATTTTAGAAGTATGCCCGCTACATGACAGCTACTTTCAAAATTTAGGAATAGAAAGAAATGTCCAAATGATGTTAGGAGATAGTATCACAATCACAAGAAAAATGATTGAATTTCTAAAAAAAACAAAACAATATTTTCAAAAAATATAATATATGCGAAAAGAAAAAGATTAAAAACAAATAAAGAAGGACCCTAAATACTCAAGCAGTCGAATGTCCTTAAGAAGCTTAACCTTAGGTTAAGGTTAAATAAACCTAAAAATAAAATTTCGTTTTAAATTTGTCGCCTTCTAAATTCTGCCGCCAAGGACAAGTATCCCCAATACTCCCTCCTAGTTCTGGCTCTGAATCAGGCCATCATACTTGACATTATATAATTTTCAATTATTGACAATTATATAATTACATTTGACGATTTCGAAGATCGATTTCTCACAAGGTGAGCAATTAATTTCCCTCCGACCTAATGAATGATAATTTATGCAGTTACTAATAACGAGTATTGGTAATAGTAGCTATATTTCACATTAGCCCTATTTTATTCTATTTTTTTCTCAGTGGTTATTTTAGGAGGGAAAATTCCTCCCTTTTCCCCCTACGGATCCTAAATTAGAGTTGATTTTGTTTGTTTAAATACAATCACAGAACTTTATAGAATATAATAGAATAGAAAAGAAATTCTATTCTGGAACGAATTCCCTTAAGGAATAACTATGGTATACAAACAATAAAATAAACATTTCTGGATTACATATTTAAATAAACAAATAAGAATCCTAAATAATATAAAAGCAATAAAAGAAAAAAAATTCTTGTGAAACAATATAAAAGAGCAATAATAAAAATAATAAAGAGAGTTAGAAAAGAAAATTACATTCACTTGTTTAACAAAAATGTATTCATTAAAGTAATTATTTATATCTCATAATGGAAAAAAATATATATAAATTTATTTTGTCTTTTGGTATAGAAAAAAAAATATCTAAAAAACGTTGATAAAAAGTAAAAAAACAAATAGTGTATTCGAATTTCTTTAGAATTGAAGATTATTGAAAAATAATTCATAAATAAATAGAAAAGAGTCCTTGAAATCCATAAAGCAAAAAACGAACTAATTGAACAGATAAAAGAAATGCATATTATTTATCAAATAAAACGTACGTATTGAAACTGTTGCATTACTGTTGCATGTTTAGCCAGGGCCTTAAAGGACTGTGAGCAGGAATTAGAAAATGAGAGTTTTAAACGTGGTTTAGGAAGGGGCATGTCGGATTTTAGAAAGGAGAGAATTCCAAAAGGTAGCGGAACGGGCAATAAAGGAGTTTTGCAACGATGCAGATCTATGGTAAGGCGTATAAAGATCAGAGGGTCGAGATCTTGTGGACTGGGAGTGGATAGAGGACTTAAATTGGAGGATATGGAAGAAATAGGAAGGGTGTTGATTATTAATTATTTGGTAAAGGAATGTGCCTAGGAAATACTGTGTACGGAAGGAGGGGAAGAGCCACCCTCACTCCAGTAGTGATGTAAAAGTGGAGAAATTATAAATGCAATTCATAATTCTCTCATGTTCCCGAGACTCCTCGTGCGTCCATCGTACACCACGGAGCCATTGTCAAAATGGAGAAATATGAGAGAGGATACTACGAGTAGATTGGGATAGGAAATGGCGGAAGCGATTGGACAGTTAAAGGGTAAAAATTGAACGACGGGAGATGTGAGGAATACGATAGTTCCAGGAGAGGGTTTGGCCAATGATTATGCCTAAGTTTTTAAGAGAGGAGCAGAAAATGATGGGTAGGTCGTTTAGATATAGGATAGGAAAGTTGATATTGGATCTGACAACGGTTATGGAACCAATGACAATAGTCTGAGTCTTAGCAGCGTTTAATCTTAATCCATTTAAGTTTGCTAATGCGCTGATTCGATCTAGGTCTTCTTGAATCTTGGTAAACGCCACTAATAGCTAAGAAGGAGAAAATGGTAAATAGACTTGAGAGTCGTCGGCATAAAGGTGAAGTGAACAATGATTTTTGAAGTGTAAACTTCTTTTGGGCACTTTTGGGTTAGGGTAAAAAAATCATACTTGCGCACGTACCGTCAGCGTCAACACCATACCGTACCCTACCTAAATCCAGCCTACAATTTCTCATCTGTTTATTATCTTCCCGATGAGCTAGAGACTTACAATTTGGAACATATCTTAGGACTGGATGACAATGCAATAATAACAAGAGTGGGGACCACACGGCGCAGTGCGCGCCCTTAGGACACTCGGACGACGACTTTTGACGTCTTCGTCCGTTCTCTTCGTTGTAAATCTTTAACGGAATGAGCTACGATTGTTATAGGCATACCGTTTTAAATAGGAAGAATCCTGCTGCATTTCGTTTAATCATAGTATAGGTCTAGCACTTTCACATTTTCAAATCTTTTAATACGAATTCGAAAATCACCTCTGTGAAACTTTGGATTATTTTTTTCGCAAACTAAAACGACTAGGTAAATTATGAGTAAGCCAAAATGAAGCCTGATTAATCCTCTTTAACACGATATGCCATAGAAAATTGTAGCTCAATCCTTTGAGAAGTTATGAATTCAATAACGGCAATAGAGAGGGAAAAATAGGCATTTCTAAACGTTATCCGTTGGCATCGCTCGCGCGACTTGTGTTTTTTAAAATACGACCACTTTAAAAACTAAAGGGGTTAACTTGATCGAATGACACGTCAACCTTCAAAATCGGATAATTATTTCCGGAGATATTCTAAGAAGCAAGATCTGTCGGGACACAATTTATCCCACCGTCTATTTTGTATTTTCATTTGTCATAGGAGTGATAAAAATATTCAATAAGTAAGCAATGAGCACATTCACTTTTTTGGGGGAATGTTGATCGGTCAAAGAAGTTTACACTTCCAGCGTGTGGTCCTAAGCACACACACTTTTTTTTTTTAATTTTGTAATTTAGGGAAAATACAACCTGAGGGAGCAATTAAGAAATACAACCTGCTTACGATTTTACTTCCTTGTAGCAGTAAAGGAAGTATTGTAATTTTGAAAATTTTCGGTTTTCAGATTTCAACGGAAATATCCTTTTTGAGGATTTACTTGATAAATTACTGTAGGTAACAAAGAAGGTTCAAACATATTTTCTACCATCTATTTAGACTCAGGGTTTCATCAAATTGAGATGTCAAAAGTGTCCATTGAGAAGACTGACTTTTCAACAGAAAATGGACATTATGAATATATTAGAATGCCGATGTGCCTTTCAAACTCATCCCCTTTCAGAGATCCATGAATGCAATGATAGTTAACGTACCAAATGATTCAGTTTCTGTTGATGTAATAATATATTCTAAAAAAATAGAAGAGCATTTAGAACATTTTGAAAATATTTTATAAACGACTAGTTTCGTAGTGAAGTCTTAAGTACGTTCGTTCGTTTCTCACATAACTCAAAAACCGTTAATCGTAGAAAGTTGAAATTGTGTATATTGGATTTTTGTAACTTGCAGTTGTGTATCTAATTTTTGTTTATCAAATGATCACCGGAATTGATACTTTACTTGAAGGCCATCGTAAATTTTCATAAAAAATTATGTTTAAATATAATACAAAACTTTTGAAATTTCATTGACATAAGACTTTTATGCCAATGTAAATAACATACTAAATTTATGTTAAGATTGGATTATCGGAAGTGATACTTTGCTTGAAGTTCATAATAGATTTTTTTAATTTTAATAATAGATTTTTACTTCCTTGTACGAAGTAAAGGAAGTATTGTAATCGCTAAAATTTTCGGTTTTCAGATTTCAACGGAAATATCCATTTTGACCATCCCTGAATCCATTTTGACTAGTTTTGTCGTGGCGTCTGTACGTGCGTACGTTCGTATTCCGCATAACTCAAAAACGGTTAGCCGTAGAAAGTAGAAATTTTATATTTAGGATTTTTGTAAAATCTAGTTATGAACCTCCCTTTTTGGTCACTGCTTAATCACCGGAAGTGGTACTTTACTTGTAGGTCATATTAGACTTTCATCAAAAATTATATTAAAATATAATGTAAAACATCTCAAATTTGGCAAATAGGACTTTTATATCGATATGAGTGTATTTACTATATTTTCATTAAAATTGGTGAGCCGAAAAGGGTACTTTACTTGAAGGTCATAATGAGCTTACATCAAAAATTATATTTAAATTAAATACATAAATCATATGTTTCGGTAATAAAGGTTACCAATCCAATTAAACATTTTTATTACTTGTTTTAAGTATTAAAATTGAGTGTAAAATACTGGTTTTCCTCCCCATTTGTATGTGTGTCAATAGACGAATATCGCGACGCCGAGTGTCGTTTTTGAGATACTGCAATCTTCGGAAACTAGTAACCAAATTGAGGATCACTTTTTGAGCCACCGATTTATAGTTTAATAGGCGTACAAGGAAGTCATTTGTTGTCCACATCAGATATTTTAAATTGTTCTCTATCAATTTTAAAAATAAAAGTCTCAAATAAAAGTTTTAGAAAATACAATTCTGAGTCTAACACATCCAGAATTGCAATTGGAATCTATTAACCAAATAATGATTCAGGATCACGTTTAATAGGCGTACAAGGAAGTCTTGTGGTAACCACATCAGATTTTTTTGTTTTAATTTATAGTTAGCTGTTACTATAATTACAAATATGCCATATTCTATGTGTTATTGCATAAAAAAAAATATTAATAAAATGAATATATATATATATATATATATATATATATATATATATATATATATATATATATATATATATATTCATTTTATTAATATTTTTTTTAGTGAGTTAAATGATATGTATCATAAAAAAAATGTTTTCAGGTTCAATCCCACGGGTGAAATCACAAAGGCACAGTTTTCGTGGTTCCCATCTCGGGCTAATTTAAGGGGCCATAAAACGGCAAGTTAGGGCCATCCAGGGGACAAAAATATCCGAGATGGTGGTGGGGAGGGGGGAGGAGAGGGGCGCCCTAAGACAGGAGACTGTTAACAACAATTAACAGTAATGAGGATCCATACAGAGCAGCACTCGCTCAGTTTTTCCAAGGCTCACCTTGCCCCGCAACTTGGGCCATATCTTTCATTTAGCAGCCAACTCCACCCGGCCACTGTTGCTCTAATACTCTCTAGGATAAAGCAAAGTTCCAAGAGCCCGTTTTACTGTTTAACTCCGAGTGCTAAGTTCACTAAATTTCATTATAAATGTAACCATTAGCTCTCTTAGTCTCGTAAATTTCTAACTGCGGTGTTAATGTAAGAAGCTGTTTCGGATTTAATTGTAAAAAATTTGACTGCGGCTCGGATTAGCAAAAAATAGGATTACCGAATGGGAAAAAAAGGTAACTTTAACACTGACTAGTTAATTTAAAAACTAAAGTTATACCGGGTGTCCAATATAAATTGGCTCAAATGCTCAAAAAACGGATGATCTAATAAAAAAATTGCAGAGGTAAAATTCGTAGGTCTGCTTCTATAGCTTCACTAACCGCAATACTTTTTTTAAGTTACAGATGACGCGTAGTGGAAACTTAGGATTTGCAGATAACACCTAATTTTTAATAAGCTCATTTTTATTCATTAAAATGTTATAAAAGACCCCGAAAATCGCATTTCGATATCTTCTGAATTGACGGATTAACACCATTTTAGAATATTGTATTCTGAACGTCATTGTTATTTTTCAGCCTCATTGATTGTATGTGGATGTGGATATGAAATGGGTATTGCCAAGCCTGAAGGTGTGATTTTTGCACAGTTACGAAATGGAAATTGTTTGTATGAATTCAAAATGTTTGCTAATTTAATAATAGAAATATTTTCTAACATTTCAGCCATTATGGCTTCTAAAGTTTCAGTTTTGTTCGTAGTATGGTTTTACACGACACTGATTTTGTGGGTGCCTCCTAACTTTAAAAATACTATTAACACGTTCCGTCATCCATGAGTATCCGTCATCCTTTGTACCCTTCCTTCTCATTGTTCATGATTGCGTAACTGTGCGATGGAGACAGAATTCACTAATCCCTACATAAGACACTTAATTACCTCAGGATAAATCCTTAAGGTGATGGATCCTGTTTGTTTATGAGGGCATTCATTAGCAGTTAGTTGCTAATATGTTCATTATCTATTAAAAAATATACCATATATCATAAATATGTACACACCATGTGAAATTATTGATGCGATAATGAAGTAATAGTTCTTTTTTGTATACTATATTATTATTATAATTAATGCTTTAGTTAATAAATTAATTAACATTTAGAATTCATACAATCAATTTTCCTTTCATAATTGTAAAAAAAATCATTTAAAGAAATACTTTTTTTCATTTTTTAGAAAAAAACTACTACACTTAATGCTAATGAAGATGTTCAATTTTGGAATGAGTTCTTTATTGCTCCCCTGATAAAAATTTATCAATTCAAATATTAGAGGAACAGCTTCGTTCCTTTGCTCATTAATTTTTTTGTGCATGGAGATTACAATGCCTAAAATCAGGCATGGGTCAGCAGAATAACTAACTCTAGAAGAAGAACTCTTCACAATGTCGTTATGGGTCGGAACTGTAAGTTCATATCCTCTAAATCACAGACTTTAAGCAATCCAGACTTTGGATTTTTTCATTGGTAATGGACTGTACTTGAAAAATTATGACACAACAACGTGACTTATCTATCCACTGATCACCCCTCTTCCTCCCCCACTACTGACTATGGACAGGAAACCAATTATTAAAATTCCACCTCCAACATTATCATTTGGAAATACCGACTGATGCAGGCTCAGGGTATCAATAGAAAATTCATTAACGTTCAACACAAACATATGGACACCGATATAATTAGACAATGCAGTGCACCTCTTAACTCCAACTGTGCAGAATGCTGCCTGGGTTTCTTCTATTTCTTGTAAAAACACGTTGAATCATCAAAATGAAGACCATACATACGCATATGCGACATCACATATCACTAAAACAAAAAGCAAGTAAAATTTGGCAAAAGACACGTTGTCCATGGTATCCACGTTGACAATAGACCATCTAAAATTTCATAAACTAACTAGAAAATTACACGAAGAAATTAGATGTACAAAGACCGAAAAGTTTCATTAAAACTTAACGACGTCTGACAAGCCTCTTTGGAAGATGACAAAACGAATGTACCATGCTGTCTCGCATTCAGTTCACCGTCATGATGGCACTTGGACAAAATCAGATAGCCAAAAAGCTGAAATAATTGCTTGCCATTTAGAAAACACATTTCGACCAAACGCTGACATCAACAACCAACTTACCAATGCACTTGTTTCACACCAAATTAATACACCCTTACGGATGACATTAGCCCCAAAAGCAATTCATCCACAGGAAGTTCGTAATTTTATTGTTAATTCACCAAATAACAAATCCCCGGGTTATGAATTTATTTCAAATTTTATCCTTAAGAACTTACCTTGGAAAGCAATTATCTTTATAACTAATATTTACAACTCTATTCTTAGAATAACATATTTTCCAGCTGTGTGGAAATATTCTGAAGTTATGATATTAAAAGCCAATAAATCTTCAAACTGTCTAAATTCCTATCGTCCTTTTCCGAATTATTTGAAAAAATTCTTCTTCATCGTCTAATTTCTCTTGATATATTGAAAGAAATTACAAATCATCAGATCGGCTTCAGAAAACATCATTCAACCATACAACGTCATTGATTGGTATGCGACATTTCCAGTGCTTTAGCGTTAAAAAATTGTCTGGCGTTTTCCTCGATATCAGTCAAGCTTTTGATAAGGTGTGGCTCAAAATTTTGCGTCATCCTACTTACTATTTAATATTACTTTCGTATTTGACAGACAATTTTACAGACATTTTAATTTAATTTTAGTTTAATTTGATCGACATTTTATAGTAAAAACAGGTAACGATTTACTATCAGGCATAAAACGTGCTAGAGCAGGAGTTCCACAGAGTAATGTAGTGGGACCATTGTTATTCAATATCCTTCACGTCTGACTTACCCGAACATGATCAAAGGTCAGTGGCTACATTTGCTTATGAAACAGCACTTCTCACGTCCCACAAAAACCCGCATTAGCGTCTTTCATTCTATTTTAGCTTCCTTGATGTGATTTGTAGCTACTAGAAGGAAAATAAAGATGAACGAAATGAAGACTGTGTTCATTGTGTTCACCTTTAATCAAGGTTCATGTTCTCAGGTGTATTTTAACAATGTGCCAATTCCTACATCTAAGGAAGTGCGATATTTGGGACTTCACCTGGACAAGACTCACATGGCGGACCAACATCTGACTGAAAAGAAACCAAACGATTTGGACTCCAGATTACTTGACAGAAGCTCCAAACTCTCCTGAACTAACAGACTTACAATCTAAAAAGTACTTATTGAACCTTTATGGACATTTGGGAAAAAGCTATGGAGCTCTGCCAAAACTTCAAGCATCAAAATAATTCAGTCGTTCCAGTCAAATGCATTGAGAAAAATAGTCAGGCGCCATTATATGTGACAAATGACTTGCTACACAAGGTCTCGGATATCCTAACAGTTTCAGATACTGTCACAGAATACTACAAACATTTCCACAGCTTACAACCCACCCCGACGGCTTTCGAGGCTGCAGCCTTGAGAGACTTGTTAAGTTGACCGCTATACCAGGATGAATGCAGATTTGCTTGTTGCAAAAATAATTCTTAGATGGCAAATTAAATAGATACCATACTAAATTAATAAATAATTTTAAGGACATAAGTGGAAAATTCCAAACAAAAGTCTCAAAAACAACAGATGTTTTTCCATTTATACCCTTACAATTATTTATGTCTCATTTTGAGCTTTTGATCTTGCATATTAATAAATAAATAATAATAATAATAAATATTTTAATTGTTTTCTGCAGTAATAGTCTGAATTGAAATAATCTTTTTCAAAGTCTTTGACCTCATACGCTTCGTGATGTCAAGTAAATAATGATAACGATGTTTAGTAAATAAATAATGTTTCTTCGAAAAACGACAAATCTCTAAATTTTAGTTTGTTTAGCACTAGGACCTTTTTTCCATGGAAGGAACAAATAAATATTTTTTTCTTTATTCGATTTATGTTAGTTTCTCCTCCAATGCTAATTCGAAATGTTTCCTTTTTTAAAAAGCGCATTTGAAATTAAGAAAATTTTAACACAAATTAAACATAAAATGTTTATACATGCAAAATATATAAAATTTATTGGAAGGTGGAGGGATAGTAAGAAAGAACATAGGTTACTAAGAAGTACCCAGGTGGTGGAGTTAGTTGAAAAGCTAACAAAACTATTTTTGTAAAACAATCCTTTTTACATTTTCATGTAACTCATAGTTAATTATTTTTTTTTATATGCCTAAACTATTCATTCTATTAACAATATAATTTCGCAATGAAGATTATTTAAAAAAAATAGAAAAATAAAAAAACTATAAAGTTAAAGTTGAAATAAAAGATTTTAAACATAGTCAAATTTATTTGGACATTTTAAATCAGAATTTTACGATATTCAATTTCTTTAGTTCTGCCCATGTGTCCATTTAATATTTTATTTAGTTATTTTGTTTTTCAGATATGAAATTGGTGAAATGATTATTGATTATTTTAATTTTATTTTAGTGTGGATATTATATGTGTCTCTATTATTTAAAGAGTACTGAATGCAGTTTGTATTTGTTATTTTCTAGTATTTATTTAGTTGACGAATATTTGATATTTATTTATTATGGCATTTTAAATTGGCCTTCATGCTGGACTTTCACGTCTCTCCAATTAAAATTTCTCATCACGTAATATCCACGATTACTTTTTACAATACTACGATATTTGTATTGTAGTTTAGCCTTTCTCATGTATATGATTAGATTGATCGTTTTTAATGGGTTCATATGTTCTTTTTAATGGGTTAACACGTGCAGAGGTATGCTGCTGACATTAATGGGTTAACACGTGCAGAGGTATGCTGCTGACATTCTATTTTGCTTAAATGGTGGTTCGAATTGTTTTTAATTGCAATATTTGTTGTATTGCATGCTATTCTTTAATAGCGCTATATATTTTTGAGGCGTAAGCCTAAATGGATTTTTTAAAGAAAATTCGGATGATAACCTTCTAACTAAGTTTTAATTTTGAATGTTTTGCTGGATGAGTATAGGATTCTTAGTATTATGTTTTGGTGTTTTTTTTTTTTATCGTATAGAATAATTTCCCATGCACTGGGAAGAACTAAAAGGGTGTTGAGAAAGAAGAAGTATTTGTAGATATTTTAAAAAATAACAAATATTCTAGATAAATACAGAGTCTAATCGCTTTAATGGTCACAAATTTTCTCAGTCCAATATTAGAATTACAATTTGAAATTTAGTTGGTCCATAATATCTAAGAGCAATAATGTTTCCCTTTCGAATGGGATCGACGCTTTACATTGCTGAGGTCGACCGGGACAAGGTGGAATGGAACCCAATCTAGAGAGCAGGAGGGGGGAGGGGATGGGGTAAGGAAGCGGGGAATGAAGTTAGACAATTTAGGAGACACTAGGCTGTAATTTATGTATAATCAGGGGGGGGGGGAGGGCTGATTTAAATTTCATCCCCGAAGGCTAGGAGGAGGGCGGAGGTTTAGTCCTGATTAGTGCCTCTGTGGTGTCTCTCCTCGTGTCCTGCTGCTTCATCCTCTGTCCTCTTCCGTAGTCCTCCTACTTCGGGGAGTCATCAAATTTGTCTAGCAAGGTTAAACATGCTGCTGTGGTCATCATATATGAACTAATCATTGTTTTATTATGTTTACTATTATAACATTTATATAGTTGGTTGATAATTTTTGTATGTTTGTACTGATAAATAAATAAATACACAAATATTCATATATATAAAAATTAATATTATTAAAAAAAAATAGTTGTTATATTCTTTTTCTTATTCTACCATACCAACACTACGAAATTAGAGTTTTTTGAAAAAGGCGCCAATTTAGCAAACTTTACAGGAAACACATGAAATTATTTTTTCCCAAATAAAAATTTTTTTTTTTTTAATTTTATTTTTTATCGTATACTGGGGGAGTTTATTTCCCTGCAAACCTTTATAATTAAAATATATTTTGCAGGCTTATAGTACTAGTTTAGGCCAGAGTGACGACTGAGTGCTGTTAGTGTTTGATGCTAACGTCATAAATATTCGATTTTTAGACCATTTACAATTTTTTTTTCTCGATATATCGTGAGTGGGAATCGATAGAGGTGGTGTTTATGTCCCAATATCAATTGAAATCTAAATTTCGAATGTTTGGCGCTTAAGCCTTTTTCATAAAACGATGTCTAAATCTTTAAATGAGCTCTACTTTCGTGGTGCTGGAAAAAGAAAGTAACAATTGGCTAAGAAAAATAATGTAACAATTATTTTTTTTTGGTGGGAGAGGAGGGAGATTTCTTCCTTTTCTTATCCTCTTAAGAAATTCTCTAAGGTAAAGTACCCGAAATCCGTCCCCTCTCCCAATTATCTAGCGTGGATATTGCTATTACATACTAAAAACTCTTGAAATACTTCAAAGCCACCCAGTTGACTCTTGTCAGTAAAATAGTTGAGGCGGTTTGTGTTTTGGCACAGCATTTTTCAACAGGGAGAAACTTGTTATAGATTTTCTCAACTTCAGAACACTATTCTAGTGCCTCAAGCTAAGATATTTTTTATTTTGTAATTTCTATTGGTAAGCAAGAATATTATTTTCATGTTCGAAATCCGTCGATTGTTGGTATGTTGAGTTTTATTGTTCACGCTCCAAGGTCCATTTGTTATCTGTCGGAATGCTTTTGATTAGAAAATTTGAAGTTATTTAGTGTTCAATCATATATGGATACAATAAATAAATCAGCAAAATAGAGGATTATTAAAAAAAATAATAATTATGTTCATTATTAGTACAAAACAGCAAATTTTGTTGTAACTGTATAAGTTATAATAATTAGCATTTTCTGTGAAACATAATCACTTACTCTTTCTTTCTAATTCAGATGTATTCACACCTGTAAACGAAACAAAACTGCCAGTGAATGATCTGATTTGAGATAAGTAGAGTAAAATAATTGGCATGTGAGACACGATGCAGAAATGTACTCAGCGACATCTACCTCTGGCTTGATATCAGTAATAAAGATCTCTCATCCAGCTCCATTTTAACCTTTGGGTGATGGGCATTTGGATTTTGGACATGTCTAGCATAAGTATTTTACTTTTACAAAGTAATTCCTCATGGTATTATTTATAATGAGCCGTATGTGTCCGGTAAAGTTTGTTTGCTAATTATGTTAAACAATGTACTTGTTCGATATTATAAACTAGAAACGAATACAAAGGAAGGATTATAGTAAGTGTTCAGATTAAGTAAGAGTACATAGAAAACTAAATATTTTATTTCAATAATGTTTTGTTTTAGCACGTGGTTCCAAAAAAACATTTGATCGAATATTTTTCAATTTAAGAAAGAGATCTCATTCTGGAAACGAAGAGTTTTCTGGACGAATTGACATCTACTTCGAAGCATTTTTAAATAATAATCGGATCTCAGAGCAAAGTCAAAGGGGGTTATTTCTAGAACGGTTATTAAGAAGATGGTCGTTCCAAGGTTCCAGTTACAGGATCCAGCCATTAAATACGAAACTAAAGGTCCCATCTAATGACGCTCATACTCAAGTATTCAAAAGCCTCTTTAATAAGCAATTATTTATATTTTAACCGGAGAGTCTACGAGGGGCTTCCTTCGTTGTTGGCCTGCTTCTTAAATTAGCTCTTTACTTGCCCAAATATTCGACCTATCCTTCTTTTTTAAAAAAAAAAAAAATCGTGAGAGCAGATCTGCGTCACTAAGGTCGTATTTTCACTCAAATACAAAAAATAATAAAATGGCGAAGGTGGAAGGAGAAAGTTCAGATCCTACTGAATTCCAGCTCATTTGACCCAAACAGGCTAGCTGGAGGTGCTCAAATGTAGCGGGGAGAAAAAATATATAAATATATCTAACATATATATATATATATATATATATATATATATATATATATATATATATATATATATATATATAAAAGTTAAGTGGAGAGTTTAGGATTATAGGGAAAAATATATAAATAAACATAGCAAATCCTATATAAGGCTGTAGAAAAGTAAATAAAGTCAGTTTTATTCCAGACATTGTGGCGTTCACATCATTCTTCCTTTTCTCTTTTTTTTTGCGTTTCGTGTCAAACAGGTTTTAACTGGTGCTGAAACCCGGGACCTTTAGATATTCGCGAAACCCGACGAAAATTAATTTAGTCTCGCTAGGATAGATGCCGCTTCGACCAAGTACACTAGACGAAGTGGTACGCGAGATCCAGGGCGAATTCCAGACGTCATCCCGAATGTCAGAAGAAGGCAACACCTCGGCAGCAGCTAGCACCGAGATGATGCAAGCAGTTAATGCGGAGATGATGAGGTTGGAATGGATGCGGATGAGGACCGCGACGGCCACCTACTTGAAGAGCGCCATAGCGGAGTTAGAGAAGTTTGGAGGCGAGATCGGCCACCTTAACCATTTCCTAAAGAGAGGCCAACAAATCCATGTCCTGCTGGAGTCCAAGATAACAGCAGGGCTAGTAGACCAACTCGATGTCTTGGAGTTGCGGGCATCGTTAGTAGGAAGGGTGCGACGCAGCATACTAAATCACATCCAGGCAGACGAACTAACGGCATGGGACGAAGTAGTGCGGCGGCTGAAACAGGCGTATGGCGGAGGAAGATGGTCACCGGAAGAAGACCTGTACCGGCTGTTTACAGAAACCCGGCACACAGGCCAGTCAGGTTATTCATTTGCGGCAACGATGTTACGCCAATATATCGCCATAGCGGAGAAAATAGTCGAGACCGTCGGCCAGGCAGAAGCGGGCCAACAGCTAGCCATTTACGATAAGATCTTGAAAGTGCAGCTAGGAAGGAACTTAAAAAGTAGGGAAAAGTTCGCTGCAGAAAAGACGTTCCTAGACTGTGTCCGGGAAATCATGGATCGAGAGGCTCGTGAACAGGAGGAAGATGAGGCCCAACCAGAGCACGCGTGGCAACAGGCAAGGCCAAGGCAAAGAAGAGCGTTTCGGAGGCCTTCACCAAGGAGAGATGAGCAGCGCAGTGGCCGAAAAGGAGAGCACGGCTCACGCAGAGACGAGCGCGGATCTCATAGGAGGGAGGAACAGCAAAGATTCACCTCTCGGAAGCCACGTAGAGACGACAGAAGATGCTACGAGTGCAGTAGGACTGGTCACATCGCGGCGAACTGTCCGTCGGTGAAATGTTTCGAGTGTGGCGAAAAAGGGCATGTGGCACGGGCATGCCCTTGGATGCATTCGAAGAGGCCACGGGAGGAACCTATGGAGGTTAACGCTCATCGGACGAGGCACGCGCGTCGCACGACATCATCGAGCTCCGAGGGGACGTCATCGCCATCGAGTTCCAGTGGAGAGGAGGAGGAGCAGCCGACTTCATGGGCCCAAATCACCAAGGGACGGAGCAGCAAGAAGGTACGGCCGACAGCAGCGATGGCGAGGAAGGAGACCCAAATTTGAGGAGACGCGGGCAACCCCAGAGGCTGTAGATATGAGGTAAACACTGTGTGTAATGTGTGGGATAGGTTGCCCATAGTAGAGGGGAGTCAGGGGGGGTTAAGGCCCTCATTGATACGGGAAGTACGAGTACTCTCGTGAGCAGGGGGATGCTGGGATGTACTGACGTGATAGAGAAATGTAGATGTTCTATAACCACCTTGAGCGGATCTTGCGTGGTGCTAGGGGAATATCGATGGAATTTGCAGGAACTAACAGGGCGCGACCTAACAATGACTGTCCACGTGCTGAGTGAATTAGCACCCCAGTATGATGTTTTAATAGGATATTTAGGAATTTAGGGATGCGTTTTATGAGGAGGGAGGGACATTACCGGCTGCTGGACGGACATGTCACGAGATTAATTTAAAGGAGAATAAAATTTCGTATACTAAGGGGCGGAGATATCCTCAGTCATTAACAGCGATAATCCAACAGGAGATTCAGGACCTTTTGCGCCAGGGAATCATTCGAGAGAGCACTTCTCCATTTAGTAGTCCCCTATGGGTAGTGGAGAAACGGAAAACCGATCCGCAGGCGGGACCCTCATACCGTCTCGTTGTGGACTACCGAAAACTCAACGAAAACACGGTGGGCGAGAGGTATCCGTTACCACGCTTAGAAGACATGCTGGACAAACTCGCGGGCGCTCGGTTGTTCTCAACGCTCGACCTTAAAGCGGGGTATCACCAAGTGCGCATGCGCCGCGAGGATATCGAGAAGACGGCGTTTACATTCGGTAGGGGCCATTACGAATTTTTGCGCATGCCATTCGGGCTCAAAAATGCACCCCTCACCTTTCAAAGACTCATGGATGAGTTTTTACGCGGCCTGGGGGAAAACTTCTGCCAAATCTACATGGACGATTTAATTGTTTTTAGTCCATCCCCCGCGATGCACGAGAATCATCTCCGTGCGGTTTTTTCGAGAATTAGAGAATTCGGCCTTAGACTGTCGGAGTCGAAGTCCGTATTCTGTCAGAAACAAATAAAATTTTTGGGACACATAGTGTCGGCCGATGGGGTACGTCCGGACCCAGCGAGGGTCGAGGCAATTTCTAAGGTACAACCACCCTCTAATCAGAAAGCACTTAAGAGTTTTCTAGGCATGATTAACTGTTATCGAAGGTTTGTTCCTCATGTAGCGGATACGATAGCGTGCCTGACTCAATTATTGAAAAAAGGGCGGCCGTTCGTTTTTACGGATGAGCACCTCCGGTGTTTTGAGCAATGTAAACGTGCACTTATGGGGGAACCGGTGCTGGCCTTTCCGGACTTTTCCCGCGAGTTCGTTGTTACCACCGACGCGAGCGATAAAGCACTTGGGGCGGTGCTATCACAACAGGATAGTTCAGGGGATCGCCCAATTGCATTCGCGAGCAAACGCGAAGACGCGTCTCCGCGGAGACCCGGTATAGCGCCTTGGAGCGTGAATTACTCGCAGTGGTCTGGGCTGTCGAATACTTCAAGCCGTACATTTTTGGACGGCATTTCACAATTCGTACGGACCATAAGCCCTTACTGTGGACTGATGGTCTGAAGGAGTCGTCAGCACGGGTGGGGCGTTGGAAGGAAAGGTTACGTGCCTACTCGTTCTCTATCGTCCACCAGAAAGGTAGTAAAAACGTTGTCGCCGATTGGCTGTCTCGAGCGATATATGCGAACCCCTTACACGACGGCGTGCCATCGCAGGATCCTGACAGCCGCGACAGCGAACATGTAGACGAGGACACAGTGGATGCTGACGAGACTCTGGGTATGGTGAGACCATCCCAACTCCCCGAAAGCGATTCGCCTGTTAATCGACATATTCGGCAGATTATATGGAAAACCCGAACCGCAGGTATCTCTAAATCGGAGCACGAGCGTTACGGACGGCATAGAATTGTCACAGTGTGGACTGTAGCCTCGATAACCCCTAACGAGATTTCAACGATCCTGGAATCGACTACTAAAAGGGGAAAGACCTATCACTTATACGTCGGTAATAAGACGGTTTTGGAGCGCATAAGGCACATGTGGGAAACCGAACGCATAGGAGGGGATAGGAACTTCGTTTTATGTAGGCATCTGGTCGAGACGATCAAGGACGAGGGACGGCAGCGGGAGCTGGTGCGCGCTTACCACGAGGGCAAGACGAATCACAGGGGGGTTCCGGAAACGTTGGCTGCGCTTCAACGGCGATATTATTGGCATCACATGAAAAGTTCCATTCGCGCGGTACTTAAAGAATGCACGGTGTGCCATCGGGCCAAATACGACCGACACCCCGTGGTTATTCACCCGGAAATAACTCCGACACCGAACTCCCCGCTGTTAGACGTTCAAGTGGACGTATTTTCCTGGGAGGGGTCACACTGGCTTACGGTTTTAGATACCTTTAGCAAACTGGCCATGGCGTATCCGCTTGAGTCCAGGACTGCCGACGCCATTTGGGAAGGGTTGTTGCAATGGATCGCCTGTTACGGGGTGCCCCAGAAGGTGACTTCAGACGGGGGGAGGGAATTCCGAAATAGTCGTACTACTACGGAATGTGCCGAACTTCAGATCGACTGGCATTTCAACTCTCCGGGGAATCCACAAGCAAGGGGAGCTATAGAAAGGTTCCATAGTACGATAGGAGAGCACTTACGGCTATTTCACATCCATAGGGAACTAGGACCGGAGGCGGCGATGCCGAGGGCGATCCTGGCATACAATAATACTATCCATGCGGCTACGGGGTTCACACCAGTCGAGGTAGTGTTCGGACATCCCCTGCGCAACAGGGGCGATCTCTTAACGGCAATGACGACACAATTGCGCGACACGGTATCACATAGGCGGCGGCGGTTGGGGGAGATTACTGCGAAGACTCGAAGTAGAATCGCTCAAGGGAAGGAATCAAGAGCCGTGCGGGTTAGTATGGCCACGCCAGATCAATCACATAGGATCAAGCTGGGTTCGACCGTTTACCGCCGCCCACCTTCTCGTAGGACAAAAGGGGAACCCCGGTACAAGGGTCCGTTCAGGGTGATAGCACTCAAGGAACACAATATTGTATCGATCCAAGAGATTCAGGGAGCACAAAGAGTGCGACATACCCATGTCAGGCATCTCCGCATCCCTTTGGACGCGGGTAACAATTGAGATAATTGTGAACATAACATCGAAGTTATCCTTTTGTTAACTCGACCTAGTTTTAAGTCTTGTTGTATATAGTTTTATGGGCCTTTGTGTTGATTAGTTATTGTAAATTAGTAATTATAAGTAGTTTTAGTTATAAGTCTGTAATTTTTGTTTTGTGGGTTGTTTTAACAGTTTGTTTTTCTTTTGTAGTAGTATGGTACTGGTTAAGCATTATGTAGTTATTTGTATATATCTTTTGGTTTCTGTATATTTTATTTTGTGCTGATGTTCATTTATATATTTTTTCTCAGAGTTCACTTCGTGAACTGGTGCGGGGGAGTTAAGTGGAGAGTTTAGGATTATGGGGAAAAATATATAAATAAACATAGCAAATCCTATATAAGGCTGTAGAAAAGTAAATAAAGTCAGTTTTATTCCAGACATTGTGGCGTTCACATCATTCTTCCTTTTCTCTTTTTTTTTGCGTTTCGTGTCAAACAGGTTTTAACTTATATATATATATATATATATATATATATATATATATATATATATATATATATATATACATACAAGCGTCACAGAGTAGGAAAGTAAAATTGAATATATCATGTTTTTTGTCTGTAGTTTGTAAAACTAAAAGAATCTTTCCAGGAAAGTTAAAATTAGGCACTACGAAACAGTCATAAAACCGGTGATACTCCATGAGACGGAGACTAAAAGATTTACCAACATGGAATCGTTACTAAGAATAGAAAGAAAGATACTGAGAATAACATACGGGTCGAGAAAGGTGGTGGTGGAATACCGATTAAAAAAGAACAGTGAGCTTTTGGAACATATTGAAAAGGAAACAAAAATTCTTCGGGTATATGAAGAGAACGAATCTGAATAGATTGGACAAGGTAATATGCGATAAAGTGATTGGACTGAAGAACATAAAAATATATCCGGAACAAATAATAGAAGAAGTAGAAAAAATTGATATCAGAGAGGAAGATAGGGAAAAATTCGGGAAAATAGTGAAAAAACATAAAGTTTCTTATAGTAGAGAAGAAGAAGCAAGAGTGTAAGGAAATGGAGAGAACGACGAAGGGAGGAGATAGGAGAAAAATGAGAAGAATATGGGCAAAAAAGGAAAAACCTATAAACCTATCTTGTTGAGCCTTAACGTAAAGTAACCCTCCATCTTGCATTTGTGTATATTAAATCTCTTTTTGTGCATAAATTGTTAAGTCAGGTCAAGGAAGCAGGAGAAAAAATAAAATGCCGTTTAACCAAGGTCCAACAAAAATATTAAACTCTTCAAAAGATAGTGATACCTTTATTTTGGGACAATAAAAGCATTTCCAAATCCACGAAGTAAAAAAAAAAAAATTAAGGAATTAATAATTAACAGATTGTTAGATTCTTTCTGAGGTTGATCGCCGGGCGGATGTAGACCATATTTTCTGGAAAATTATTAATCACTTTTTTGGATATAGATAAATTACAGATTGCGGCGCAATATCCTAGTAACTTGACCACGTGCTAAACAAACAACAACAAATCTAGAAGTGGTAATTGGCATATTTATAGATAAAATCAGTAATTATTCTTATGCCCAATTAGTAATTAGGAAAAAGGTACTTACTAAGAAATGTTGGAAGCCTGTTAAACATTCCAATACATGAATTTAGAGAAAAATTTCTTCTTTAAAATTATTGAACCTCTCGCAACAGCAAAATGACTTCAAATGAAGTAATGTCTATTACTCTAGAGAGAAACAAAGAAGATGAAGGTGTCCCAACCAACTAATAATATAATTCCCACAAATATGGATATGAATAAACCATGGCCATTTACCCCCGGACCCAGAAACCCCGGAGCTCCTTACAAGATATAGTAAAAAACGGACTTAAAGGTTTTTGTTATGTTTATTTTAAATCCTTTTTAGGAAAACAAATGTAAAAAACAAGACAAAACAAAAATTAAATTCAATATCTTTAATGTTGTGCTGTAGTTTCACAGCTCAGAGGTTGTCAATTATCGTTTATTTTTATTAAATGCATATCAGAAAAATGGTTCACGATTATATACATTAATATACCTTCAAAGAGACACAAAGACTCGGAGATAATTTTAAACCAGATAACCAATGAATGAATTAGTAGGGGTTCCCAGACTTTATGCCAACTCCGTAACACTTTTCAGATAGACAGATTTTTATTTCACTTTTCAAATGGGTAATTGGGCTTACCATTAACTGATCTTATGAATATTCTTGTAGTATTTAACGTAAATACTCATAAAAAATTACAAACTGTATAAAAAAAAACTTTATTTAGCAAAGAAACTTTATAACAGTGCAAATTTGCTTAAGAAAAAAAATTCCAAGTCTAATGTTATTAATTTCACATTGAACAACAAGAGTAAGGAAACTGAAAATATACTAAGAATTCTGCAAATAGGAGTGTTTGCATCAAAGGGGAGTAGCTCAGTGGTAAGGCACTGTGTTACAATGCTCCTGGTCCCGGGTTCGAGACCGGCTGAGGCAGGTAATTATTTATTCTATTATCAGCCGTGGATCGACGTTGTGGGATCGAGAGACCCTCCTTGGGATCACCCAGCCTCTATAAAGAGGGTATCCTCAATTGGGGGAAAAATCCGGCGGTTGAGCGTGATATCGGCCAAATCACCTCCTTGCACAACCGCTGGCTTAGAAACAGTACGTCATTACCAAGTACTGAACCCAAGACCCTTCATGGGTTGTAGTGGTACAGGTTTTTTCTTTTTTTTTTTTTTTTTTTAATATCAAAACGATCAAAATTTGATTCTTAAGTCCTCTTCCACATTGAGTGCTTTAATCCTTACTACGATGTCCATCCTGAATTATTTTTATTAATTGTAGATCGTGTTTATACATCATATAATTGATACAATCAATAATAATTAAAACAAAATGTTATTCCTCATTAGATGTGTTAAACAGAAAATATTATCCATTATTTTGACATATAACCAGTTTAAAAATATCACACAACATCAGTTTTACGAAAATTGCGTAAATAATTTTTAAAATGCCAATAAGAACCAATTTAAATTATTAAGAAAAGATTTGGAGGTTGGGTTTGGACTGTAGCACCTACTTTTTTGTATCATTATAACTAATAATGCAATCTTATTTAGCAGTTTATTAATTTATGATGGTATCTAATGATTCAAAAAAGTATATTATTTCTGGTACATAAATAACAAATCTACCGGGTTTTTTTTCTCCGCTTCCATAATAAACTTTATCAATATACCAGCAGACTGATAATAGATATGGCTAAGGCTGACATGTCGACTAAAAAGAAGCTGGATGTGAGATCTCTTTTCGTGAATTATGATACTACATGACCGGGAAGAGGTGCTGATTGTCAATATTATTCTCTCACAGAAATGAATATCTCAATTTAAAAAAAAAATATAATGCTCAATTATTATGCTTAGAACTTACATAATATATAGCAGACACCGAGGGATTGATGTTTTCAACACATTTTCATTTTAATAGTATTTATGATTGTCATTAATACTTCTTTATATACAGTTAATGACAGTCATATTCGTACAGTACGTTTCTAACTATTACACATTTGTTTTCCTCCTTATTATAAATAAATATATTTTATATTATATATGAAATTAAAGATCTGAAAGGGATTGTTAATTGTTGATTGGAAACAGAAATAATCAATAGGGAGAATAAATAAAATAATCTATGTATGATAATAACAAACTGATGCGACCTTCATATTCGTACACTCATAATAAATAATAATAATTGTTTATTTAACTATTTTTAAAGATGTTCATGGGTCAAATTGTTTAATGTCCAGTTAATGTTTTCTTTCAATATTAAAATGTCGTACTGCAAGTTTTAAAAAAAAATGGGAATTAGTAAAGACACCACAAATGACGATCGGGAAATAATAATAAAAAACTGGTAAAGCGGTAAAAGTTATCGAGAAATAGGAAAAATAGTAAATATAAGTCATACTACGGTGCAAAGCGTCATTAAAAGGTTTATAAGTGAGAATCGAATCGTTAATAAGACCAGAAGTTTGAATAGAAGGGTGCTAAGTGAGTGTGATGAAAGATTTTTAGTAAGAAAAGCGAGGAATGTCAAACATTAGTGCAGCAAAATTAGCTATAGAGATGACTTCTATACTAGGGAAGAATATTACAGCAGCCACTATTCGTAGAGAACTACAAAGAAACTTATATTACTCCAGAACTTCAAGGAAGAAACCATTCGTGAATATAAAAAAATAGAAAAAAGCGACTTCAATTTGCCAATTTATACAAAAATAGACAATCTGATTTCTGGAAAAATGTTTTATTTACAGACAAGACGAAAATAAATATTTATCAATCAGATGGCAATTGCAAAATATGCAATGAAAGAAATTACAGATTTTATCATACAGATTTTGCAAACAACTGTAAAATTTGGAGGTGGTTCTGTGATGTTTTCGGGGTGTTTATTAGCTGGGGGAGTTGGGAAAATTAAATTTATTGATGGTATAATGAATGCTGAATCATATGTGAATATTCTAAAAGAAAATTTAAAAGAATCTGTTACAAAATTAGGTATTGAAAGAACGGTTACGTTTTATCAAGATTATGATCCGAAGCACAAAGCATTGAAATCAAGAGAGTTGCTTCCATATAACTACCCAAAAGTTATGGAAACACCCCCACAGTCTCCAGATATTAATCCTATCGAGAATTTATGGGTAACTTTATAACAACATTTAAAAAAACATAAAATAAAAAATGCTACTGAGCTTAAAGAAAAAATACAAGAGGAATGGAGCAAGATCACACCAGAAACAACCACAAAACTTGTTCAATCAAGACTTCTTGAAGTAATTAAGAGCAAAAGATGTCCAACAAAATATTAGAGAATTTTTTTTTCTGTTAATAATGTTAAATTATGAAGTGTGTATGTGAACATATTATTTACTAATTGTTAATACAATGATGTTTCTAAAATACGCTTGTTTTCATTTTCGCCTTAACTTGAAAAATGAATTGTGGAGGGGAGAACAAAATACTAAAATCATGGTGTATGAATATGACTGTCACTAACTGTAATAGTATTTGCAAACGCTCTAAGACTGTCTTTTGTTAATTGACGAGCGGTAAATGAAACATATGGTTAGTTAACGCTAGTTAATGTTTTTCAAGAGATGGTTATCTACAGCTCGCTAGGTAGTTGAGACTAAAGTTTATTAATCCTTGTAATTATTGAATGAACTTTGAAGTAGCCATCTGAACAGGATATAGCGGAGATTATAGAACGGAGTCGCAAAGAGGACTAAATTTAAATGTTTAGTTTATTATTATTTTTTTTTTTTGTGCATTATTCAAACACAATAAGTCACACAATAAGTCAAACACAATATTTATGTACCTACACAGTTTATTTTTATATTATTTCATTTTACATTATTACATATCAGAAATTTTCGCTATTAAAACCAATTGTCTTCATATCCCACGAGGTAAAAATTCAGCAGCTCAATACCAAAGAATGGATTAGAGGTAGCGTTCAAATACGTTTTCGCCCTTCTTTCCAAAATATATTATATATTGTTATTTAATTATATCAATTAATAATTTATACAAAAAAAAATTATTTATGTTGTTTTGTTATTGAATAAATGGTTGGAAAATTGATGAATATTATAATAATTAAGTTTTATGATCTCTCTCTCTCTCTCACACACACACTCATACTCACACACACTCATACTCACTCACTCACCCACTAATTCTCTCCCACTCACTCTTTCATTTAGCTAAGGTAGCAGTCGATATTGTAAAGGCCTATTAGCTTGGCAGTTGGACAGAAAGTTGGAGTGCAGTTTTGAGAATCGCTAATAATCTCGTTGAATGATAAATGTTCCGGAAAATTCCTCTCAACCATTTATCCGACTTTTATTAAAGTAGTGGCCGGTATAGCAGTCAGAGGGCTCTTAAGGAATCTACTGATTGAAATTGAAGTAAGTTTCCTCAGAAATAAATCCATGATTCAACAATCATAAGGTATTGGCGATGGAAATAAAATTGATTGTTATTAATAAGCTGAGAGCTTTATAGGCACTGCATTTTAAAAATTAGTCCCCGTTTACTTTATTTAATCAATCAATATTCAGTCAGTTACAGAAAAAAAATCATTTAAAAATAGTTCAAATTCGCTGTGAGTAATGGTGAAAACACAATTCCTTAGAATGATTTTATTTGTAAAAAATCACATTATATAACAAAGTTTCCGATTCGGGGTCTTTTCTGCGTCATCAGAACGGTAAATATTTTAATAACAATATTCTTTATAAATTCTATGAACATTTTTTTACTCCTTAAGTTTAAGTAACCATTTTAAACATTTCTGTCTTTCCTAGTGGCAAAGAAGCTACTCAAAATAGTCAGTCCTACTTAAATATTGTTTTTTACTTTATAAAATATAATTATTTAAATAATTGATGACGAAATTATGTATGGTTTAACTGGACAGATAGGAGTAAGAAAAAAAATATATGTTGTAGTGCTTCATACAACTTTCCCTTACCACAGATAATAGGGACTACTATAAATCACAGATAATTCTTGCTTGTTTCAAAACAGAAATCAATATCATAATTAATCTCTATAACAATACTTCCCCTTGCTGTCTGTATATAGGTAAGTTAAAGTGAAAATTATACTTGGCACAACATAGTCATTTTAAACTATTAATTAACATAGTTCGGTACATATTATGTTTTTTCCATTATGTCTTCTCCGTTAAGTTTATGAGTTTTTCGTCACTCTCCGTTACCTCCATAATATCACTTTTTCTAAAATCTATAGCTTTCCAACAATAGATTATACATCTATATTGCCACTCTTATTTCCATAAATTTGTTTCAACCTGAGAAAATATTTAGTTAATTATCAAAATCTTTTATAGTTTATTCACACAAATTTTTTATTACTAACAATAAGAGGCGGCTAATTATTTCAAATATTCAAAATTAAACGTACTTCAGAGGAAACCTATGAAAATTAGGCATAGTAAGCCCTGTCAGACTATTTGAATGAGGATAAGACTTAGCTGATAATAAAGACCATTTAATTGTACATTGATATTACAAGTTTGATTTGCTATGCTTTGTACCGATTGAGTTAATATATATATTTTATTTGATAATATACTTATCTGTATATAGGGATGCCATTGGGCAATCATTGAGGATGATTATCCCAAAATTATGTAAGATTATAAATAAATATGCATAACTTATTTTGTCCTCTAAACTGGTTACCTTTCCAAGGGCCTGATTTGTGATTACCATTATTTAATAATTAACCAAGATAATAGTCCTACTTCTAATTTTAATAATAATGATAATAAAGTTTATTGCTATCATACTTAATCAGATATATTCAAATTAATAATGGGCGTGGTTACTAAAGAACAACCTCCTTTCTAACATTTATCTATATTCATCAAAATTAAAGTAATTAAAATAAACTGTTACAAGAGTTTAACCATGGAATGATTCAGAATAGATCTAGCCATTAACTGTTCTAACATAAATATCTTTTCTTTAATAATTGGTGTTGATGGTCCTTCAGCATCTCTCCTTCGGGTTCCCCTGCATATCTTAAGTCATGGAGTCAGAGCCAGAGCATCTGTCATCTTCAGAGGGAAGACTAGTTATGGTCCTCGAAGTCGGCCCTCAAGCCAGATCAGAGAAGAAGTGTCCTTTCGTTGCTCCTCGGCTTCGGTCCACCCTTTCTTCCTTGTTCATCCTAAGAGGCTGTCGATGACGTTGTTGGTTGGTTAGATCCCCGTCACTCGGCGGTACCTTTTTCGTTATTGGCCAACTAGTTCTATAGAGGAGGAAATTCTGGATTTTCAGTGCATAGTTCCACCTCTTGGCCGGGGAGGGATGATCTCTTCGAATCCATTTGTATCCTTTAATCGAATTTTGTCCTTCCCAGGAATCCGCCGTTTTTAAATTAACTTGTTTCTTATATCTGAGAGTAAAAGTCTAGGTTAGTGTTGTGGTAAATTGCATGCCTACCTGCTGGCCCCTTACCTTTTGTTCGAACCTTGTGCTTGTTATATATAATTTGTGCCTAAGTATAATGTTGTCCAAAAATAACACCTATATCAATACATATTAGATTAAAATTATCGTTTCCGAGATAATTGTAAAACTGTGTAAAATCGATGGTATTATGTGGCACTTCTGGTAAGTCGATTTTGACGAGACATCAAAAGAAGTATTGAGCAATGATTATTACAATCCAATCTTTTTACTTTCACTTACTGATATATGAAATATGTATCAAGTATTGCGATCCTGTTTCTCGAAAAAATTCGAATCCGAGTTTTCAAAGGAAATACACGTTTTTAGGTTCCTTGAGTCCAAATTAAGAAACTGAAAATACATATTTAAGATATGCATATGGCTAGAATGTTTCGCCAAAATCGGCTTGCCGGAAGGGCAACTTTATATTATCGATTTTACACCTTTTTGAAATTTTGTCGAAAAAGGGTCTAAATTTTTTTATCAAACTCGTTAAATCAATGTATAATTAAATGGTATTTAATTTATGCAGGACTTATCCTCATTAAAATTGTATTTCAGGGCTTAAATACCGAATTTTCAATAATTCTTCCTCTAAAGTACCGGTTTTTTTTTTTATTTGGAATAATTAACCGTATCTGATTGTCAGTACTTATAACAATGGATAAATGTAAACTATGAATGAATTTGATAATCAACTAAATAAGAAAATAGGAAAAATATGGAAAGCTAAATATTTTAGATGTAATATTTTCTAACTTATAAAGTCGGAGCATGAAAAATGGAATGGAAAGTTACAGAAACGATTAACTTGATTGTTGTAAATAATAATTTTTATTGTTATATAAAATAATAGAAATGAAATTTTTTTATGGATACTGTTTTTTTTTCCATGGAATCTAACTGTAGTCTTTTAAAATTTGTTTCAAATAGGAATGTAAGTGAAATTTGTGTGATGCGCGCACCATTTTTTTTTTAAATATAAAGTTATGTTTCTAATAGATAAAAAATATAAGGGTCATTTCACGAAAATAAGGACTTTTGGTCAACATAAATGTACGATTTTAAATTGCTAGTTTTATCAATTTTTTTTTTTTACTAACCCATACCTTATATGTATGGATATTGATCCTCCAAAACAGCATTCACTTATTTGCTCCAATAATGTTATTTAGCTAATTAATTAATTACTGGTGACAAAGGACTAAGATAAGGGTGCAAAGGACTGCGAATGTTAAAAGTATGTTATCAAATTTCTACAAAAATTCTTTATTTAATCACCAGAATTAAAATATAATTAATCTCCCATTTGAACTATTATAAAATAATAATTGGTTATATTAGTACCTAAGATATATTCTGCTGGGGTTTCAAAGTCATATTAGACAAATTTAGTATAAGTATCCCATACGACAGAATAAATAATAAGTTTAGGAAAGTGGACAGAAAACGACAGAATGGCGATACTAGCGAAAACTGCCACTAAAATGTTGGTAGAAATTCTCACAAATTGCCTCCCAATAAACATTTTAGTAGTAATTGTTTGCGAAAATTTCAGTCATGCAAACAAGCGTTTCTAAGTGATTCTGAACACATTGAAATAATTATTATCTGTGCAAAAATTGTTTGATATTTTGAAATTTCAAAATTTTGGCATTTTCGTAATGATTTTCTAACGGAAATTGTCTGATAATTAAGCTATGTGAAAACTACAGTTTAAAACCCCCACTCTCCCTCAAAAACAAAAATAAGTAAAATAAGATTTAAATAGGAGACTCTCAATTTTACTGTCACTGATTTTACTTATTGAAGTAAAGGACTGAGGCACAAAGGAGTGAGAACACAACGTATCCATCATCATCAATATAAACAAAACAACTTTTCCGATGTGAAAACATGCAATCATTCAGCAACGAACTACGTTAAAAAAAAACTAAGTGTACTTACCTTCTTCTAGGATTCCAGTACAGGAAAAGGACTGAGAAAATGAAGTGATGTATTCACGAAAACACTAACACGTTGTACCTTGTGTGCTTTATGGTATTGTGATACTGGGAAGCTTTTCTAGAAAAATTGAAGGTTATATCTTCTTAGGAGGGAACTAACAGTGATGCCAACACTTGCATAATCAAAGAATTAAGACAAAGGACTGAGGCCCACACTTGAAGGCATGCACAAAATTCACTGTCTACTCTACATTTTTATAGACTTAGGTTCAGAAGTTCTGCGTTTTAAAGCAATCAGCGTTTTAAGGTCGTAGGTTTGTAGATACCATAAAGGGGGGGGGGACGTGGCCCGACATACCCGAGAATGGGGGACATGACAAATGACAGAAAAAATGCAAAGACAATTTTTTTAAAATTCACTTTTGATGACTTTAATGACAAAAGATAATTGAACATGTAGCATAAAATAGGTAGAATTTATTACAATTTTAATATTTTTAATAATCCGTCATCTGAGGATGAAAATTTTGCAAAGATATGAATTGACCAAAGTTAGTGAAAGTACTCATAAATGCTATGCCCAGCTTTATATTGTCATTATTAATTTATATTAATGATTTTTATTAATAACATTTGTTGTATATCAGCATCTAAATCTATATATGCATGACATTTCTTTTTGCTTTTATATTTTTGTGCACTTTGTTTTATTATTTATGATGTATTATTCAGAATAATATTGTGAGTAAATAAGGCGATGTTTAAACCTTTTAAATTCATCCTGGTGGGAAACTTGGCCATAACGAAATATGATTATGAATTAAACTTGCATGTCAGAGATAGTGACAGCGGAATCCAACAGAGACTTGATTTCAGAGTAAGTGGCTTTTATATAGAAGAAGTCTTTTATATAGTTGCTTTTGATCCTTCTAAGGATGTTGTCAAGCATAAGTGCTGCTGCGGCTTCTTGGACTTTATTTGGATCCTCGTATAATTTTCACTCTCACGGTAACCTTTAAGAAGCATCCGGTCTCCCCGTAAGCGTTTCATCCTAGAAGTTTTATATTTAATTCTTCTGGTGTTAATATATTATACTTTGAATGATATTTTTGTATAATATGTCATATTTTTTTTTTCCATATTCCCTTATTACGCTTCTGAACTCTATATTTGTTGGAGATTCCCATTTTTCTGCAGATATGCATTTTAAGGAGTTCTATTAGACATATTTAGCTTTTATTAATGTTTCCTAATTTCGAATTATTACTTGAGCGATGGGATTCACCTTTTATTTTGGGTCTTATTAAACAATTACTTAAACTAAATTTCAATGTTCAAAATAGTTGCCAACGCTTGAGTACTCCAGAGGGTATGAGCTCTCTGATTCGTAAAATTTTGTATGTCTATCTGCTAGTAATTCCTTCATCCTTGGCATTTTCAATTCATCATGCAGTCTCGATGTTTTCGCCCTTTGCAGTGAAGTCCCCATTACTATTTTTCGAAACACTCGATTATGAAATGATTGTAGAAGCTTTTCTGTCGACTTAGCAACGTGAGAAAATAATGGTGCGCCATACAATAGGGTGGGGCGTAAAATAGTTTTATATATTAAAGATTTTAAGCGATATGATAGGCGTGAGGCAGAGAATATATGATTAAGCCGGTCGGTTTTAATTCGTGCAGCTTTGATTTTTTTTACGGAGGTGTGCCGAAAACCTTAAATGCCTGTCAAACCTGATTTCAAGATGAATGATACTTTTAGATAATTTGTTTATGCAATTATTTATTTTAAACTGTGATGGGAGTTTCTTCTTCCCTTTCTGGTACGAAAATATTATGCCCTTCGTTTTATCTGGATTCACATTTATCTTCAAATGCTTCAGTTCTTCCACTATTTGTTGACAAGCAGTTACCGACTGCGTTACAGCTTTGTTGGCATTTACGCTGCTGCTTGTGACGACCAGATCATCTGCAAAAGCTGGTATTTGGTTCCAACAATTTTGTCAGTATAAATGGAAAACAATACAGGTGATAGTACCGAGCCCTGTGGAACCCCACATGTGAGAGTTCGTCGGAAATATTCACTGCCAAATAGCGGTCACTTAGATATGATTGGATGACCGAATATAGTTATTCCGGACACCCCAGACTGATTAGACGTTGGCAAAGTAGGCCATGTGCTACAGAATAAAATGTTTCGGAGCAGTCAAGGGCTATCATAGCAGTTGCTCTGTTTCTGTTGAAATTACTGGTAACTTCGTTTTGCAGCCTGATCCAAGAATCTTTTGTATTCAATTGAGCCATTGAAATCCATCTCGTTCCGGGGGAATGATTTCATTATGAGAACAAAATTTTCTTAGGTAATAATTTAGGATGACTTTCTCAAAAATTTTTCCCATGTGGTGTAATAAACTGACATATACATGCATACATTATATAGAATAGAATAGAATATATTTTTTATTTTATATTTTATTATTACAGAACAATATTATATTAAAAGATACAGTTGATCTTCTGAATCTAGAGCTCTTCAACAAACACAAGAAAAAAACAAAAATCAGATTGAATGATACCAGTCTCTTGATGGCACACTCAAGATAAAGGACAAATATTATTATATTTACTTAAGCATTATATTATATATACTTAATCATTTGGCAGTAATATTCTGTTTAAATCACGTTCCAAATAATACTATATACATTATGAATTTATAACATTCAACATAGGTATATGTATACAGAATATTTAAATAATACTAATAAAGCTGCAATAAATGGATAAATTCTATAGAGTAACAGTCGGAAATGCATTAATAACATAAGATATTGAAAATATAATCGTAAAGTCATGACAGTAACGTTTTGTAATACATTATATTTATATATAATAATAATAACATAATATATCCTTATTTGAGAAAGACAAGTCTTGTACAAATTTTTCCCTTTTTTTTTCTTTTTTTTTTTTCTTTTGCATACATGTATGTCAAAGTATGTCAAATATTAAATGTATCCGACTATACATTTTACTTCTCAGCTCAACAATGCGGGACGCAATGTAATCGCGCAACCACAGGCTGTAGCTTCTGGAATCCAGGAAACTTTTTTATCTCTGTTTGGACAAGCCGAGGAGGTGGGGGGAGGGCATTAATGTAGGAAAGCGCCACCAGATAGCTCCCTTTTAGTGTATGCATCGGCCTCGTCTGCGCAACAGCCTTTAGATAACCGACTACCCTTTTTATTTACACCCACTCCCTTATCAAGCACTATTTAACTATTTCCAGGTGCTTACAATTAAATGGTCTTTATTATCAGCTACTAGTAGTTCTTACCCTTTATAGAACCCTGTTACACCTGTTATATCATAGGCAAATAAGTCAATTAGAATTTTGCAAATAGTTTTTTTGGGGATAGAATAGATGGCAGAAAAAATACATCGAGGACCCTACCACCACCGAAATAGTAAAGTTCTGGTAAAGAAAGATTGGTACAACGTCTGTACCAGTGACCGGTTAGCGTATGTCCTCAAACGATTGTCTGCTTGTTGCTCTCTCAAAATTAAAACTCAGTCTTATTTAATCATTTTAATTCTTATACTCTAATAAAAATATCTGATGTGGACAACACATGACTTCCTTGTACGCCTATTAAACTATAAATCGGTGGCTCAAAATGTAATCCTGAATTTGGTTACTAGTTTCTTAAGATTGCAGTATGCCAAAAAGAACACTCGGCGTCGCGTCATCCGTCTATTGACACACACACTCACAAACTCTTGTTTCAGAAGGTCTCATTCAATTATTATATGTCGTTTTCTTTCAGTAGGTAAAGCATTGGAAATCGACAGTTTCGACATTTTAAGCGGAAAAAACCCACTTAACTTATATCTTATTCTCCTGCTGCAGACTTATTCATCTCACAAATGGGGTGAAAACCTGTATTTTACAATCAATTTTAACACTTAAAACAAGTAATAAATATATTTAATTAGAGTGGAAAAAATTGCGTTTATAACCTTTATCACCGAAAAATATGATTTATGTAATAAATTTCAATATACCTTATGATGTAAGTTTCTTATGACCTTCAAGTAAAGTACCCCTTTCGGATCTTCAATTTCAGCCAAAATCTATTAAATTACTTATATTGAAATAGGAGTCTAATTTACCAAATTTGAGATGTATTACATTATATTTTAATATATTTTTTGATGAAGGTGTAATATGACCTTCAAGTAAAGTACAACTTCCGGTTTGTTAAATTTATTATGTTATTTATATTAATATTGGAGTCTTAAATACCAAATTTGAAAAGTTTTGCATAATATTTTAATATGATGTTTGATGAAAATCAGTAATGACCTTCAAGTAAAGTACCACTTCTGGTAATTATGCAGAGACCAAAAAGAGAGGTTCACAACTAGCTTATATGATAATCCTAAATACGAAATTTTAACTTTCTACGGCTAACCGTTTTTGAATTATGCGAGATACGTACGTACAGACGTCACAACGAAACTAGTAAAAATGGATATTTCCGTTGAAATGTGAAAACCGAAAATTTTCGCGATTACAATACTTCCTTTACTTCGTACAAGGAAGTAAAACCACATTATAAATTAGAATAATATTAAAAGCAATATTATTCTAAGCCATTTTTTTCTCATAAGATTTGTCGACAGGAAAATATTTCAATATTATCGGGGAAATTGACACCGTTTGGTGAAAACAACTTGGGGGAATCTTGGCAATATTTTTAATTTCAATAATATTCTTATTTATTTCCATTAAAAAATCTTCTAATATTATTAATAAATAATTTGATTATTTTATCAAGATATTATTTCAATTAATTTCGATATACGTATATTTTATCTGTAATTATGTTCAAAGAGGTTCAAAAAAAATTGTTTGAGTTATAAATATATACATTTATCAACATTCGAAACATTTATTTATTTTCAAAAAGAACATATGAGGAATTTAAAACTCATCTACACAGTTGAGGTACACCGAATGCACAAGTGACCTCGCAAGACAACACTTCTTCAAACGTCCACTGGCACACTTGCCCCAAAGTGAAAAAAAAATCATAAAAAAAACAAAACACAAGGCCTAATTATCAGATGCCTAATAGAATGCCTAATATTGTTAAAAAAAATATTTGGAATGCTCAATGATTTTGCTCTATGAAGGTTAAGGATACAAAGAAATCTAATGATAATAATAATAATAATAATAAAGCTTTTATTTACAAATTTACAGAAACAAAAAAATTATTATTTTACATGATTACTGTTGCCACATCCTTACAACCAAATAATTTTAGATTTGATATCTTTAACATAAAAATAAAATTTGATTTAAATTATAAGTTTAACATAATTTTAAGCTATAATAGTAGGAAAAATAAAATAAAAATATCTACCCAAAAAAATAAAAGAATAAATAATATAAATAAATAAGTAAAAAAGATTAAATAATAATAAATTAAATAATATTAACTTACATTAGTAATACATCTTTTGTTCTTTTATGAGTGTAGCGTTTAAGAGAGGATTTGTTTAATTAATGGATTTTCAGAAACTATTGTTTTAATGAAATATGTAGCAGTTCGTTTTAAGACAAGTTGAAGTAAGTTGCAAGTCTTGTTGCATGGTAGATAATTTTGTGTAGCGAGTGTAGTTTATAATCCTCATGGATAATTTTTTTATTCTTTCCAGTTTTCTCTAATTGTTAAAGAAGTTGAACTCCAAACGGGTGAGGCATAAGTGATCTGAGGTCGGATAACTAATTTGTACAGGACTAATTTATTTTGGGGGCTTCATTTGGATTTTAAGAAGTATGTTAGAGGTAGATTTGTTAATATGAATGTAAAATTGTCTATTGGATAGGTATGAGTGGATGGTATGGATCAGGTACGAGGGAATTTGTATTATGCTCTGATTATAAAGTTAGTGAGGCGTGCCAATTGGTCAACAGTGGACTGGTGTTCCCTGAAACCAAACTGTTCGTCTATTGGGAGATGATGCATTCTGACATGTCTATTAATTCTATTGAGTATTAATTTCTCTAGGATTTTGGAGAGTATATTAAGTAGGCTTATAGGTCTGTAATTTGAAACATCACCTGCATCTTTATTTGTTTTTTTTATTACGATGGTTTTAGATGTTTTCTAGATAGTGTAAAAGTATCTAAATCTTAATATGGAATTAAATATTTTAGTTGAGAAATAAATGTTTTTTCTACTAAGATTTTTGATAACCAATGAGGGAATACCATCGTCACCTGATGCTTTCTTTGATTTTGGTCTCTTAATCATTTTTCCAGTTTCTTTTGGAGAGATAGATGGGAAGTTATTTGTAAACGGTATTTTTAAATAGTTGCGAACAGATTTATTCATTTTTCGGTTATGATCACTTGATCCTAATAATGAAGTGATCGTGTGGGTTGTTTATCTTTGTTCAGGCAGATATAGCTGTTACTATGTTTTAAAGGCGAAATTTTGGGTGACATTTTCGAAAATTTTTTTTGGATTTTTCACATATCATTGTCTCCAGGCCGACAAGATTTCAAAACTGTCGCCCAATTTTCGTTTTTCCAGTTATTTAGACGGGTTCTGACATAATTATTTAGTTTATTATAAACTAACTCAGTCTGTGGGTTTTTGGTTCGTTGAATTTTTTTTTTAAATCTTTTTTTTATGTTTATTAGAGCTTTTAATCGGAAACGTAAATTATTGGTATTGCGAGGCTGATGGGAACGCTGTGGGATAGATGACGACATAGATTCTTTGATGTAGTAATTTAATTTAATTAATGTGTTATCGATTTCTAATGAATCAATAAAGGTCGGGTTTATGGTTATTCGGGAATCTAGCTCTTTCCGAAACTATTGCCAGTCTGCATATTTGAATACGAAATTGTTTGTTTTTGAATATGTAGGCCAAGAGGATTGTATACGAAAAATCACGGAGGGTTGTGATTAGAGTTCAGACATGATAAGGCAATGAGTGGTGGATAAATTATATATACTTTTCGTAAGAGCTATATCATAATTACGCTGTCTCGGAATATGGGTTGGTTCAAACATGCTGTGTAACTGTATTTGGTTCTTGACTATGAAGTTTAATACCGATTTACCGTTTTTTACTGGTACTGTTACAGTTCTACTGGACGTGCTTTGCATTCAGGTCACCAAAAAGTATTACTCGTTTATTTAAGTGATATAGTTTAGTGATGTCTGGGATATTTATTTTATTAGATGGGATATAGGTGGATATGACGTTGGTTGATTTGTTATTAATTATGGTATCAATTGCAACAGTTTGGGTAAATGTTAAGTCAGGGGCTTGAATGAAATGATGTTGAACATCAGAACGGACTAAAAGCATGACGCCACCTCCCGCTCTGTAGCGATCTCGTCTATAAATATATGCGGAACTTTGAATCTGTCATTTTCGGAAAGTCGGGTCTCACAAACTGAGATAATATGAGGTTACCTCGTTTTGGCATTTGGGCATTCCACATCATAAATTTAATTTTACAGTTGTGAATTGTCATTTCCCATCGTATTGTAACACGGCCAACAAGATACACTGAAAAATAAAACAATTGACTCTTTAGAACTTAGGTTTAAAATAGACTGTGAGGTTTCTGTCATAATTGAGGGATGAGCTAATATATTTTTAGCATCCACTGTAACAAAAACGGTAAAAATTACGATGTTAACGCATTTATTATGATGTTTGTAATAGTTTAGTGTTGTTGAGAAGAAGTTAAATTATGTGCTGCTATTGTAGTTGGGGTTTAATGAGCCGGAGTACATAAGTAATTCTATAACGCTACGACTAATGAGCGATTTAGGCATATAGATATTATAAATATGTGAGTTTAACAATAAAACATCCATTAGTCAATAAAGGAAATCAATCCTTCTATTAGAATAAATATTTTTGACATGCCGTCTTCATTGTGATAACATTTGTTTAAAGTTTGTAATTATCTTACTTACGTTAAATAAACTGAAACTGTCATCTGACTGTTTGTATCTGTATCTGCAGATGTTTCATTTTTGTTATTATTACTGGAAGAGAAGATGTTTTGAGGCCATTGAGATTTTGGGGTTGGTAGAGCTGGAAATGCTTGGTCGGTTTGCTCGAATAATTTCCGTGGTATTGATTTTAAAGATGGATTTATCTTACTCAGTTCTCCAGGTTTCTTTTGTATTTCGCACATTGTGTGGAATTTGAGAAGTGTTCATCGGAGCAGTTGCAACATTTCGGTTTAAATCCACCATTTAACGAATTTGGGCAATACTTTGATAGGTGTTCTTCGGAACATTTCAAACATTTAGGTTTTTTAAAACAATTTCTTGCCACGTGATTAAATTCCTGGAAAATATAGCATTGGGTCAAGATTTTATTTGACCTATATTTTTCCCATTTGATGACCAAATCACAACAGTAGTTTATGCGATTTATTTTGGCTAATTGTTCTTTATTTACAAGAATGATAATAGATAAAGGTAGCTTTATCGGACCATTTTCGGATTTCTTTTCCATTTGGTATATTTTGTGAATGCCTAAGCCTTGACTCGTTTGAGATTTCTTCGACGGGGAGATCAGGAGGCGTACCTTTTAGTGCTAACTTAGGTTTTATTTCATTCTTCGGTGTAAATGAATGAAAACCGAGATTTAGATTTCTCAATTCATTTTTGACTAGTTCAAAGTCTTCTCTATTATATACGTTAAATATTGTTTTATTTACATTGTATTTAATCTTAATTTCTTTGACTTTAGGTCTTAAATTGTTTATTGTATCCATGATGTTGTTGTACGAGGTGTTGACGATTAAGTTGTAAGTTTTTTGTAATTTCAGATTCTTCTTCATCGACATCTGAGAAAATATCGTAGCTATTATACTGAATGGATTCACTTCTTTTTCGTTTCATAGTTGGCGTTGACGCACCTGGTGTAGGTTCATCCATTATGTGAGCGGTACCCCCGATTGGGGCACTCTGAAAGTGACTATATTGCCGTTAGTGAAACAATATAGATTAACAAATATAAATACAGCCATAAAAATATAATGTCTTAAATAAAATAAAAACTTGAAAAGAAACAACAAAGTTCGAGTCTGTTAAAGCATAAACACGCCGGCTGCTATTTAAAGACTGGAAAGCAATCTCATTTGGTATTAATAACATAAATGATAATGTAAATATTATAGATATAGCTTTTTCACATAAAAATACTGAAAAAAAAAATTTGATGAATAACTTAACTTACTATAAATATCGATTGGCTAATTTAAAGATTACTACGAAATTTTAATTTAGTGTCGTAAAAATTAGACAAGAGGGTTTAATTCGGTTAATTTAAACAGTCGATTAGTTATAATTCTTTCGATGATATTCAGAATACCCTCATTATAAATAAATAATAGAACATGATGAAATCCATATTTTATAAGTTAGACTTTATTTCTTGAAACCGGCTAGTGTATAGGAAGCTTATTAATTAAGACATCTTCAGACCTTTATCATAAGTTTTACGCTTCGGACTAATTGTCGTTTACCAACAATTTCTTATACTATATAATATGCATCTTATACATAATTCGCTAACTACAGTATTATTTTAGTTTTTCTTCTAAAATATTATGTTATATTATTTGCATTAACTATATTACTGCATATATTCAATGCATGAATTAACACATCTCTATATTCTAATAGCAATTATTATTTATTATGATATTTCATATTTATACTATTTTAATATTAAAGGTTTCAATTAAACCGTAATCTGAATTTTATTATCATTATTCATTACAAACAAGGCATTATTTTAATCACTATAATAATTGTTTTTATTTATTAAATTATATTAGCCTTGTGCATGCTCCAACTTTTCCAATCGCACTCACATTATTACATTAAATTCCAATTTATTTTTTGATATGTTACATGAATTTAATCCGTCGGTCGTTTTTTTGTGTATTGTGGTTTATTATCTTCATTTTAATCATATTTTTTATCATTAAAAATTCATATTAAAGTTTCCTATTTTTTGGGTTGATCATATTAAGCATGATTTAAAAAATTGTTTGGAAAAAAAAAATGTTTAGTCCGTAATAGAGCTTTTAATAATAATCTGCTAATATATTTGCTAATTATTACTCATTAATTATTTTGAAAAATTAATGAATTTAAATACCTTGAATTATCCTTATGGCCTGCTCCCCAACTCTATGCTGACCCATGTCCCGTCTATCCTGTGATACCTGCCCTTATATTTTATTTATATTGTTATCCTGGTACTTTTTTTAATTTGTACTCTAATTATTAATTATTGTGTTCATTAATGTACGTCAAATTTTATTAATATTTGATAATCATTTGCCACTGGAATCACGAAACGACTGCTCGATACCAGTTCTAAATGTAATTTCTGGGGCACAGTGTATATAATTAAGATATGCGCCGCTTCTTCTTCTCTCACTATCTCCTCAGTGCTGTTAAGCGTGGAGTAGCTGCCTCTGACCATTTCGTCCAACGGTCCCTGTCCTGTGCAAGCCTTCTCATCTCCGGCATGCTGCATCATCTCTCTGAGCCAATTCTCTCAATCAAGTCTGCATACATGAGCCTTGGCCTACCTTGAGGTCGCCTTCCTCTCGGTCTTGATTCTAGAAGCCACCTGGCGTTACAGTCATCTCCCATTCTGTTAACATGCCAGAACCACTTCAGCTGTCTTTCTTCAATCGTCTCTAGGATGGATCTAAATCCTAGTTCATCTCGAATCCTCTCATTCCTTATTCGGTCTCGCCCGGTTTTTCCCAATATTTTCCGTAGGAATCTCATTTCCACTGATACAACCCTGCTGGCATGGCGGTCCAAGAGTGTCTAGCTTTCCGATCTAGGAGAAAAAATGATTTGAATAGCAGAATCTTCGCTTTCCTGCTCAACTCAGGAACTGCTAAAGCAGGCTTTCCAATAGGCTTTCCGTACAGTATGGTACAATGGCTTACATTTGATAGAAGAATGTCGTAGGGCCCACACATAAAAAAAAAAGCTACTTCTAAGACTATCAAACTTACTTCTTCTCAAAATTCAAACTTAAAACATAAACAAATCGAACATTTTTCGCGGTCATCACTGAGATGTCTAGAATAATATTTCTTAATGGTATTTTTATTTATATATTTTTTTATGACAAGATATCCAAATGGAAAATGGAAAATGGAAATGCGAATTTTTTTTTTTTTTGGCAATATAAGACACCATAACCTACTCCAAGTATAAAGAAAATATATAAAACATCTTTATTAAAAATAAATTGAAAAAATAGACTCTAGGAAAATACTTTATATATAGGACATAAGATTTATTCTCAAACTAACTTCAGTAAAACGTAAGAAATTATTTATCCTATTATAAACGTTTTATCATCAGATATATTAAAAGAAAAATGTTGCCTCAGTATCAAAGTGGAAATGAGCGATTTTGACAGGCCAGTTAATATAAAATAACACAAGTTTAATTTTTATTTAAAAACCGCGACTCTTAGCAAATATTTATTTTATTAAATTAATTATTTTTAGATTGACACTGCCTCTCTCCTTAAAGGATCTAATTTAACAAGCCATTTGTAAAGGCCAATGTTCTTTTTGTGAAATTGTGAAACAAAAACTTGAAAACATAACGAAATGTTTTTGTTTAAAATATAAAGTTCAAACGGTTGTTTTATTTACTAATGAAATTCATTCCAAAGTTTTTCTCATAGGGCTGGATTAAGTAAGTTTCATGTTCCCAATACAATTTGATTTCTAACATAAAAGACGTTTTTAACTAAGTAAAAATAAAAATTTTAAAGATGAACTGAAAAGAAAATATATTTATATATATTTTTTAATAATGTCGGTGCCTGAATATAATGGAAGATGAACCGTTTTATAACCTTTTACCAAATATATAACAAATAAATTATTTGAATGTAACCTTTTTGATTTGCATTATGCGATGATGAAGCAGTAGAAAATTAGTTGATGTCTGTAAATATCTAGCATTTAAAAAAAAAAATAAAGAAAATGTGTTCGTGTAATTAAAGAATAGTAAAGGTTTTCTACAATCTATTATGTGAAGAGAAAACTTTATAGGCGCGATCGGAAAAAATATTCATTTTTTAAAAATAAATCATTATTAATCTTTCACCACGTGATAAGTGGATAAGGAGAAACAAAAAAATTTTTATATGTTTAAGTTAAAATCGGTATGTAGCAAATTGATGAAAAAAAAATCATAAATGTGGAAAAAACAATTTTCACGTTTGAGATGTACAATTTTTTTAAGAAAAAAAATGTTGTTATAGCACTTGAAAAAAACACAAAAAATAATTTTTAATCAATTGAAATAGCTCAACATCTTTTCGCAACTAAAATTAAAAACAGCGACATACGGCTATTTTTGAACATTTAATTACAAAGCTACATTAAATTACAGAGTTACATTTAACTGCCGTAGAAACATGTGTGGGGGTTTAAATTGTGACCTTTAGGTATGTATACTTACAATGAAAGTTTCATGAAAAAAATCATTATGATTTTTTGCGAAAATCGCGAAGATGTAAAATCAAGCATTTTTGATCAAAGGCTTGAACAAGGCTCAAAATGGTCCTGCAGATATTTTTCAAAGCACTATTTGTTTTCAAAGAATTGCTTTGGAACCCTGTTATAATGAAATATACGTGAGATTCGATTAAATACCACAAAAATGTATTTGAAAATCGGGGAAAGCCACAATTTAGCCCGCGAAACATGCTCCTACGACAATTACTAGTTCTGCAATTAAAGTTCCTAAAATGGCAATATTTCGTGCTTTTTAATTGTTTTTTTGGAAAAAAAGAAATAGTACGTAATACCGCATAAAATGGCGAACAGAAATCAACTTTGGACCATTGAAATCAGTCGACAACTTTTCTTGAAAATATTTTACAAAAAAAAAAAAAAAAAAAATTAAAAATCGCCAAATATGGTCATTGAAGGACATTTAATTACAAGTACGGTAATTGTCGTAGATACATGTTTTGGGACTTGAATTGTGTCTTTCAATGGTGTATACAATAAAAATTTCATATATAACTTTTCGCAGCATATTATAAAACATTTAAGCCTTCAAAAATATCGCTTCGACGATTACAAGCACTGTAATTAAATGTCTAAAAATGGCCATATTTCGCTGTTATTAATTTTTTTTTTGCAAAAATTTGTTGATTCATAACTGCCGTTACAAATATATAATTTTCTTATGGCTAACCAATATATATACGTAAAAACCAAAATGGATAGTTTATGTCAAGGAAAAGCAGAGGCCTTTCATAAATAAACCACAAAA
The DNA here is from genome assembly GCA_948150685.1 of Rhaphigaster nebulosa. Lineage (NCBI taxonomy): Eukaryota > Metazoa > Arthropoda > Insecta > Hemiptera > Pentatomidae > Rhaphigaster > Rhaphigaster nebulosa. The sequence goes on along the minus strand of OX411306.1, from coordinate 237,584,157 downwards.
TTTTATTTTTTATATAATAGATTTGTGCCCATCCTTTAAAGGGTTATACATGGCTCACCTGGAGGACGGTATATCTCAGGGCTAGAGCATATGCGCGTCTAAAACTAAGTCAGGGCAAGCTTTATCCTGGACAACAGGTGGTCGCCGCTTGGACTTAGCCTCTTCCTCGATGCTACTTACACAACTTCTTAGATCCACCTCCCTTTAGGAATCCACTCTATCTTTAGTAAAGTCATCATGACTTTGGGATTTTTGTTTTGAATTTAATTTTATAAATTATTCTTTAATTTTATGATTTTTTTCATATATAAGTATAGATATTTTTATACATATGAACACAGTTACACTAATTCATACAGACACACAAACACACACATACATACATACATCTATGTATGTGTGTCACGTTGCAGACGTCATAAGAGTCAGGAAGGATTAAAATCACATGCAGGCGTAAGATATAGGCGATAAGGTTAGGCATAGTGGCATTGCGTAATAGTATACTCATTCCGCCGTGCATGAATCCGAATGCCTGGTTTATCTTAAAAATCATTGCATTACTCAAAAATCTGGTGTGGTGCGCGCATCATACAACTTTTCCTTACTGTCCTATAATAATTAACTTTTGAATATAATTTTAAAGAATTCACATAAACAATACTCGAAATAAACTAGCTATTTACGGCTATTTACTTCTTCACATCTTCTCCCACCTAAGTACAATAAAACAGTATTTTAAACAATTTTAATACAACAATTCTGTACACTATTTATATATTTTAAGTTTGTCAAGTTGAAAATATATTTTAAAAGTTTCGGTTTAGTTTCAATTGTAACATTTTCTTTCCGTTAAATAATATAAAAGTAGAAATAATTAAGTTAATTTCCTCTTTTGTATTCTTAAATTACATTATTACAGACGGTATTGTAGACAACAGATTGGCGGATTGGTGGGAGGAGGTTCGGTCGCATCCGTCTCCTTTAGGATACCTTCGGTTATCCGTCTACGGTCTTGTACTCCTCATAAAATACGCTCTATATTTGCTAATATTGCCCGATTTTGATGATTCTTTTTTTGTTTTTTAAATAATTTAATAAGATTTCATACAATTCTATACATACTTTACTATAAATTGTATGATTTTTAAGTTAAGCACAAATAAAATATTCTTTTCGTCATCACGTTTTTTTTCCTGTATTTTTTCTTTGATATACTACATACATAAAAAGTTAAAGGTCTTTACAAACAATAATTTAGGCGTTTCATCAAAATCGTTAGAGCAATTCTCGATAAAATTGCAACAAAGTGTAAAATCGATTATGTAAAGTGGCACTTACTGTTAGTTGTTTTTTGAGGAAAAAGTTGCTGTAACATCATAATTTATCTACTACTTTAAATACGTAATTTCAGTATCGTACAATTTTTCGTTTTTGAGCTAGACTGTTCACATACACTCAGACTCACAGATATACAGACAGACAGAAACCCAGAAAATTTTGCGAGACTTGATTATTTTGACTAAGGTCCCCTAAAAACGTGCATTTACGTTGAAAACTCGAATTCGAAAATTTTCACGATCGCAATACTTTCTCTTACTACATACTTCGAATATAATAAGTAAGGGAAAGTAAAAACAGATTGGTATACAAAAAAAAAAAATCATCTGTTCTCTTTGTATATTAATTAATATCTACGACAATAATTATTGTTGGGATCAACATTGGTGCAAAAGACAGTTCTTTTGAGGAAATCAGAGGAAGGCCAGTGCCTGTGAGGAAATCTTTAAAACCTGGTGAGAAGAACATTCTACATAAAACCCCGTAGACCCTGTAAATACGAACCATGCTTATGATGTAACATAGTGTTTCATTAATTCCCCTTATACCGTTTAGGGGTTTAGATAGGGGTTTATACTATATAATACAAAGCATATTGCTGGAAAACTATGGGTGATACAAAAAAGCTAAGGCCAGATTTAGATTCAGCATATAAAAATCTATAAAGATCAACTGTTAAAGTTAAAAAGTTTTCAAATTTTTTTTTTGTTGCTTTTGTAATCTTGAGTACTCAGAAATTCCTTTAATTTGATCAGTCTTGGCAGAAGCACCGTAAGGATCAATACTGGGGCTCTTTTATTATATATTTTTACTTACCTACCAACTCAAAGACTGCTACTTACGTTGACTAAACAATTTTAACAGCACACCAAGACCCTAGACTGGCCTCACTGACTTTACAAAATCAATTTAATACATTTGTAAAATGAAAAAAAAGACCTGAAATTACTGTGCTATCTTTTTTTTCTAAATATTTTTAACTGAAAATTAGACAGAAACTACGCCCATACAAATACCTATTTAAAACGATAAGGACGTACGCCTCTCAGACATACGGTTCATCAAAATAGATCCATTTACAATTACTACATTCTTTTCATTTCAATTCTTTTCAAAATTATAAGACTCATAACTCTGCATACCGACTTAAAACAAACAACTACCAACCAAAATATACGTAATCTTTATTCCCATTTAAATATTAAACAACACGTATACAACAGATTAATAAACGATTCGGCAGACATGTCGATTAGGAGAAGACTAAAAAGGAGCTGAATGAAATATCTCCTTTTCTAAATTGAGGGACTAAATTCAAGACCAGGAAGAGATGCTGCTGGGTATAATCCTTCCCCATGTTAAACTCGTATGCCATTACTTTTTATACTAAACAGAGTAAGTGCCTGGGTGTCTTGGTATGGGGTACTGTCTCTGGTTAGTGTATTTTTTGAATGAGGATATGAGATGTGCTGCATTTTTTCTTTATATAGGTTTTTTCCTTTATTTTATTTTTTATTTTTTTTATTTCTCTTTTTCTGTTCTGATGATGCCTGAATTGGCGAGATATCGACAGGTGATTTATTTTAGGTTATTTATTAGACTCTTGGATTCTTGTTTTGGAATTTTCCATTTATGTCCTAACAATTTTTTATGTCTCCTTTTGAGCTTTTGCTCTTGAATAATAATTATTATTATCTTCTAGCAGTATTTTCTGCTTCCGGAATAGCGTGAAATACGGCGATCAAATAGCATATCACATAACCAGTAATTATCTTAAGTGATTTCATTAACCATACAGCCCTTTAGACCATTGATTAATAACAGCCTAATGAATACCTGTAATGTTTTATCATAATATGAAAATTACTGAAATTGAGAAAATTGTAAATAGGCGAGTTTTACTGAAACGAAGAAAATTAATTACTTAGGGATTGATAAATTATTTGCCACTTCTATAAATTTGTTTTATTGAAAACATTCATCCTCAGTTCTAAAAACACACAAAAAATTCAAAAATAAGCAATTCAAAATATAGCTGGTATTATTATACATATATTATATAATATAATATACATATTACATATACATATTATATAAATCAGTATTATAAAATATTTATGAATTATGAATTTAACTAAGACAAAAAATCAAATACATGTTGGTACTCACCAAGGTTTAAATGGATTATATCAAACAGAAAAGTTTGTACTGGTTCCTTCTCGCATTGAACAAACAATGAACGAGAAATAGGCAGGATGTTTTTAGGTAAACGGTTTAAGGGTCAGGGTTTTCCCAGTAATTTCAGTGAGTAATACAAACTTTTCTGTTTGATATGATCCATTTAAACCTTGGTGAGTACCAACATGTATTTGATTTCTTGTCTTAATTAAATTCATAATTCATAAATGTTTTATAATACTGATTTATATAATTTAATATGTATAATAATACCAACTATATTTTGAATTGCTTATTTTTGAATTTTTTTGTGTGTTTTTAGAACTGAGGATGAATGTATAACATTCGAAACTAGTTTTCAATAAAAATTTTTATAGAAGTGGCAATATGTCTTTATATATATAAAGCGCTATAAATCCTATCCACATCAATTGTTGCTTATATTAACTTTTGTATAGGCTTACTGTAATGGTTACTGGTAGACCACATGGGCTCATTGGGATGCAATGTTTGGCGGGCTTGTGGTTGGAACTCTGATCACTAGCGGCTTGTCTTTGTTTAAATAGAAATTTACGTTTTAGCATCGGCTATTAAATAATGTGACATTCTAATTATTAATTATTAATTATTAATAAAGTAATATTTGATGACTAAAAAGAGATTAATATGGTATTGTTAAAAATAAAAAAAATGAAAGTAATTTTAAAGAAGACTGTTTCACTAGTCTCTATTGTAGGGGAAAAGCGATATAGTAAAAAAAAAAACACATCTCGAACCCCATTTCAAATGAATATTACTTAAAAAATATGTATAAGGAAGAAAAATTAATTCTAATTCCATAAGTAAACAATATTTTTAACTTTCAAAAAATGGTAAGACCAGTAATTTTAACATAAAGTGAACTTAAAGATATGCATAAATTAAAAAAATAAATCCATTTGAATCTAAATAATAATAATAAAAAGAGACTGTTAACTGCGGTTAATGTTAATAATTAATTGTTGTTAGTAAATTAATGTTAACTGTTATTCGAAAAAACAATTTTTAGCTTGTATAGTAGAGAGAGAAGTGAGAGAGAGTGGGAGAGAGTGAGAGAGAGTGATAGGGAGTGAGAGAGTTAGAGAGTTAGAGAGAGAGAGAAATACTTTATTATCAAAGAGGTGCTGCCCAACTGTATTGGGTTGCTATACACACAGCATACTAATATCATCATATTGACAATTTCTATAATTATAAATATAGGATAATTAGGACTTTCATAATATATAATAAAAGTGTATACTTACAGGTATTCTTTTTTTTTTTTTCTAGCGGTTTTTGTATATTTTTCTTTTAAATATTATCTCTTATATACCAAGTACAATAATATAATTAATTATTATAACAATGTTATATAATTATAATAACAATTTTTTAATTTATTAAAAACTATAATTTAAAAACTCTCTCATCTATAAAAAATGTATGCTTATAATAAATGAACAAAATTTCGCATATAAAATATAAGTAAGACTTAACATTCAACAAATATTTACTAACATGAAAAAAAAAAAAAAGAAATATTTATACATGTCCGACCATCTAATCTTTCATGACCTTTGAACTTCATTGGATTCCCTTTATGTGGTGGTGGATGATTCCCAGGGAGTCAAGAACTATATTTTCGCCCAGTGTTTCCTTAATATCGACACCAAGATCCTCCATTAAGCTCCTTGTTGTACTTGGTATAATTCCAGAGGCTCCGAACCAAAGGCCTCTCACGTTGAAATTTTCCTTCAGGAAAGGGATACACATCATAAATTTCTTTCTTTTCCCTATCCACTCTACTTGCTTAGTCAAGGTCATTACTTTCGTATCCTATAGTAGGATCCAGAATGATTGCTGACTTGTCTGTCTTTGGGAAAGCTACGATGTCAGTTTTGTCCAACAAAAAAAATAAATAAATAAGGATTTGCTACATCGATAAGTGTGGGATCGATTTATCTAAGAGGGGGCAATTCCAAACTTTCATTAACGGGAGGTGCAGCCGGTACTTAGTAGACGTCGATCGTTTGGGCGAGTCACGGTGTCCGAGAAATGACGATTGCTATCTGGCAAAATGACAATAACTCCCCTCTCTCCGGCATTTCTAATGAAACTAGTGCGGAGGATAAGTGGAGGAACAAAGAAACAAAGAAAGCAATTTTTTTGGTTTCATTAAAAATATCACATAGCAGAAGAAAGGAACTATTTCTACTTTTAGTTACATTAAATTAAAATCAAAAGCAAAGGGCTCAAAAACATATTAATTAAGGTACATATTTTTATTCTGCACTCTCTATTTACTCGTGATTATTTTATGGACTTTCATGAGTAACTCATTTGGTTTTAACTTATATTCTTTAGTTGTTTTTGTATTCTTTTGTTGTTTTCTGACAAGTTGCTATCTTAATTTCCAGGAGCGAAACTAGGCATTTAGGGATCCCGGGACAAGGATACGAATTGGACCACTCCGTTAAATAATGAAATAATTTTTTTGTAGCTTCATAATTTTGTTCCAAAAAAAAAAAATAAATAAGGTGTTCAATTTATAAGTTGTATTAACTGTAAATTAAAACTACCTAAATCCATCCAAATAAGATATTTTACATTTTTGACTCTGCAGTCGATATAACTATTAATACAGTCATAATATTAAATCGAAATAACCATTTGAAATGGAAAATATCAGAAGTACAATCTTATATCTAATTAGGTCATGAAAATTCTAAGGATAATGAAAGAAAGAGAAATCTAATAGTTATTTTATATGACTTCTTTCATTCTATAAATGCATACAGCCAACATAATATATATATTACTTATGATGATTACAGGAACTTGCAGGGTAGTCTTATTATTAAACGTCTGACATTGCCAAACTGTCTAGACCATATTAGACTACGTCAAAGGCTAGATTTTCTTTGCCAAAAAATACACAGGCCAACGATGAAAAACCTTTTTTACTGAAAATACCTTATCCTATAGTTTTTAGGGTGCTGAATCCAAATATGATATTAAAAAAGCTATATCACCCACAATTTAAGAATTGCGATTATAAAGAAAACTATGAAAACCTAGAAACAGTGTTAAATCGAATAGGCTATTCTGCTCATGGTTGGATGATATGTGGTGATTTAAAAATAGCCTGCATGCTCCTTGGTCAGCAAGGTGGTTTTACCAAATTTCCGTGTTTCTTGTGTGAATGGGACAGTAGGGCTAGGGATCAACATTGGTGCAGAAAGAACTGGCATATGAGGAAGTCCTTAAAATCTGGTGAGAAGAACATTCTACGCAAAAACCTCGTAGAACCTGTAAATACAAACCATGCTTATAATGTAACATAGTGTTTCATCAATTCCCCCGTATACCATTTAGGGATTTAGATATGGGTTTATACTATATAATAAAAAGCATATTGCTGGAAAACTATGGGCGATACAGAAAACTAAGGCCAGATTTAGATTCAGCACATAAAAATCTATAAAGAGCAACTATTAAAGTTAAAAAAGTTTTCAAAAATTTTTTTTTGTTGGCCTGTGATATTAATGAGCTTTGTAAAGCCAATTTCTTTAGCTCGTTCATTTTCAATTGAAAGCAGTGCCAAACCCTGACACGGTTTAGAAAAAGAATTTTTGCTTTTGCTTTCTGAAAATATATTACGAAAACATCACGATTACGAATCAGAATGAAATATTACGATTTAATTTTTCACCCCTCCCTCCCGTCTTGGGGATCCCGGGTTGTCCTAGCCTAATTAAGTCCATGGTAATTGCTGTTTGTCATTATAAGAAACAAATTTTCAATGTTCAATGATTAATTTTTACCAAATTTCAAAATGCATTCGTGAATGGATAATCATATAATACTATTATTGCATTCAATGAGCAAAGAAGCCCTAGGTATTTGTTTTGGCTTCATCCTGGGTCCTTTTTTTTCAAACATTTTTCACACTGTACTCACGTATTTCCTTCTGATAAACGTATTGTGTTTTTATGTGTCGGAATGCTTGGCAATGGAAACTGATCATTGCTATGTACTATGATGAAAGTAAGGTTTTTACGACTGTTTGTCAAATAAAATTTGGCGGTTTATTCGCGTAATTTGTTGTGTATTTTAGGATATGGTAATGTATAAGAACGGTACAAAATTGATCCGTGCGGTACTCCGATTCTAATTGGACCTATAGAACGGATATCTGAGCCCTTCGTGTACTGCAGATAATTGGATGTTGTGTACCACGGTTTAACTCCATGGGACCGATAATGAATAAAGAGGAAAAGATGAAGTGAATTAATGTTTTTTTTTTTGTTTTTTTTTAAACATGAACTTTTCTAACATTAAATATTGATGTGGACAACGCATGACTTCCTTGTACACCAGTTAAACTATAAATCGGTGGTTCAAAATGTGATCCTGAATTTGGTTACTCAAAAACTGCGTCGCGACATCCATCTATTGACACACACACACACAAATGGAGGGGGAAACCAGTATTTTACACTCAATTTTAACACTTAAACAAGTAATAAAAGTGTTTAATTGGATTGGAAACCAAATTGCGTTTGTAATCTTTATTACCGAAACATATGATTTATGTATTTAATTTAAATATAATTTTTGATGATAGTCTAATATGACCTTCAAGTAAAGTGCCCTTTCCAGCTCACCAATTTTTACAAAAACATAGTAAATACATTTATATCGATATAAAAGTCCTATTTACCAAATTTGAGATGTTTTATATTATATTTTAAATATAATTTTTGATGAAAGTCTAATATGACATTCAAGTAAAGTAGCGCTTCCGGTTTTCCAATTTATACCAAAATATAGTATGTTATTTATATCAATATATAAGTCATAAAAACTAAATTTGAAAAGTTTTGCATATTAATTTAATATAATTTTTGATGGAAATCATTTATGACCTTCAAGTAAAGTACCACTTCCGGTGATTAAGCAGTGACCAAAAAGAGAGGTTCACAACTAGATTTCACAACAATCCTAAATACAAAATTTCAGCTTTCTACGGCTAACCGTTTTTGAGTTATACGAGATACGAACGTACGTACGAACGTACATACGTATAGACGCCACGACGAAACTAGTCAAAATGGATTCAGGGATGGTCAAAATGGATATTTCCGAAATATGAAAACCGAAAATTTTCGCGATTACAATATTTCCTTTACTTCGTACAAGGAAGTAAGATCATTAGTTACAACAATCTATCATGAATATAAATTAGAATATTCATGAGCAATTTTGATAATTTCGTAATAATATTAATCTCCTATTACTGTGGAGAGATAACTGGAGTGACCTTAGTTCACAACATAACATTTTAGAAGAGAATACAAAAATGAGGAATTATTTGATAAAACTCATCAAACAATATCCCACGATATAAAGGCAGAGAGTTTAACGTGATTGGGACACGTTGCTCTAAGCTGTCTATCAGGGCTTAGCTGCGCAATCATTTAGAACTGCAATTGTTGGCATGAGACATGTAACATCAGATGTACACACAGAATAAACAATGATAGCTCAAAGAGGGAAATACAGTAAATCTGATAATAATAAATCAAGATAGGCAGAGCTGTAGAAGGCTGGTTTATTATTTGTGTTTTTGGGGGGAAGAGGGAGACGGAGTTTAACATCATTACGTACTTTAACTATGGCAGCAAAGACGGGTCAAGCTATCGGTTCCCAACTTATTCTAAGCGAGTGACATCATTTTTTTACTCGATCCCTAGACATTACTTATTAATTACCCAGGCCAACAAAAAAATTGTTTTTGAGAACTTTTTTAACTTTAATAGTTGATCTTTATAGATTTGTATGTGCTAAATCTAAATCTGGCCTTAGTTATTTTTTATCACATATAGTTTTCCATAGTTTTCAGGCTCATCCTAACTTTTTAAACTTCTGTAACATGTTAGCTACAATAGAAACATACTCTGGGTCTTTTTCATTTCCCAAGAACTTTGTAACGACTTGCTTGAAGGATACCCATGATTCTTTCTCATTTAAGGTCATTGTGGATTCCAAGTTAACATCAAACATCATTTTTCTAATGCCAGGTCCGACAAAGACGCCTTCTTTTAGTTTAACTACTGAAAGGCCTGGAAACTTTTGGCAGAGATACTTGAAACATGGTCCATCTTTAGGCAAAGCCTTTACAAATTGTTTCATGAGGCCTAACTTTATATGTAGGTCTTCCTTTTTCAGGAAGACTGAAAGCTGTTCAATTCTTTAAAAATCGCTTAATTTAATAAATTTATCTATAAAATATAAAGAAATTGTGGGTGATACAGCTTTTTTAATATCATATTTGGATTCAGCATCCTAAAAACTATAGAAATAAGGTATTTTCAGTACAAAAGTTTTTTCATCGTTGGCCTGTGAAGCTGTTCAATTCTTTAAAAATCGCTTAATTTAATAAATTTAACTATAAAATGTCAAGAAATTTTAGGTGATACAGCTTTTTTAATATCATGTTTGGATTCAGCACCTTAAAAACTATAGGAATAAGGTATTTTCAGTACAAAAGTTTTTCCATCGTTCGCCTGTGTTATTGTTGTTGACCGGTGATCTCGTGAACAAAAAACGAAAAATTATAAAAATACTGTTTTCACTAGTATAACAAACATTGTAAAAAAAATGTTGTAAGTATAAAATTACAATATTATTTGACAAAAGAATGACATGGGGACCACTCATTAAGAACAAATAAAAACTGTTAAACCAAAAACTAAAACTATTATACTCACTTCTTTCAAGACGTTCAAAATTGAACACTTACGTTTACTCTAGTCCATCTGGACCTACTCTTCACAGATATACGGGACAGCCAAAAAGACACAAAAATTTCAAATTTTTCAGTTATAAATGTATAGGAGTATCACCAAAGCCCCTTGGTGCATCAGGAACATTACCATACAAACTGCCCTCAATACGCCCACAGTTCACGAACACATTCGGACCTATTACAAACGATTTCACGATAACTTACACGGACATCCTAACACACTCATACAAGCATGGCTGCAGCCAATATGCCTGACAACACCCGCAGACGGTTGAAGAGGAGCTGGATAAGGGATCTCCTAGCCTAACTATGCACGATAATCACGACTGGAAGAAGTGCCGCCACGTCAATTGTAACCTTTTCCAAATCAATTGTCACCTTTTCCATTTCAATTGTAACCCAACCGGGCATGAATTAATTCAATATTATTTATTTTATTATTGAAAAATAATTATTTTAATTACATTAATGACTTTTGAAATAATTTCGGCATATTCTTTCGATATTTTTTCGTTTATTAGATAATTGATATTAAGTGCTAATTTCAAGTAGTTAGTTTAAATTTTTGAAATAAAATTGTTCTTTATTTATTTTTAAATATTTATTATTTTTTATTTATTTAGTGGGGAGGGAGGGTGGATTTCATCGCTTTGGTGAATTTTGTTATATATGTAAGTTCTATTTTCGTATTTATCTTTCTAGAAGAATTCACCAGTTTAAATCATGCAACTGAAATTTTTATTAAACAAAAACAAAATTAATAATAATAATAATAACAAAAAGAAGTTTAAAAAGATAATGGAATACAAATAAAACAATAATAATACCTGAAATAAACTGAATTTTAAGACTCTTCTTTCCTACACTACAATTACAATTTTTGAATAGCCTTCCAAGCAAATCATATGTTAAAACAAAAACATTAATCTAACACATGACAGTTTATCTAACACCTGACAGTGTTACATCCCCCCGCCTTAAGCATTTATTTTTTTTCTACCGGAACAAAAATAAAAGATAGCATCAGGATTATAACATGAAACAAAGATAACAATTATTTACTTAACAAGCACCAACTTATTTTTGTGAACTATGTTTGACATAACCTTTTTCTTATTTGAATCTAATTTGTACACAAGAGGGGAAAGTTTATCTACAATCTTAAATGGTCCACTCCTAACTTCTTCCAACTTGTCTCTATTTAATTTATTACCATTATCAACAAAAACTACGTCTCCAACATTTAACTCCGTCCATTTCTTATTCATATCTGTGCGTTGTTTGTTTTTCTGAAAATACCTCACTGAGTTTTCATACGCTGTTTTCCTATCTTCTTCTAAGTCACTTTCGCAAATGTCAATAGGGCAAATATTTATGCCTTTGCCGAATAATAAATATGCTGGGGTGAAACCAGTAAGTGAATGCAGGGTTTCATTGTATGCATCAATGATTTCATCAGCGATAGTATGCCATTTCCTACGCTCGCCTGGCGTGTTCATCAAACATCTAATGTTATTTAGTAAAGTCTGATTAAACTTCTCGATCATACCATTTGACCATGCACAATCTGTTGCAGTAAAAAGCAATTTGATATTTTCATGTTGTAAAAACTGTTTAAATTCATTCGAATCGATGGCCGGATATCTATCTGCTAGAACTGTTTGTATATCATGATTTTGGCATACTTTCTTAATCAGGTTTCTGAAATCTGTGAAGCTGAAACTCTAAATCAGCAGTATCTTGTAAAATGGTCAATCAATATGTGCAAGTATTTCGTTTTTGATTTGGAGAAGCTTCCCACTGTGTCTAGGCTCATTAATTCAAATGGCGCTTTTGGCGGACCTAAATTTGATAAGAGACCCATTTTTCTTTTAGTTCATGTTTTATTTTTCATACAAATCACACATTTGTTACAATACTCTGTTACCTTTTTTTCCATATTCTTGAAATAATAGAATTGCCGAATGGTAGCCAACAGTTTTTGAGAGCCAATATGTCCAAACTTCTTATGGATGCTATCTATTAATTTCTCCACGAGTATTTCTGAAATAAAAATCTTCTTTTTTCCGTTCTTTAACTTGTAAATTATGTCATTATCTAATTTTTAAGTTAAACTACATATTAAATTTAAGAATACTTTTCCAATTGCAGCATAAAAAATCATAGGAACAACAGGTTGTACAATAAACTGCGTCTTACTGTATTCGTAGCTTTGGTCTAGAACGAACGGTGGGACATATGGAACTCATTTAAACTAAAATTAGCTAGGTAATATATAAAGTAATTAAAACAGAATCAATTGTGATGATGGCTTATCCTCGCAGAAATTAAGGAATGAAACGATATTATGAACGTGTTTAATGTAATCATGACCTGGTCATGTAATTATTTTATTAATATAAAAGAGCGAAAAATCAAAAAGAGATAAAAAAATTATAGTTGGGATATAATTGGAAGATTTCAACACAAAGCCATGAGTCTCTCAAGCAATGGAAACTGGGGTTATTTGGCATAAGGAGCTAGTTGGCACACAGCTTTCATTCCCATCCTCCATAGGACTAGATCTTTGTCATCTTGCTAGTATGGAGTGTATGTAAAGGTGCAAAATTTACCTTACGGCCAGTCTGCTTGAGAGCGCATTGCGTCACCTGGTAAAGTCATATCACGCTCAAAACCTAATTGCTATTATGAAAAAAATAATATTATTTAAAGGAATTAGACCAAAGTTCGAATGGAGAATGTAAATAATAGGCTACTTGATTGTTTACATTGATCACTTAATACAATGATTTCGTCTTGGTCTCAGTCTATGTTTGAGCCTCTTAGGAACTGTTATTTTTTTTTTTGTGTGTATGAATAAAGCACCTCAATTAAAAAATATCCATTTAGTTCGAAACCAGGTATATGTATAGTATAGGTATAAATTTATGAACATATAGTTTATATTTTAAAAGAATACGCTTTTCAATTTCGTGCAAGTGTTTCACACTTTTGTCTTCAGTAATATTTTCACAAATTTGTGAAACTCTTGTGCAAAATTAAAAAAAAGAAAGTATTTTTAAAAACAAAGTTCATGTTCATAAATTTCGTCCTCCACCTAATGAATTTATAAAAATGCATTAATATATTTTTAATGGGGCCTATATAGGTATACCTGCTTTCGGTCTGGACATTTTTTAATTTAGATAATTTATTCACGCACAAAAAATAAAACCACTGAGGGACGTCAGTAAGAAAAACCGCTTTTCTTCGTTGTTTTTTTTTTTGTAAATTTTTTCATTGTAAATTTTCTTTTCTCCTGAAAACCTATAAATTGAATGAACGTGCTGCTGATGGTGGTTTTCGAATGAGTGTGGTTGTACTGTGGCTGTATGCATGTATCATTATTTTTTATTTCTGATACTTGGTATTCTGTGTTATCCATCTTGTCTTGGAAATCCCTGTGGGGTTAGTTGGTATAGTTAGGTATAGGGCCAGTTGGTATAGCTATGGCAACTTTGCCCCACACCTATACTAACGAACTCCTCTAATACTTTTCATTAAAAAATAAACAATTTCTGTAAAATATGAATAAATATGACTTATAAATGAGGCTACGAGAAAATAATAACCACATATTGTTTTTAGCTATAAGAAAGTACAAGAGAAAAACAGACTGAGCAAATCGACCAATTGTGCGGGTGGCCCCGCTCAAGGGTGAGGCCCTTAACATTGTGTTATACATATTTTGACATAATAGAAAGTGTTTTTCCACGAAAGGCTTATGAAGTATCTCTAATCCATATCTCGTTATGCCAACTTACCCCAAGGGGTATGAAAACTAACCTCTCATCCGAGATTGTATAGTTTTCTCTAAAATCTTTTAGGAAAAGTATTTTTGCGATTACCTGAACACGAATATAATTAATAGGCCCTACACGATTTAGTAGCCAAAGAGTTAAGCTATTCGCCGAATTTACCAGAATTTCTCTAAGTATTGCCCAAAAAAATAGAAAAATCAAAAACCAAAATGTATGCAAACTAGCCTTGATCTCCCAAATATTGAATAACTAATTAGGCAACGTTTCATCGATCCAGGAATCATCAGGACAGAAAATAACAAGATCGCATATATGCAGATAAAAATTTAGTACAGCTCACATCAACAGACTAAAAAACATAATTCAACAAGAGACAGTACGTCACTCCAAGACATTTTACCACATACTCTCTATAAGTGGTTAAGGCGCAGGACTTCTAACTTCCGTGCCCAGATTCGAGTCCGGCAGTGGCAGATAATTTATTTTTGTAATGGGTCACACCTAGTCTTTGTAATGTGGATACTGTAAATTAGGGGTGGGAGATAGCTCTGTTGGTTGAACCTGAATACTGACCATATCACTTCCTTGTATAAACGTTTGCCAAGAACCCTTAATGCGTTGAAGGTTGTTCAAAAACACAGCTGTGATGTCCAGCTTAAAGTAATGGTTGTAGAAATATATTGTGCCTCAGTCCATTTACTGGTTATAATCCATCTTGTAAATTAGGTGGCAAACCTCTGAAATTACCGAATTATCTATGGCAAAAGGGCGTGCTAATAAAAAGGATAAGGACTAAATAAGAGACAATAAGAAGGGACAGAGATAAGAGGAGAGGAGAAGGATGGGATTAGGCCGAGCAGGGATTTGACAGGGCAATGCCAGGAACGGGGCCCCGGGGAAATCTACAAGTTTAGCCTCCCCCCCCCTCCCTACCCTCAACCCTTAGAATTATGTTATTCACTTTAAATAAAAATAACAATGATTTATCCTTACCTTCCTTACCGTCTTGATAAATTGGTACCTGGCTAAATAAAGATCTATCCTCTTTCGTAAAGAGTAGCTCGATAAATATAATCCTTCCGCTGAATATGTGGCTTAGAATGAATAGAATTGTTTTAATTTTGTTTCTATAGGAATTTATCGCCGGCTTATCCTTTCGTACGTATCTATATAAAATACTCACACACTACACGACGTACTTGATTAGCAGCAACTACATACAGACCTACACTCGCTCATAGTACAAGAACACAATTGAGGAGCTTTCTATCAAAAGCCAATATATCCACTTTTGGAAAAATTATCAGGGCATCTCATGGTGATAAAGCAAATTTGTATTGAAAATGTTGATTCATAACACCTATTTTACAGAGGGAAATTTATGAATTGAAATAATCTGAAAAATATTTATGTATTTTTTTTAAACTTTTTTTTTTGAGACGTGGATTTAATAACTTTTGATAGAAAACTCCTCAATGGTATGATGAATATCGTGTTGCCACAAATATAACAGAAGACGTTATTATTTTGCAATGGCATTTTAGTGCTATATATATTTATTATATAAGGATGAGTAAAAAAAAATAGTGTTTCAAGAGTTAAAATGAAGTTAATTTTTCTAAAATTTCTTCTATCTTTCGAAATACAGTTCATTATGTTATACGGTTAGTTGCCATCTGGAAGACAGCTGTTCGATGCTCTGCCGATACCACTCTTTGGGTTTCGACTGGAAAAAGACTCTACTCCAATGTTTACCGCCTCCAATGTTCGCCTTAAGAGGGTGAGCGGTTATTCGGAAAAGATAAAAGTCCGAAGGCGAAAGATCAGGGCTATAGGCTGAGTGCGGTAAAAGTTCGATGGCATCCATTTCAGCAAGTTTTTGTCAGCATATTCCTAGCGACGTTCGGCTTGCTGCAAAGTGTGCTCATTTCTCTACATGCTCTCTTCTCTTAACCTAATTGGTGTAAGTGACGATTCACACTTGACTGCGACAAACCAAGTTCGGAGGATAGCTGCCGAGTACTTTTTGTTCCATCATCTTCAATAGCGTGTCGTAGTGCCTCTCTGTTCACAAGCTGCCTTTTCAAGCTTGTATCGCCACTTTCAAATTCGGCGAACCATCTCCTCTCAGTCCGCTCATTAAGGTTAGGTTCCTCTTCAACTTTCCGTATCAAACGCGTGATTTCAGCGGTTGAAAATTTCCTTTTTCAATAAGGGCTCAGAATTATTGAATTTCATATCTCAAGCTCATTTTGATTGAAAGAATGCCAAACAAGTACTGAGCTTCACAGCAGCGTTGCCAGATTAGGGTTTTTCCCCTAGATTTTAGGTTTAATTCACCCTCTGGAGTATTTTTTACTTTTCTAATAATTTATTCTTATCTAATACTAGGGGGTAATTTTAACTTTAAAGTTGGTAGGTTTAGAGGAACATTTAGGTAAGTTTAGCGTTAAAATTGGTGTATTTAAGGGAGTTTTAAGGGTAAAATACAGGGATGACCTAGCAACACCACTCACTGAGAGACATTATGTTTACTAAATGATTCAGTAGAGCATTAGGATTAAAATGATAACAATAACTACAACATTAGAATTAACAGAGGTGTAAGAAAAAAATATTGTCAGCTAAAGTGGCTCGGGCATGTTATCAGGATGGACGACCACAGAGATCATCTAAAGACCATGGAATATTTCCCAGATGGCAGAAGACCTAGGGGTCGCCCTAGGATGTCCTATCTCGACTACATTGAGCAACTCTGTATGGCAAGGAGGAAAGACCTCCGACAGGCGAGGAACCTAGCTAGATATAGGGAAGAATGGAATTCCTGGCTGAATGCTCCTCTACGCTGAAAGGCACTAAAGAGGGAAGCTAAAGAAGAAGAAGAAGTAAGAAAAAAATAAACTTAATTTTAGCCCGTGAAAAGATAATTTTTTTTTAAACACCCCAATAGTTATATATTAGTACAAAATAAACAAGCATTCTAACATCTAAATATAATAACATTTTATAAAACTCTCAACCTCTCTAATTCTCTTACCAAATAACCTGTTTTACGAGTAGGTGATTTTCTCTTCCTGTCCGCCAGATGTCGTGATCTAGGCCGCCCAACTTGTTGTCTATTTAATTAAAGGTTCAGTTGATACCTATTTATCTCATTATTACCAAGGATTAGAAAACAATAAAGTGAAAGGTGGCGTGGAGATACCCTTTATGATTCGTTACATCCTTAATAAGGATTTATGTAAACAACTTACAAAAACAAAGTTCTACAAAATTTGAAATATTCAAATTATTTAAGATAGTATAAATTTTGCTTTATAAATCTTAGACAATATTCTATCACCCATGGACACCTAATGAAAAAATAAAATAAACCAATGCGCCATGAACAGTGATGGACTCTCCCAGCGTATAGCACCTAGGTCTATTATAGATTTGTTAGAAATGCTATTTGAAGGCCGTAAAGTAATATAAAATTACGTAATACATATATCTAAAATACTACATACATTAATAATGCAATATGTAAACATTTAATTACTAATTTAAGCTCTGACTAAAATCTATCTGGACATAAGCATCACAAATAAAAGAGACCGCAAAGAAAGACTCACATTAACAAACTTCAAATCTTTTAGGAAAAAACATTCAGAACAAAAACAAAAAAAACCTTGGTTTAATTCCAACATACCTTTATATAATGACCTTCAGATGCCAACTGTTAACGAATACATACGGATCTACGACGAACGATTCCATGACAAATTACAAGGACGACCTAACACTCATGTCAGGTAGCGGCAGTAGAAGGCAGAAAAGGAGCTGGGTGTGAGAGACCTCCTCGCCTTACAATTATTGTTGATATTACGCTAGGAGGAGGTGCCGCTGGGTACAGCTTCCCCTCTGGGCTCTCATGCTACATCCTTGTGTCCAATATACTGGCTGTTGACACAATAATTGACAGTTATGAATAAAAATTTTCAGTTTAAAAAAAGCATTATTAGCAGGATAAAATAGATTAGAGTAATAACTGATATTTACACACGTGAGATACAGACACAACCACTGTAAATTGTTATATAAATTTGTAATTTAACCATAAGTGACACTAATGATCGAGACACTATAAAATAAATATTCCATGTTGTAAATTTTGTATCTATTTTCGTATGAACGAAGCTTCAAATTATAGAAAACTAACGAATGCTGTAAAGATAATAGTAACAACATTTATATTAGTGTGCCATGACTGAGACAAGTAATCATTGTTTCTCCTAATTAATTAATTTCAAGATCAATTTATTTGCCTTTTTTTTTTAAATTAATTATTTATTTTCTGTAAATTTATTGGTTGATATGTCGGAGGAATGCGTGTATGTACCAAGTATGCCGAAAAATATTTTGATTGTGTTTTCGTAAGAATTGTTGAGTACTGACGTACCGTAAAAAAGTAAGACTCTTGTGATCGAAAAGTCTTTGGCTTACTTGGGTGAGTTTTTCTTGGCAATTTGGTGAAAATATGATGCATACGTTAAATTAAGTTTTAAGTATATAAAGTAAGTAAATAAGTAGCATTGTTTTCGCTTGAGCGTGGGTTGCCTTCACAATTCTCAGTCTCTTTTCTGTTTAAGATGAAAGATCCATTTTATTCCTCTATCAAAAATCTCTCCATGACATTTTACTGAATTCTTCGTAAAATTTGGAGCTGTATCAAGAAATGTGGGTCTGCTTTTTGTAATGTGCTGTTGAAAAGTTCTCCAGTAAAGCTTTAAATATTTCGTTTAATGAAGGAAATTCAAATTGATCTGCACGTAGTATTTGTCAGTAATTAAATTTACGGAAAACTATAATCTATTTCTAAAATATTCTGAAATTTATAGTAATGCCAATGAAATACCTAATGGTACAAAAAACCAATGAATGCTCAAATAATTATAGATCGGAAACTTATTAGAATAGACAGTTACATTGAGTAAGACGAAAGATGTGCTGAAAGCTATCTAATGGATGGCAATTGATTGTTTAATGTTGCTAACGGACTGAAGTTATATAAAGCTAACACATAGCTAATGCACTACACGGCTTCGAAATCTGCTTGAAAATTGCAATTCATTCAGTTACATACTCGGTGAAAATATGTGTCTTTTAGTGTCTGCAGCGATGATGTCGATGACTGGTGACGGTAAAAATAATTAGAGTAAAAATACATGGATCTTAACCATACGTCGCTATAAAACATTTTTAGTTTTATTTTATCGCAAAACATGACGTTTTTTGTAGGATATAATTAGAAGATTCCAAACACAAAGCCCCACGTCTCTAAAATAGCAGTAACCAACAAATAGGTCAACGCCTCGTTAATTCAGGCATCAGGGCTGAAATAAAATCAAATACAGTATATCTCACATCAACAGTCTAAAACGATGTAGCAACCAGATAAACCATATCACTCCAAGACATACAATCAGACTCTGAAGATAAAAGGAGTTAAAATCTAGATCTTCAGTTTCTTAGGGATCGTTAGGGAGGATTAGCGATAGTTTTTAACGAAGCGTTGACTGATTAATTGTTTAGCGATATTTTAGAGACTTGGGGCTTTGTTTTTGGAATCTTCTGATTGTATCACAGCAATTAATTTACGTGATTAATTAATTAACGCATCTTATAGAGTTTTATCTCTTGTTTATTTATTTATTTTTTTCTAATTCCCATTTTTGCCTACTTCTGGGTCAAGTTTTCACTCACTGCTAATTTCTTGTCTTTGACATGTCTTCTTCTGTATCTTGAATATATTTTAAGGTAGTGTTGATATGACTAAATATTATTGATATTACATAAAAATGTCTTCATACCTCTGTGACGGGGCTCACTTGTGATCGTGAAATTACTTTATAATTATGCCTTAATTCTAATTTAAATGTATTTTATCTATTAGATGCTACAGCATCTTGCCATCGTTTTGCAGGTGGTGGGGGTACATTGCTATCATATAGCGAATTGATGGTTTAAAGAATCGAAAAACTTGACATGGCGTCGCTGTCAGTATTTCTAGTGTGCTATGAACGGTAGCACCTTTTTCTTTCCAAAGGGAAGTATGCTTGCATATTTTTCTAATTACCCAGTTCTTAAATTGTTGCAGCACTTTCGCTGTATGAGGGGTAACGTTTTCGAATATTGGAGCACCGTACAGAGCTGGCCGAATGATACTGTTGTATATTAATATCTTAAGTTACGACTTAAGGCCTACGGGCTTAAGGGTGGTGAGGTAAGGAGATGAGCCAATTTATATGTTTTTGTTCTGACAGCTGGATTTTTCCGAAAGTGGCTTGCAAAATTAATTATTAATTATTGCACAGGCCGACAAAAAAATTTTTTTTGAAAATTTTTTTAACTTTAATAGTTGATCTTTATAGATTTTTATGTGCTGAATCTAAATCTGGCCTTAATTTTTTTGTATCACCCATAGTTTTCCGTAAGTTTCAGGCTCATCAAACATCCTAACTTTTTAAACTTCTGTAACATATTACTAGCTACAATAGAAACATACTCTGGGTCTTTTTCATTTCCCAAGAAATTTGTAACGACTTGCTTGAATGATACCCATGCTTCTTTCTCATTTAAGGTCATTGTGGATTCAAAGTTAACATCAAACATCATTTTTCTAATGTCAGGCCCGACAAAGACGCCTTCTTTTAGTTTAGCTTCTGAAAGGCGTGGAAACTTTTGGCAGATACTTGAAACATGGTCCATCTTTAGATTTTTTTTTTTATTTATTTTTTTTTTCTATTTTTTTATTTTTTTTTACAAATTGTTTCATGAGGCCTAACTTAAGGTCTAATTGTGTCATGAGGCCTAAGACTGAAAAGCTGTTCAATTCTTTAAAAATCGCTTAATTTAATAAATTCAACTTTGAAAAAATTGTGGGTGATACAGCTTTTTTAATATCATATTTGGATTCAATAGCCTAAAAACTATAGGAATAAGGTGTTTTCAGTACAAAAGTTATTTCATTGTTGGTCTGTGTTATTGATTATATTTAAGTGCCAAAGCTTGTTTACTATTTTGTTACAAGTGTTCTCCGCTTGATTCATTGCTGTAGATGAGTTTCGAACATATACTGTAAATGGCAATGTCGTCAGCAAATGCCATCATTTTTGAATGACCGTAGGTCATAGTCCTGCGACGCGAAATGTGTAAAAATTGAATAACACGGGCGTAAGAACTGCGCATTGGAGAACACCACGAGTCACGGCTATCGGCTATGACAAACTGTTTCCAACCTTGACTGAAATATTCCTCCGGATGAGAAAGGGCTGTATAATTGAGCATAGCTGCTCCGGACATTCTGAGAGCAATCGATGAATATCATAGCTTTGGTCAGGTTTTCGCTGAGATTTCCTGTGATATCAGCTTGTAACTTTGTCAGTGGGTGCTCGGTATTGGAAACCAGTGTGCTCAGGAGGGATAATGTCGTGATTTCAACAGAAATCTCTCAGAAATTTAAGAATTATTTTTTTCGGAAATTTTTCCCATATGGGGAAGCAGGCATACAGGTCCGCAGTGTTCTGGTCGGTCGCCATTTTTCGCTGGTTTTAGTAAAGGAATGAGGATTGCTTGTTTACATAAATCTGGATAATACCTCAAACGAAATCAGGAGTTGTATAAATTTGCCAGGTGAATGATACCTTTCTTAGGTAATTGTTTTAACAAGATTGTTTACATCCCACTATTCCCTGGCGCTCTATTACCCTTTGATCTGCGGAGTATCGTTTTTAGTTTTTTTAGAAGATTTAAACATAAAGTTCTCCTGGCGAGGTAATTTCTTGTGCAGCATTACAACTAGTATACCCACTTGTTTATTGGTATGCATGATGTTGTCCCCATCATTAATTCCCGCTGAATTTGATATTTTCGTGGTTGTGCATATGAGTCTCCAAAGTGTTCTGTGATACCGTGGGTCGCAATCAGTTTATTTTGCCATATTGTTAATTTCCAATTTTTCATTAGGCAAAGAATTAGTGTAGCTCTTGTGCTATGAACATGAAATAAAAATTTAAATATCTTATTTTTTTTTTAGTTTATCGAGACGTCTTTTAATACTAACAAATTTTCATATTATATCATAACCTTTATTAAAAGTTCTCTAAAAAATAATAAACACATTTTTGTTTAGTGAACTAAATCATTATATACATCAATTATTTACAAGAACTAACTAAATTTGGGAATATTTTTGCATATAGTCAGTCTAAATCTTCCAGTTTAATTAATTTTTACGAATTGTTTATGAGTTTCTGTTTTAATATACAATGGCTTTCATGATGTAAATAATTGATAAAAATTAAGTGTTTGTAAATTTAAATTTTAAATTACTCAGAGGGACGTACCTATCCACTAAATGATTAATTAAGGTAAAGAAAATGTTGGTTTCATAGAATGCTACATCACCCGATTGCATAGAATTTGGATATTAATTATCAGACTGATATTAGAAATTTGAATTATTTTTACTCCGAAACGTGATTATAACTCTACTGTGCATTTCACGTTTTATTTCTTTTTTGTTTATTATTTTTCTTATATATTTATTATTTGATTAATTTTTATTGGTTTTTAGAACATTTTTAGCTGATTCGTATGTGTAATTCCGGTTTCTGCCGATCAGCCAGTTTTTATACGAACTTTCCCAGTTGTAGTTATGCTATCTTCCTTTTCCTTCAGTATGTGTGCAGATGTCATAGAGTATCTCTATTTGATGTCTCTTTTTAGGCTGTTGATGTGAGATATTCTGCATGATTTTATTGTTTCTATCCTTATGATGCCTGAATTAGTGTTAAATCGATAGGTTAGGTGTTTACTGGTTATTTTTGAGACTCATAGAATCTTACATTTATTTCTTTTGTTGTGTTTTTGCTCTTCTGTATTAATATATATATATGTATATATATTTATATATATATATATATATATATATATATATATATATATATATATAGACATTTTTTTTAGATAGTTCTGAATTACATTAAAAAGCTTTTTCATATAAGATACTTATATTTAATTTAAGTTAATATTTGAAAATTGTCATGCATATTTCAAAATAAAATTATCAGTAACTATTAAGTTTGTGCAATAATTGATTTAATAATTATTGTTTATTATAGGTACTATTGATTATAAACGATTATAGTTCTATGTGTATTAGCTTAGCCTATTGAATATGATCGACAATAAATCATGGTGTACCCAGCCCAGAGAGCCATTGTTCTCAACCCAGTATTATACAAACAATCGAACCAGTTATGCGTGGATAACTAAGGTAAGGTTGGTTTGTTGACTCAATATTTAGGAGACAATATCGCAACTACAACCTTGTTATAACTGTTACCTACGATGCTAATGTGCATCTAATCCCAATTTATGTTCAGAGGACTTCTAAAAAACTAAAAACTAGAGTTAACCAGCGTATATCTGATTGTAAAAACATAAAAACACTAATATTACAGTATTACACATCAGCATAGATTCGATTTTGCACACTTCTAATTAATTAATTAATTAAACAGTAAAAAAATAAATTAAAAATTGGAAAATCTTAAAAGCAATATACACAACCAAGAAAAAAAAAACCCAGTAAATTACAAAACTGATACAAGAACCTTAATGGCCATTAGGCAGATATTATAACTGAATAAAATAGACTAATTACATAAAACTATAATATAACACTTTATGACATATTAAGACAATAAAAAAAGTTTATATGAAGGTAATAAATAAATAGGAAGTTGGGCATAAACAGTCAATTGATAAATAGGATCAAAGAGCGATGAGATCAATTTTAAATAATGAAATTATGACATAGGAGTGCATAGTTTAACAAAAATTGAAAATTAAAATAGTTTAAACTGAAATTTAATATTTAACATGGTTAATATAAGGAATTATTATATATGCTTGTTCATAAATCAATTTAAGGTAAATTTAATTAAATTATTATATTGTTTTATAATTTATTTTTCATGTCATCAAAAAAAAAAATCGTTTTTAAAGAAATTTTTTAATGTTATATAAAAATATTGATTTTAGTTCTGAAGATGGAGATCAGTTTCCCGAAACGTTCACTAATACATTAAATTTATAAAATAAAAGTTACAATTTTGGAAGTATAATTGCCAAAATTTTCGACTTTATTAGAACAACTCCCTACAAAATTTGAAAAATATTAATAGATTCATCATTTTTTTTAATATATGGACACGAATGTACGTTAAAATTTAAAAAAAAAAAATCAATAATGGACACAATTAATTGGTTATCAAAACATAATTCGAAATTCTGTTATAAAAATGCTATTTCTTATTTTTTTTTTTTTTTTTTGATACCAGCGTTTCAGTTTATATATAAAGCAACCAAATTACTGAGACTGGTACGGCCTCTACTGGTAAGGCCTCGTTGTAAAAGGAGATGAAGATTTGAAAGCATGGTTTTTAATTGATTGGTTTTGACAATTTTCAAAAATCTGTTACTTTTTCCGAATGGAGGAGTTAAAGGAGCTGAACTGCTACTTCCTTATGTCTCAAGATATTGTTTTAAAGATTTAATTAAGATAAGATTTAACTAAAGATAATTCGGAAATAGACGGTTTCGGTATTTTATGCGGAAGAACCCACTTATCTTATATCTTGCTCTCCTGCTGCAGATTTGTTCATTTGACAAATAGGGAGAAAAACAATTATTTTACATTCAATTTTAACACTTAAAACAAGTAATAAAAATGTTTAATTAGAGTAGAAAAAAGTCCCGCTTATAACCTTTATTACCGAAACATATCATCTCTGTATTTAATTTTAAAATAATTTTTGATATAAGTTTATTGCGACCTTCAAGTAAAGTACCCCTTTCGGCTCACCAATTGTAATCAAAATCTAGTATATTATTTATATTGATATAAAAGTCTTATTTACCAAATTTGAGATGTTTGACATTAAATTTTAATATAATTTTTGATGAAAGTTAGTTATTAGCTTCAAGCAAAGCATCGCTTCCCATTTCCCAATTTAGACCAAAATCTAGTATATTATTAAAATCAATAAATAAGTTATAAATACTAAATTTGAGAAGTTTTCCATTATATCTTAATATAATTTTTGATGGAAATCAATTTCGACCTTCAAGTAAAGTACCAACCACTTTCTATGGTCATGAAGTGACCGAAAAGGGAGGTTCACAACTAGATTTTACAGCAATCCTAAATACAAAATTTTAACTGTCTACGGCTAACCTTTTTTGAGTTATGGAGAAATGGACATATGTACAGACGTCAAGATGAAACTAGTCAAAATGGACATTTCCGTTAAAATTTGAAAATTGAAAATTTTTGCTATTATAACGAAGTAAAATGAAATAAAATAATTGTTCTTTTACTTATATAATTATAAATTCTTTTGTGATTACGATAAATAATTTTCCAGTTAGGACATTTTTATAAAATAGCATTCTCTTACGATCAGTTTTGAAAATAAATATACGATGCTCTAATAATTAAAAGGTAATGTGATTTGGGTTAGTGCGCAATTGACTCATTAAATCCAAACCCTCAACTGATAAGAGCGGCCAATTAGTAAGCATGTAGCCTAAACACTGATGTATCAGAAATCAGCCACGAGAGTTCGCTAAGGTGGAGTATAACGAGTTGTAAAGATATTAGTTCCAACCTGTTGATAAAGTTGTCTTTCAATTTTTGTAGTAAAGCTGTATCTAGGTTTATGTACCGGTAGGCCGTACTATTATTAGTATAATTATTATTATTTTTTTTTTGGTGTAAGAGGAACCTACTGAAGCTCTTCTTCAAAATACTTTGTGATTTACATTTCATCTTGACAGTTTTCTATTTTTAAGCGCTTGTCCACAGTCACCCGGTCAAACGGTAGGGGCAAATGCAGACCTCTGTTGTGTGACAAGTATACGTGGTGCAAACTTACCCTTACTATCATGTTTTGTCGAGCCAACTACGGAGTAGCGGATTAAAACAGAAATTATTTTTTTTCTATTCATTTATTTAATTTTATTCCACATCCCATTTTTATAATTCAATAAAGATTGTAAAATGTGTCTCTCGGACAAGTTTTAATTTTGGTGATTACACCAGTATAATAATCCTACGGAAAACGAAACATTTTGTACTTGCCTCAAAACCGCTCTTGCTTGATCAATGAGTCTTCCAGATACCTTGTACGCTGCCGAATGTACAGAATGTACGCTACATCTTAAGGGAGGTAGATTAATTAAATTATCAATCTCATCAAAATGTGCGTGGTCGAAACGTAGGCTTGAATGTAATATCAAAACATAATCGTCTAAGAAACATTAAAAAGAAGTGGAAATGAAGATATAAAGGATAGCTTAAAAAAATAAATTTTTACAGCCCTGTTAATCCAAACTTTATAAATTTAGTGCGCACTTACTCCACTCATAAGTACACTAAGTTTTTTTTGTAGATAACTTGAAAATACGATGTTTTGATTTATGACACTCTTCTTACAAAGGAGAGAAATGTCTACGATACTCAATACTTTACAAAAAAAAAAAACTTAAACAGAAACCAAATAGGTACACACTTAAGCCCTAATAAAGGAATGAAATGGTCCGGGAGGCGGTAAAAAAATGGAACACAAATAATAAAAACTATTTATTAATGATCGAAGTCTCGACCCACTTTGCAGGTCTTCTTCAGGGCTGAATAAACAAGATACAAAAAATAAGAAAAAAACAATGGTATATACAGTGAATGAATTAATAAATAAAAAAGATTTAGTGAGAAAAAATGAAAACAGTGATGAATTTGCAAAATGAAACTGGTAGAGTAATGACAACAACTAAAAATAAATTAGTGGATATTAATACATTAATAACACTGGCTGTATAATAATAAAAATAGGAAAACCAAAAGAGAAATAGCATTAACTAAAAAATTAATAACTCTGGTAAATAAGTATAAAAGGGAATACAAATAAATAAACAGACAAACTATAGTACCTTGAAGCTCAGAGTGAGGAAGGTACTAAATTTTGAATTAATACGGATCATTAATAAATAGTTTTTACTATTAGTGATACATTTTTTGACCGCCTCCCGGACCATCTCATTCCTTCATAAGTTCTACGGTCAACCATTGATTATTCAATATTAAGCCCTAATAGTTTGTACACTATAAATCAAAAAATAATTTTATCTTACAGTACTGAAAAAATTATCTATATATTTTTCCTTTACCTATTCTGAATTTTTTTTTACAGAAATTTGATTCTGTTCCATCCTTACAACATAGCCAGCCCCATTGTAGTCTCTGACATATTATATTTTGCCGCTTATGCACTTTGGCCCAAATGAACATACTTGTAGATTGCACTATAGCAAAAAATGCCCGTTTACACAAACTTTAAATTTTCCAATCAAAAATATTACGGCTGATAACAAAATAAGCTTGGTACGTAACTGATAAAACTCTATACCCTCTATAAATTCCATATACCTACCAACAATCGACCAACACCTAGGTTAGGTTAAGCTTCTTAAGGAAACTCAACTGCTTGGGTATTTAGTGTCCTTCTTTATTTATTTTTAACCATTCACTGTTATATTATATTTATATATTCGTTAATTCGTTATATTATATTTATATTCGTGTTATATTTTTATATAAATATATTATTATATAACATTATATTTTGTTAAAAATATAGAAAATATTTTTTTTTTTTTTTTTTGTGATGCTATCTCCTAAGATCAATTGGAGATTTCTTTCTATTCTTAAATTTTGAAAGTAACAGTCATGTAGCGGGCAGTCTTCTAAAATGTGGCTGCATATGCAAATTGCACATTTCACAGTTGGAAGGTGACCAACACCTAAGGAATCTTTAGCAAAGACTTCATAATAATGTTCAAGGACACACCAGCATACTAATTTAAGAAAAAGCAACGATTGACCAACCTTGCAATACAAGGAGGAAGCTCAAAAAATTCTGGATGGGAGATCTCCTTCCATAAATAACCTAACTTCCCTTTGCCTGATGTATCATTTCTTTCAATATCTTAATAATCAGACAATTTGCTTTTTTTCAACGAACTCTTAGTAGGTGAGAATAAGTATTTGGAGAAAAAAAAACAAAGATTTTATTTTTTTTATTTAAAGGAAATCAAGGAAAAATCTTTTCCATTGTTTGATTTGATGTAAGAAATTAATCAATTTTATTTTAAATTTACTAATTTTAAATAAGAGCTTACAAATCCCGATGCATTTTAACTCGCTACATTTTAATTTAGGGATTATTGCGAGCGATTTAGATATTATTAATTTCCGATCACTTATTACAATAAAAGCGAACACTTATTATAAACGAAGTATGTCCATATTTTTAGACTGGGATATGTTGCGTTACGGAAATTACCGATTTATTAATTATTGCTCTGTTTACATACTTCCCACTTCTTTCTGCTACTCGGTTTTTTACTTAGTCTTTCATAGGTATTGAGGAGTGATAGTGTGTTTAATAGAATTTAAAAATATTAATAACGACGAATCCTTATTTTAAATTCCACTCTGAAGGTATATTATATTACCCGAAGATTGATATTTGAATTTTCCCTTGCTTTTTAAGTTTGAATTTAATTTTATTTAAGAATATCGTTTTTTCTTGATTTGGCTTGGATTAAGGAGTTAATAAATGGATGATTTGAAAACAAACTGGTATTTTCAAGTGCTTTTCCGAGATTCTCAATCTGGACTTATGGTAACTAGGAGTTAAAAAAAATCTTAATTTAAAAAGGACTTCATCATCCGATTTTGAATGATGAAATAGATAAAGTATGATCCTCATTGAAATTAATATATGGGAATATTTGGTTAAAAATGCTATGCCCAGCAAATCAAGCGTTTCGTCTCACTGTGCGGCGAATTTCGTGCATACTGATTTTTTTTAATTTAATTTAACAATAAAACCATTGCGACTGGTTTTTCGGGTCTACCATCAAGAGGTCTATCTTCATCCAAAACAGAAATTAATGATCTTTTCCACCACCTCGCAACTCCACTTTGTCGTATTTAACCATTGAGGGAATAGGTGTTTTGACAACCTTTCCTCCTTCAAAGCAATAATTCGATGTGGTTTTCCTGGTGATGTGGTTTTCCAGGCTCACAGTAGAACAGACTCTCATTAAGAACGCTGAATCACACCTGATGATCAAAGCTGAATTGGCTGGTTATCTATCACTTTTTTCAGGAACTGTCTTGTTTTGCCTCCTAATCTGGTGTTACTCCAGAAATTTCTCTATGTTTATTATTCCCTAATGTTGTGCTGGGTTAAAATGCCGCTTTTGCTTTGGCAAACTGTTATTGGGGAAACAAGGGATGAAGCAAAACGTTTTTTGATAATTGAAAAGTATATATTCCCAGGTAAATAATATTAATTATTAATAAAATTCTAATATAATCGGATGCCAGTTACACAATCTTGACATGGCGAATACTATTGATAGTAATATGCCCGATTGTCACCGCGGATAGGAATCGATATACGAGGGAGTTGGCATCCTCTACCGCGGTGACCCAACGCCACTGTCACTGAATGACGAGCTGATGTGCGCCGGCAGCGATTGTGGGTGCATTCACCTGTGCAAACACTAATTTTGCTGCCATTGATTGATTGATGCAGAATTCACTCTCTCTACACATGGACATCAATGTACTTCCTGATAATCACATACGTCAGCTTGATTCATGTGATGTCATGTTACATGTGACGTGTTTTTTTTTTTCTAATCAGACTAATGTCATTTTCTGAGTTTTAATTTTCATAATATTTTATTAAAATATTAATATAAACTTATAACCGAGTGATCAAATTCCGAAACAGATAAAAGAATATAAAAGTTCGAAATCATTGAATTATAATGAAAAATGTTTTACAGCATTGACTATGATTAAAAAAAAAAACATATGATTTTTCAAATAAGAACTCATACCTTGGAAAGAACAACTCAATACTTCATAGAAGAAAATGACTCGATTATCGATTGTATACTCAAAGAATATTTTATGTTTTAAAATAGTTTAGTACTTATTTAAAAATAAATATATAATATACTTTATATATTATACATTTTCAACACAGAAAATGCATTAATCGGGGATCGGTAAAAGAAATAACTAAAACATAAATTACAAAAAAAAATCACAACATGTAACTTTAACACTTGGACGAGATACGTGTCCACCAATATATATCGGCGACCATTAAATTCCTCAGACGGATACAGTATGTTATAATAATTATGAATTAATTATTGAGAATTTAACAATTTTGTGAATACTGAAGCGTGCTTACACAGATAAATAGCATCCAAATTTCACCATCACAAAATTCAGTTGACCAATTTTACCTCCAAACAGACGATATACAAGTTCATGCTATTATTATACTAGTATACTATATTATTTAATATATACTCATATACAAATTTATAATATTTACTTATATACTAGTTTATACTTTTTTTTTTTTTGGCTTAAGACTTCCTTTGAAGTCCTATACTGAGTTTATACTATTATTATATATCACTATTGTGGGCCTTTTTTACTTCCTTGTACGAGGCAAAGGAAGTATTGTAATCGCGAAAATTTTCGGTTTTCAGATTTCAACGGAAATATCCATTTTGTCCATCTCTATATCGATATATATTTTGACTAGTTTTGTTCGTTCGTACGTTTGTTCGCACGTTCTTTCGTACGTATCTCGCACAACTCAAAACTGTTAGCTGTAGAAAATTAAAATTTTGTATTTAGAATTATTGTAAAATCTAGTTGTGAACCTCCCTTTTTGGTCTATACACAATAACCAGAAATGGTACTTTACTTGAAGGTCATTATTGATTTTCATAAAAAAATATATTAAAATATAGAGCAAAACTTTTCAAATTCGGCATATAAGACTTACATGTTATTATAAATAACTTGATAAATTTTAGTTAAAATTGGAAAACCGGAAGTGGTTCTTTACTTGAACGTCATAATAAACTTTCATCAAATATTATATTAAAATATAATGTAAAACATCTCAAATTTGGTAAATGAGATTTTTATATCAATAGAAATTATATAAAAGATTTTGGTTGAAACTGCTAAGCCGAAAGGGGCACTTTACTTGAAGGTCATAATAAACTTCTTTTTATTTTTATTTTTTCCGGCTTAAGACTTCCATTGAAGTCCTATACGGCCCGCAGTATTATCATGTGAGTTTATGGAGGGTAATGTAGTTGGTTTTTAGAATTATATTCCACTTTATTCTATGAACCGACATAAAGGTTGAATTATGTCTCCATCCAGATTTACAACTTTTTGTAGAAATATGTTGTGGTTTTGTATATCAGGGTATTTTATCCGATAACTGTGGTATTTGCTGCATTTAACGATAACATGTATTGGATCTTCGATGGTGTTACATTTGGAGCATTTGTCATTCTTATTAACTTTAATTAGTGTTAGTCCGCGATTTGTTCGGCCATGGTTGATTCTTAGTCTAGTCAACAATGATTTTTCTTTTCTGTTCAGCATAGTGCTGATATGGGAGAACCATGGTCGAAGATTGACATTAGGCTGGATAATATAATGATCCTTGCCTTTCGATCTTGATTCCCAGGTATATCTTTCTTGCCATTCGATAATATGTTGTTTTTTAACCCACCGGACAAGTTCAGGTAGAGGTAGCTTAGCGTTTTTTGCACTTTCTGTTCCCTACTTTGCCAGCTTGTCAGCCCGTTCTCATAATAAACTTACAACAACAGTTATATTGACATTTAATACTGAGATCATATGGTTTGGTGATAAAGGTTATAAATGCGATTATTTTCTACTCTAATTAAACAATTTTATTACTTGGTTTAGGTGTTAAAATTGAGGGTAAAATACTTAGCTTCCCACTTGTGAGCTGAACAAGTCTATAGCAGGAGAGTAAGAAATAAGTTAAGTGGGCTCTTCTGCTTAAATGTTTAAACCGATTTCCGATGCTTAATCTAATGACATTGACAGTTCTAAAGTTATCAAGGAGCATGAAGAAATCTCTTGAGAACTTGTTGCCAACTGAAAGAAAACGACATAAAATAACGGATTGAGACCACCAGAAACAGTTAGTGTGTGTGCGTCTGTCTGTAAGATGGACGTCGCGACGCCGAGTGTCGTTTTTGAGATATTGCTATCTTCGGAAAGTAGTAACCAGATTCAGAATCACTTTTGGAGCCATCAATTTATAGTTTAATAGGCGTACAAGGAAGTCATGTGTTGTCCACATCAGATATTTTAGTATTACTAAGAATGAGGGGAGGTTAATTATTCCAAATAAGCAAAATTAAAGGTACTTTAGAAGAAAACATTTTAAAAATTTTGTATTTGAGCCCTGTTAAACTATTTCAATGACCTAGGTGATATTAAAGAACATTTAATTGTACACTGGTATAATGAGTTTAATCAAAATCCTTAGAGCCAAAAAAAAAAAAAAAAAAAAAAAATGCAAAACCAATGTTATAAAATGGCAATTCCGGTTAATCTATTTTTCTGTAACATTCCAGGCTTAAACGTATACTTTTAGTTTAGTACGACATATCATACGTATGTTCGCATACACAAATACCATTTTGCGAGATTTGGTTATTAGGACTCAGGGGGCTTTATTGCGTGATTTGAAATTTTTCACAATCGCAATATTTTCCCTTACTAAATATTTCATATGTAGGGAAGTAAAAGTAAATAAGTACAGCGTTTATGTGATGAGATATATTTATATTGATTTTACATTGCGCATAAAATAGTTATTGCCACTGGCAGGTATTGTGAAATAATTAACTATTAAAGACAAAAAACAAAACGGCCCTAAGTTGATTGGAGCTAGGGTGCTATTGGTGTCATTAGGCGCTCTTGGGATTATCCGATGTTTTTGGAAAGGGCTTTAGGATTAGCGGATAATCTAGCACTCTCCCTCCATCACCCTTCGCTCCCTTTGTTTTTGACATTTTTATTTCCCATTGTCCCTCTCCCTCCCCCTCCTCCGATGGGTGGTAATTAGTGTTCGGGATAACTATTCCAATGTGGATGGATTTTAAATCTTGACAGAGGATCCAATTATGCTATATGTGTTCGCTATTGTTTTCACTGGGCCTAAAGAGTACTTGAACAAAAAATAGTGATATAAATTGGAATCCATTTTTTCCTAAATATCCCTTTATTAACCTCTTCTTTTATTATGGTATTAAGCAATACTCGTTCATTTTTAGTCGTATTTTCCCCGTAAAAATAGACTATTCGGTGGGTAGAAGGTCGGCGGTGAGCGGCGGGACTGCGCTGTCTATTCGTTCCATAAACGATGTCTGATATATATATATATATATATATATATATATATATATATATATATATATATATATATATATATATATATATATATATATTAGCAAAGATATGGCCATGTCAGCTCCAGCGGCCCACGTTGGGCCAAATGAGCTGAAATTTGGTATGAAGGTTTTTCTTTATCGAAGGCCAGCGGAGGGGCAGAGCGATATGATAAAAGTACGTGTAAATTTCGTTATGTTAGGGAACTTTCATATGTGGGTCTCAACTTTTTTCTCACTAACCCGTTTTTATTATATTTTTATTTTAGTGAAAATAAGTCTTTAGTGACGGAGTTCTGCTGCTCACGTATTTTTTTTTTTTTTTTTTAACGTTTTCAATGTTTTAGGATTAAAATATATCATTAAGAATTTATGTATAGGATTAATGGTATATCAGCTCAGTTATAAATAATTGCAACTAATTATAAACGTAAATATAAAAATATAAATAAAATTCACAAAACAATTATGTCATATTGCTTTAATCATTATTCTGATTTAATAGATCATTTGATTTATTTAATTTCAAAAATATTGAACAGGCGGTGAACTTTAAGACTGATTCAAGGAGTTTGAGCACTCGTTATGCAGATAGACAATTTAGAAATATAATTTTGTTATAACTATACACAAAATAAAATAGAAATTTTTTATATATATATATATATATATATATATATATATATACATATTCTAATTGTTATTGCGGTGGCCAATTCTTATAAATATTATAAGTTAATTAATTTTTAAAAACTTTATTAACTTTTAATATAGCTAATATATACTTCACACATACAACTTCTAATGAGTTAAAGCTAATTGAAGCCAAGGTAAATATTATTTGTCTACGCATTTGTACAAGAACACTTTTGGGTAGACGCTTTACAAAAACATGTGACTAGTAAGATACTTATACGAAATCTAACAATCTGGGATGCGGTGCGCGCATCACACAACTTTTCCTTACCGTCCTATAATAATTATCTTTTTAATATAATTTTAAAGAGTTCACATAAACAATACTTGAAATAAACTCAGCAGCATTCACTTATTTCCATCTTATCACAAATAAGTACTGTAAAAAAGTTCTTTAAACAATTTTAGTACAACAATTCTGCACGCTACCTATATTTTTTAAGTTTGTCAAGTTGAAAATATATTTTTAAAGTTTCGGTTTGGTTTCCATGGAAACATTTTGTCTCCTTTCGGATGCGTTCGGTTATCCATTTAGGGTCTTGTAGTCCTCATAAGATACGCTTTGCTAATTCCAGTCCGATTTGATGATTCCTTTTTTTATTTAAGAGAATTTAATCACCTTTCATATACTTTCATACAAGATTAACTTCAAAATAATAACTTTTTGAGTTATAAGTAAATAAAATTTTCTTTTCGCTATAACTTTTCCCCCTTAATATTCTCGTTGATATACTTACTACATACATGAAAAGTTAAAGGCCCTTAAGGAGAAGACGTTAGGCAAGTTTCATCAAAATCGTTAGACCCGTTTACGAGAAAATTGTAAAAAATTCTAAAATCCGTAATATAAATGCCACTTTCTGTTAATCCGATGCGCTTTTTCTTTGCTAATATTGGTCCGATTTCGATGATTTCTTTAGGTATTTTAGAAAATTTAATTACCTTTCATATGATTTCATAAATGATTTACCACAAAATACGTACTTTTTGAATTATGCGCAAATAAAATTTTCTTTTCGCTATATATTTTTCCTCTGCATTTTCACGTTGATATACTACATACACGAAATGTTAAAGGGCTTTAAGTTTCGGAAGGGCTTTACGACATTAGGAAAGTTTCATCAAAATCTTTAGAGCCGTTTATGAATAAAGTGTAAAATCCATGATAAAATTGCTACTTCCGGTTAGTCCGATGCGCTATATCTTGCGATTTTGATGATTCTTTTTTAATGTTTTAGATACTTTAATTAGCTTTCATATAAGCAACATAATTTACCATAAACTGCATGTTTTTCAAGTTATGCGCAATTTAAATATTGTTTTCATCATAGCTGTTTTCCCTGCATTTCCTCGGTGATGTACTACATATATGAAAAGTTGAAGGCCTTAATGAAGAATAATTTAGGCAAGTTTCATCAAAATCGTTAAAGCGTTTTCGAGAAAATTGTAAAAAAGTGTAAAATCGATTATATAAAGTGGCATTTCCGGTTAGTCGATTTTGAAGAAAATGTTGCTGTAACATCACATGCAAGTTATCAGACAACTATTATATTTAACAATTTTTATAACGATAATTTTAAACACTAGTCAGTCCAATTTCTTAGACAAGACATATTGTACATCCGGGGGCCCCAACATGTGTTAACACCTTATCAATATCAGTTTCGGCTGACCATTGCCCAACGATCTTTTGTCTCCTACCAGAATGCCCGTCAAGCTCTCTCTTATATTCTACAGTTTACTGCTATCATAGTCTTGGACAAATTTCAATTGTATACTTTATAACTAAACCCTCAGGACAGCCCTCAGAAGAAGTTCACATGAGCTTCCAAGAATTGTTCCTAAATAGGCCACCCAGAATTTAGGTGTAGAGGAAATTATCTCCCTCCTTCTTCTCCTTGCAACTTCATCTCCTCTCCATTCTCATCCCTATAAAGCCTTCTCTAAAATTACTATGGAGGCATTCCATATTCGGCATTCCATATCAGAGTAACCCATGATGTTAGATAGCTAAGATATTGTAACTTAGTTTGTAAGAAGCATTATAAATGTCATTGTAACATTTTGTTTAGACAATAAAAGTATATCTTAAAGTCATCACTGTTGTGTGTTAGTTAATTTGCATGCCTACCTTAAATACGTAATTTCAGTATTGTACAAATTTTCGTTTTTGGGATAGACTGTTCATATACACACCTACACACAGACATACTCACAGACCATTTTGCGAGACTTTGTTATTTGAATTCAGGTTTCATTAAAACGTGTATTTCTGTTGAAAACTCGAATTAGAAAATTTTCACGATCGCAATACTCCCCCCTTACTAAGGGAACATAAAATTACAAAAATAAGTAAATATCGAAACGCTGAGACAGTAACAGTTCACATAAACGGAAAGGTAAAATTGGCCCAGAGTTCAAAAACGCCATACATTATTAGTCCTAGATTAAAAATGCCATTTACCTCAGTAATACATGCTTGTTTTGTCACCGTATTTCAACTCGTTTTTCATTTAAGCCCTTACCTCTATAACTCAAAATATTTTTAACTCGAACTATGCACTCGTAGTTACTTCTCATTCTTTTGAAGTTCGAGTTAGCAAGAGATAAATATAATTCATCTATAACTTCTACTTCTCTTATACTCTTTGCTACCAGTCAATACTTGCTAATAACTCTTGGCGATATTATTATTTTTCAGTATCGTCGAGCGGATTACAACATCCTCCGATATCTTCCATGGAGTAATTGATGGTCCTATTGTTCCTTAAATCCTCTGACAGGCTTCTTCATGTTCAGTATGGTGCTTGAATATATTCTGCTTTCCCCTACTTTGTTGAGGGAGGGTTGGGGTTTAAAATCCTCTTTCAACCTCGGCTGAAGGCTTTTCAGAGTTGTTTTATCGTGCAGAAACATTGAAGGGTTGTCTATATCAGATATAATAATGCATAAATTGTTCTTTGTATACAAAATACTTTGCAAGCAAGAAAAAAAACAACTGGAGCATGCCGTTCATTTTTTAAACATAGCGATATCAATACTATTCCAAAAGATATGTTAAATCTTAATAAAGATATATTTAATTAAAGTAAGAATATTAAACCTATATTTTTAATATTTTTTCTTTAAAATAATTGATAACTTCGTGTATTCAGAAGCATTGTTACTAATGCCAAATGAAGCGATTACAGAAGGTATAATGTATGAGTAAGAAAAAATTACTATTAACTTATCCTTATCTGGGTACATATCATAAATTACTACTCTGAATTCGAAGGTTGCCCGCCAATGTTTTGCTATCACTAGTTTCCATATTTTTTCAACCATAATCGAGGCAGTATTAACATATCTATGGAAAGTGTTCTTTATAGCGAGCTTTATAGTGTTCTCCTGCTCAAAACTATTATAAATCTGCAGTATAGTGTGACCAGGATATGCAACACACATGCATGTAAGTATTGCGTGCCTCTGTTCGCTTAGCTTTTAATATTAAAGATAAAGTTGACCACTGCATATTAATAAATTAGCAAAGAGTTTTATTGCTCAAGGAAACAATAGCGCGCGAAGAAATGCTAATCGCGGTGCATTTAAAAAAAAAAAAAACCCAGATGATATAAAATTTTACATCATGGTACGAAAGCTAAACTAAAAACATCATACTGGATGCCAAAATACTAGAATTTATAGGAAATTTTGCTATGTAATCGTTATAATATGTGGGTATAAGTTTTAATGAAGTCACATAACTCGTTATTTGTATATGATTATTTATTGAGTACCATAAATACTAGATGCAGACGTCATATATTCGGCCAGCGCTCTTTTATCGATGCAGTATGAATTCATTAATTCATTAAAACTCACTAGATTTTTTGAATAATCAATAGTTGACCGTAGAACTTAATGAAGGAATGAGAGGCAGAAAAAAAAATGGATCACAAATAGTAAAGATTATTTTTTACGAACCGACGTTTCGACCCACTTTGCTGGTATTCTTCAGGGCTGAATAAACAAGATACAAAAATGAAAATAAAACAATGATATATACAGTAAATGAATTAAAATCAATTATTAAAGAGACAGTGAGAAAAAATGAAAACAGTATTGAATTTGTAAAATGAAACTGATAGAGTAATAACAACTAAAAAAAAAAAAAATTAGTTAATATTAATATATTAAGCTGATTATTAATAAAACTGGTTATGTAATAATAATAATAGATAAACTAATAGAGAAATATCAATAACTAAAAAAATAATAACTCTATTAAATAAGTAAAAAAATAAATACAAATAAATAAACAGACAAAATTTAGTACCTTGAAACTCAAAGAGAGGTGGAGGAGTGACTTAGCAAAAAGCAAAATAATTAAGGAGGTGTGTAGAAGTGGTAATTAAGAATGTCATTAATGTAATAAAGAATGCCATATAGAGAAGGCATTGGGGAGGGGTTGTCATTATATATGTGGGTTGATCATAAAAATATATAAAAGAAGAATTGAAAATGGAAGAAAAGGAAAGGAACATTTGTAAATAAAATGGTGTATTGTTGTTTTTATGGTGTTAGTTGATGTTATTTCTCTATCAATTTCGTTTTACAAATTCATCACTGTTTTCATTTTTGCTCATTATCTATCTATCTGAGTGACGCTACAACTCGTTGCCGAGTCTTGGCCTCCGACAACAACCTCATCCAATTGTCACGATTTCGCGTAGCCACCATCCAATTGCGGACTCTCAGGATATTTCGGGCATCAGCAGTAATGCCATCTATCCATCTTTCTCTCGGTCTTCCATACCGCCTTTTACCATACATTTTCTATCGGGGGCATTTTCGGCATTTCGTTCTCTTCCATCCACATGACCAGCTCAGGCGGTTTAGCTTAAAAAACCTTATTACGTCAGGTTCGTTTTATATATATATATATATATATATATATATATATATATATATATATATATATTGTAGAACTCCTCATTGGTACGTCTACGCCACTCATTTCCAGCTTGCAGTCCTCCTAACATTCTACGCAGAACTTTATATCGAAAATGCCGAGATTTTGCTCTATGAATTTAGTGGTTGCCCAGGACTCTGATGCGGTCGGATCAGAGTCTTGTAGAGATTTATTTTAGTTTTTCTCGATAGGGCTCTACTGCTATAGTGCCGTAATAACCCGAAGTACGCACTGTCCTTTTCTTAACCTCTAAATGCGGTACATTGGTAATCACTCTCTTGGAGTTGGGGTCTCCTCCGCTATCATATATTTGGTTTTCATGGGATTGATCTCAAGCCCGACCCTCCTACCAGGGCCAGTCAGGACTTGAAAAGCTTCAAATACTACTCCGTATGAGTTACCCACTATGTCTAAGTCATCAACAAATCCATCAAATCCACATTGATAAGGACCAAGTTGGTTTTCTGCAAATGGTAATAATCGTCCGAATAGAATATTTGAGAATATTTTATAGGCAGATGGGAGTAGTGAAATTCCTCTGTAGTTGGCGCAATCTCGTTCGTCACCTTTCTTGTGAATGGGACATATGAGAGATGAGTTCCATGTTTTTGGAATTTCGTCTTCTTTCCAGATAGAAGTAATAATATTCTGCAAAGCCTTTTTTCTCACTAAGTCTTTTTAATTATTAATTTTCATTCATTCATTGTATATACCATTGTTTTAATTTTATTAATGTATTTTTTTTATTCAGCCCTGAAGAACGCCTGCAAAGTGGGTCGAAACGGTTCCTAATAAATAGTTTTGACTATTTGTGATCCTTTTTTTTTTTTTTTACCACCTCCCGGACCATCTCATTCCTTCCAAAAGAATTTTTTATTCACCAGCAGAAACCATTTCTCGATTCTTCCCAATAGTTTTCTAATCCACTGTTCAATAGCCTAACGCCGTCAGAAGTACTATATCGTTGGCAACAATTGTTAAAAGATTATTTTTTAATTTTATGTGTGTTAGACCATAAGGTATACAAAGTTGCCCCCAATCAAGTGTTCTCAGAACATTATTCAAACATATATAGTGTTCTCAAAAATTATTCAAGATAATGATCTTGAATGTAATGACATGCTAAAATTCACTTATTCCAGTAATAGAGCTATAAGTAGCTACGAAAAAATCAGATTAGCTAAGAACTAAAGATAAAGAAATCTCGTGCGGTGCTCGCATCACAAAACTTTCATGTACCTTCCTATTTGAAATAAATTTTAAAAGTTTCTATTTAGTTGTCAAGTAAACATTAAGTTTTCATCAATTAATATGAAAGCAGAAATTGTTAACTACAATAATTATCTAAGTTTATGGATTTTTCGTCACTTTCCATTACTTTTTACGACTTTATATGTTTGATATTAATTTTTATAAAATATTTTGCTATCCAAAGGTGAAATATACATTTATATTACCTACTACTTTTATTTACGATTTTTTTTTTCGCCCTGCGAAAATATTTCTCCTTTAGTCAATAATAACAATTTTTAATAGTTTATGTTTATTTATTTTTTTACCACAAACAATAAGAGACCATTAATAATTTCATATAAACAAATTTAAAGTATACTTAAAGATACTATCTCAATGAGGTATTTAATTGTAAATTTATAAACGATTATAATGAAAATGTATTGAGTGGTTTCGGGAAAATTGTAAAAAAAGTGTAAAATTAATGGTTTCTCACTTCTCGTAGGTCGATATGAGCGAAATAGTTGCTGTTAGATCCTAGACGTTTATACCTACATTAAAATTTCAGTTTCTTATAACTTTTAGTTTATAAATGTAGGGTGGTAAAATACACACACAAACACACAGAGGCCATTTTGCGAGATTTGGTTATTTCCCCCATAACGTCTATTTCCGTTAAAAACTCGGATTCGATATTTTCTACGATCGCAATACTTTCCCTACCTATATTTTTCATATAGAAATAAATAAAGGTAAAAATGAGGTGGATTTGAAGATTTGTAAGCACTAACATATTAACTAACATACTTATCATCTGTAAGGTACTAAAAAAAAATTCTTTTTGAACATGCGAGATAGAACTATGGGACGATACCAAAACATTCAGATAATTCAGTCCTTCTAGTCATAAGCATAGCGAAAAATAGCTGACGCGCCATTTTGTATGACCAATGACTCGCAGCGCAAGGACTTGGACATTCTAACAGTTTCAGACACCGCTATTGAATCCTACAAAAATTTCCACTACAGACTGACTGCATTACAACATGAAACGTTTTACAAAAATATTTAGATCCGCCACGAGCCCATACATTCCAACCCCACGACTTTCGAGACGGTGGCCTAGACATTTGTTGAGTAACCGCGATACGAAACCGAATTCGCTCATTGCAAAAAAACGTTGGAGATGGCAAGCTAGTTTGTTATACTAGTTTGTAAGCAAGGGAAATAAATATCGAAAAAATATCGATAGTTTTCAATATATCGAAATAGTATTATAGTTAAAATCACAGCTAAAATTAAAAGACACACATATCGATATTTCTGTGGTGTATAATTTTATTACGGTGCTATATAGTTAAGATATTTTTTTTATTATATCTATATTTCTGGGACGATGTAATTAAGATATTATAAGGTAACAACAGGATTTAAATATTAAGAAACAGGCGATTTCATAATCTCCTCCTGATTCGTTTAGATGTTTTATTTTTTAATTAAATTAATTTCAAATTTTAATATAGATATTGCAATATTTAAAAAAATCTGACAAAATATCGATATATTTTTTCAACATAATAATACAGACATACATTCGTAGCAGAGTAATTTAGTTATCCAAAGCTGGCCAATGAAACTGATGTTCCAATGAACTTGGGTCGGAGAGGTGGAGAAGATAGTTAATATTTTACAGAGATTATCTTAAAAGAATTACTTTATTAAACGTGGATTGGAATTATTTTTTTTATACTCTTCCACATAGTATTTTATCTTCGGAGACATTGACTAAAATTAAGTATATTTCAGAATCATTCTTTTTAATGTTTAATTTTTAACTCTTGTGACGACACAGCGCGGTAGACGACCTGCTTCAATCAGGAGCGGTGTTCCTATTAATGAGGGTCTTGTCGGCGCGGGATTAAAACGCCCCGGGTCTTCCCGACCGCCGTCTTTTAATTAGCCGCTCATTTCCTCCTCAACTGACCACATCCTCTCTCCCACTACTCAATAATTCAATGCCGCCTATAAATCCAGCTGTGAATTCAACCCCTACTTCCCCATCTCCGACCTCCTGAATTACAAATAACCATAGGTAGTATTTCAGGTATTACAACAAATCCTAAAGCTCTATAACAACATGAGGTTTATAAATATTTCTGTCCATTAAACTTGAAAAAAAAACTTCAAATTGACAATGTCTATTATTAATTTTACATTTTAAAACCTTATCAGGCACTAAGTGTAGTAGAATATAGAACATACCCTTAGATAACATTACTTGAATGAATCCTGTTGAACGGATTTACTATCTTGAACTTCAAATAAATAACGCAAGCTTCATTTGCTTGACTATAATCATCAATATTTATACGGAGTTTAACATTTAGGCTTCACTTAACCATCAAATTTCTATGTCTAATCCCTGCAAACTAAAATCCTTTTTATAACCCTCAATTTTCTTTATTTAAAAAATGTAAAGGGGAAAAATGTATCCCATTATACTTAATATCTATAAAATAAATAAATACTATAAATAAAATATCAAGGGTTGAGGTGAACCAAAACCTGGTGAGTAATTTTTTTTTATGTATGTATTTGGCTCATCTGGTCCTTCCCCTAACCCTTCATATAAAAATAAAAAATAAATGATGATAGCAAGAAAGGGCTCATAAATAATACTCAGGAGCCATATTGAAGAATATCTGAAAACTAAGAAGGAAACATATAGGACTTGAATCCACTGCAATGAAATCCAAACTCTTCATAAATTTGTCAAAGGGCAAACACTAAATTTTACCTAAACCTGACAAACAACGAGTTGAAAACAATAACAGGCCCAACAATGCCCGCTAAAATATTATTTGAAGAATATAAAATTAATTCAAGATTC
This sequence comes from Rhaphigaster nebulosa, assembly GCA_948150685.1. NCBI lineage: Eukaryota > Metazoa > Arthropoda > Insecta > Hemiptera > Pentatomidae > Rhaphigaster > Rhaphigaster nebulosa. Next base: position 237,540,799 of record OX411306.1, on the reverse strand, counting down.
GACTCACCGTCTGTGCCTAGAGGATGAAGAAAAAGCAGATCACATCAGTGCAGTAAGGCAATGTGTAGTAGGTGCAATGAAGTCTCGCTATATCCAAATCCTGAACTTATAAAAACTTCCGTTTTTGGAGCAAGAAATCTAAACACCGATGTTTCACAAATCAGCCACGAGAGTTCGCTAAGGTGAACTATAACGAGTTGTAAAGATATTAATTACAACCTGTTGATTAAGTTGGATCTTTCAACTTCTACTGTATAGCTGTTTCGATGTTTATCCACCTCCAGGCGTCATTTTTTTATTTATTTTTTTGGAGTAATTGTAAACTTCAGAAAACCTTTCGCCTTGATAATTTTTTAGCGCCAGTACGCAGTTACTCCGGCAAAACATGATAGTAGGGGTAAGTGCAGATCTCACCTATGGGACAAATACATATAGCGTAAGCCAGGGATCGAAACAGTTATTGAACTTTTCCGAAAACTATCAGTTTAACTGTTTTACAAGAACTTTTACAACTAAAGCATTAAGTTTAAAGCTCTAAACAAAATAACCTTCTTATAAACAGTTCCTTAAGAACTTATATCGTTAAACGTTTTTGATATAATTTCTTGCCAAAATTTTTCTTATAAAAGTTCTGTTGATACAAGTTCGTACTAAAACATTTTAAGTATAAGTTCTCAAATATAAGTTTTCACATACTTATGGGGCAAAGCTCGAGAGGGATTTTCGGAAGGTGGGGTAAACTTTGGTAGTTTGCAGTATCGTTGAAAAAATTAGAAAAATCTTTTAACGTTTAACATAGATAATAAATAAAATTCGAAATAAAAGAACAAATCACCTACAGAATGTTTATTTAAAGAAATAACATTTTACGACAAGAAAACCTTTAAGACACAATTCCATAAGTATTTTTCACATTTAATTAGGAACTTTAATAATGAGAACTTGTATTGTAATCTCACTAAAAAGATCTAACGAGAACTTTTTTAAATATAGAATTTGTATATAACAGTTCTTATGATATATTCCTTAAAGAACTTTTATTATAAAAGCCCTTACGATAAAGTTTTCAAAGAAATTTTACTATATTTAAGTTCCTTGTAAAAAATTATAAGTTCTGACCAAAAAGTTCTTATAAGAAATTATAATCAAAGTTTTAACACAAAAGTTCTTGCATGAACTGTTTCAAAAAAGTTCCTAGGAAAAAGTTTAATTTAGAACAAGAACTTCTTCAAAATAAAAGAACACAGTTATTTTGGAGCCCTGTTGTGAACTTATTCCTATTATCATGCTTTGCCTAGGCAACTCCGGACTAGCATATTGAAATTAACATTCTTTTTTCAATACATTTATTCAATTATGTTTCACATTCCACTTTCACATAATAGCCACCGGAGTTTTAAAATGTGAATCTCAGAACTTTTAACTTTCTTCAATGACTACATCAGTATTATAATTCTTAGGAAACGCACCATTTTGCAGTTGCTTCACAACCGCTACTGCTTTAATAACGAGGCTTCAAGATTCCAAATTGAATTATCAATCTCATCAAAATGAACGTGTACATTTTGTTTAACGTAGACTCGAATGTTATATTTAAACAGAGCTGTCTAAGAAATATTTTTAAAAAGCGAGAAAAAATCAAGCTTCAAAACAATATTTTATAGTCATGTCAAGTTGAACTTTGTAAAATCTAGTGCGCACTTACCTTTTTACCTTACCTAAAACAGTCAAAATTCCCAAGTACCCAAATGTGCTTCGTATTCTTATGAAATCTCTCTACAAAGAGTGTACTATCTCACGGAGATCGTGGTGTGAAAGTGTCTCCCATCCCTCAATATAATATTTCCTCTCTTTTCCTTCAGTATATATTTAGGTGTCTTGGAGTGATGTACTGTCTCTAGTTGATGTAGATTTTTTTGCCTGTTGATGTGAGATGTGCTGTATTCTGTCTGTGCTATATATTTGACCTTATTTTTTCTTTCCTAGTGATACCCGAATTGGCGAAACATTAATTGGCCAGTTGTTACCGGGTATTTTTTGTTTGGAATCTTCCAATTATAAATAAATTGAAAATTTGACTCTAAATAGATTTCTCTCCGTTGTTGGCGAAGCTTTGTTCCCAATAGTGGAGTGGGCTTTAGAAACTGCACACCCACACAACACTGTACCCTCCAATCAATTCCATATAATTCTACAAACCGTCTGAAAAGAAGAAGGCATCGGATCTTCGACGATACAACTGTTATCGAAGTTCTACTTTAACTCTTGTCGTTTTTTATTCAGTCTGTAAATTAATAAGTGATCCTATGTTTAGATTACGGTTACATATGTATATTTATATATCAAATTAAATATCAAAGTCTGAGTGAGCGTGCAACACAAATATAATTTATTATATATATAAATATATATATATATATATATATATATATATATATATATATATATATATATATATACACCATATAAATGCCTGTTAACCCCCAATTCAATCAAGAATCTTGAATATCTGCGTTTAGTCGAGATGAAGGCCTAAATATTAAATTTCCATCGCCCTACCGTTATCCAGGATCTGCACACAATTTCTTCCGTTCGCTAAATAACAGTATTTTCCGTGTTACCCTCTTCAGTTCCAGGGGTCGTTACAGACCGCGAGGGGGGCCCTGGCGATTTTTTAATTCCCGAGCGTCACGCGATGGAGGAATTATGACGGAGTAGTCTCTCATTTCTGCAGCAATCGACGCTAATAGCTACGTTTAACGTACGGCCCCTCACGAACCCCTCGTTCATTAGCATACCATCATGCGTTAGGGCCTCCTGGTTCCAGCGACATATCTCCTATCCACGAGCTGAGACTGTTTTGTGATCAGGTGATTTACATATTCTAAGAAAATTATATATCTGTCAAAAATTCTTTATCATAGATTACATCCAGTTACAACCTGTTACTGTGGATTCATTAAGTATCCAACTGGAACATCTTCTTATCAGCGATACAATTACCATGCTAATTTGGAAACAGTATATGTACTTCAAATTGAAAATACAGACATTCCTTGAATGAATCAATTATTGGTCAAGTTAAACTCTTAAAATTTCTCTACCGATCATTTTTTGGTTTTCCTATATAATATTGTACCATTTTCTAAATCCAACATAACATACACAACGAATCTCAATAATCCTCAAACGTAGAAAAAAATGACTGATATAAGATACACTCCTGTGTTCATGGGTGTCATACGAACTTCAAGGAGGGTATCATTTCATAACACAAGCTTCATTTCTTTGACGATAATCATCCCTCAATATACGGAGAAGAGAGAAAATGCGGTGATCTTTTTATTTAATTTATTTATTTGCTATCTCCTTTGCCTCAAAGCAACACGAATTTGACAGAGTTGACATATCACCTAAAAATTAAGCGATCCCTTCAAGTAAGAATATAACTTTAGGCTACAATTGTCCTTCTTTCCAAGGATGATATTAGTAAATCCTTGGAATTAATAACTAAGGAACCAGTTTTGTAGAAGTCCCTGGCGGTTTTTGCTTTCAGGATGGTCTCCACTTGCAATGAAACGTTACTCCAGGCTACCTGTCTGGGTATCACCCATGGTAGTGGATGGTTTGTCAAATATTCCTGAATTTTAAAATTCTGACCTGAATTCAATTCCACCGTCCTAAATATATAACACGCCCTTTGAATCACATCTTCCAAATTCACAAAATTTCATTAAATATAATTAAATATAATCTTGATCTTCTAGTATATCCGCATTCTTAGCAACTATTCCAACAATTCAGAGCCTTAATGCAAGAGCCAGTCTCACAAATGTTTGGAGAGAGCCAGATGAAATTAAATAAGACACCTAGCAAGTCAACCAAGGCTTTGAATAAATCAGCAAACTTATTCCGATTAAACTTTTAAATGAAAAAGGTAGTTTGCATTCATTAACATTGGTTTCAAAACAATGGAAAGTCCGGACATACCTTTATTTTGCACCAACGGATAAGAGAGTTTCATTTGGCCGATGGTGTAGTCTTTCCCACTTTTTTAACACAAAAAAGAGTGTGTTCTGGCACCAATCGAAACTGGTTGAAAAATTTTGGACTTATTGGTTCTTGCAACAAGACCCTCAATTACTCTCGAAGTTGTAACATAAATATATGGGTGGCATGGGGTACCAACAAAAGTTATTAAAATTTAACCATGTTCGAGTATCTAACATATTGATTGCTAAACACCTACTGATTGTTTATACTTGTTTTTTGTTGATTGTTTAAACAATAAATACTTTTTAGAGGCCACGTGAACGTTTAGAAAATATTATTAATGTGAAAAAAGTGAAAAAATAAAACAGAGTTTTCAAATATATTGAAATAATTGTACAAATGTCCTTAAATGTAAATATGTCCTATCTCGATGTTTTAATCTTTGAAAGCAGAGAAGAGGGTTTTTGAATAGAATTGAAGGATAGGATAATATAAATTAACAAATCTTTCAAGATTTGTAATGGCATTAATAGCAACAATTAAATATTCTTAAATAGCTTGTTACAAAAAAATGTATTAGCATTATTAGCATTTGTCAATAAAAATAAGTATTTAATAATAAAAAATAGAGAAAACATTAATTAATTAGCTTAGCATAAAAAAAAGAAAAAAGAAAATACAAATAAAAAGGACGAAAGAAAATCAATATTACGAATTACTAAAAACCTATCAAAGTAGATATTAACATTTATTATTAAAAAGGCTCATTACTAAGAACTAGAGAAACATGAATTAAATTGCTTAATATGAAAATATTTAAAAAAATAAGAAAGAAAATCACCATTGAATTAATAATGATTGAAACCATTCTCAGACATAGAGGCCTTTTAGAATTTATTTTATTTTAGTTTTTTTGTTTATTTAATTCTATTTTTAGAATAGTATCTGTTCCTGATACCCAAATTTAAAATCGATATCACGATATATCGATTTAATACTATTGGACAAAAGTATCCATATATTTAGGTGTACCAACAAAAGTTATTAAACTTTAAACATGTTCGAGAGTAGAGGAGAAACAGGCGAGCTGGCGCATTTTTTTGAGCAGCCAATCAGAAGCCAGCATTTGGTCACATGACCTATGGCGGGAAATTTGAATTTGAATTTTTGCCTCGACCTAACCTTAACTGCCACGTGGTCTTGCCTCGACCCTACCTTAACCACCACGTTGTCTCACCTCGACCTAACCTTAACTATTAGGCCACGCCCCTTTTTAGTCACGTGACCCTTATGCCCCGCCCCCTTTTAGTCACGTGATGGCGGTCGGGTACACTCATGCTCTATAAGGTGGGTACCAAACCCTTCAATGGGTATAGGGGGTAAATCTTGTGGGCGGAGTATAGGTCAGGAGGATCCATGGGTCACGTGACTGGATCACCTGACTAAACTTTGTGGGCGGAGCATAGACCAGGAGGTTCCATGAGTCACGTGACTAAAAAGGGGCGTGGCCTAATAGTTAAGGTTAGGTCGAGGTTGGACCACGTGGTGGTTAAGGTAGGGTCGAGACAAGACCACGTGGCAGTTAAGGTTAAGTCGAGATAAAATTTAAATTCAAATTTCCCGCCATAGGTCACGTGACCAAATGCTGGCTTCTGATTGGCTGCTCCTAGAAGTGCGCCAGCTCCCCTGTTTTCCCTCTACTTTCGAGCATCTAACATATTGATTGCTAAACATCTTTTGATTGCATTTTATACTATAAACCCTTTTTAGAGGCCACGTGAACGTTTAGAAAATATTATTAATTGAGAAAAAATAAAAAATAAAACGGTTTGGCATGAAATGCGGAACTTTATTTTGGTAATTATTTTAAAATGCTCTATGATTTCATTAATCAAACCTATGGTTAATAACAAGATTTATATATTCATATTTTTATTACTTTGACCCTTGGCGGTATTATTATTAAGAATTATTAGAAAATTCTATTCCTGAAGATCAATGAATCAGGTGACTGTACAAACAGTACGAAGCTTAAATATCCCGAGCTTAAAGATTCATAAAGAGCACACGTCCATGTGAAAGTAGAAAGAGAATATCAAATGTGACAGCAGTCAGTGCCAAATGCTTTTGTCACGTTTAGAGCAAAGTGCTGTAAACCTTTTATTTAGTGTCCTTGTTGTTTATACGGAGAAAACCCTTATAGTGTATAATTTAAAATGACATACTAAAGATTTGAATTAGTCTCTTAAGTTGACATGTTCATAAATAATCACCATGGCATAGAGCTGTGATTATAGAAATTAAAATATCGATATATCTGTACATACCAATATGAAGAGTTTTCAATATATTGAAATAGTAGTACGAAATCAATATTTCAATAAGAAAAGAAAATACAAATAAAAAGGACGAAAGAAAATCAATATTACGAATTACTAAAAACCTATCAAAGTAGATATTAACATTTATTGTTAAAAAGGCTCATTACTAAGAACTAGAGAAAGATGAATTAAATTGCTTAATATGAAAATATTTAAAAAAATAAGAAAGAAAATCACCATTGAATTAATAATGATTGAAATCTCTCAGACTTAGGGGGCTTTTAGAATTAATTTTATTTTAGTATTTTTTGATTTTTTAATTATTATTTTGGAATAGTTTTTGTTTCTGATAACCAAATTTAAAATCGATATTACGATATATCGATTTAAAACTATTGCACAAAAGTATCGATGTATTTCTTTTAAAATATCGATATTTTTCAACATCACTAAAATTCCCTTCTTTTGAGGATGGAGTATAAAAATTTAATAATATCGGGATCCGATATATTGAAATATTAATTTATTTTTTTCACCGATTCAGTTATATATATATATATATATATATATATATATATATATATATATATATATATATATATATATATATATATATATATATATATATATATATATATATATATATATATATATATATATATATATATATAAGTTAAGTCCTGGGGACCAACAATATCTACGTTAATCCTAAACAACGTTTATGTAAACAAGCCGAAGATATATATGTAGGATTACGAGAGCAATAAAGTTAGTTATAATTCTGAGTTCATTGCGTTCATTATTAAAACCTTTCCTTTTTTTTTTGACTTTTTCGCTCAGTAAACTCTAAGTGGTGCCGAAACCCGGGAAAACGAGCGTGCGGGAAACCGGTGAGCGGTAAGCCGATTTTTTTTTGTAGTGTGAGAAGTACCCCATCCCGCGATTCGAGGACATCATAGATAGGTTGAGCGGGGCAACAGTGTTCAGCACCCTAGATTTAAAGGCGGGATACCATCAGATCAAGATGCAACCGAGAGATCAGTCCAAGACGGCGTTTACATTCGAAAGAGGACATTATCAGTTTACTAGGATGCCGTTCGGACTCAAAAACGCGCCCATTACCTTTCAGAAATTAATGGATGAGTTCCTCCGAGGGGTGGATGAAGATGTGTGCCAAGTCTATATGGACGATCTTTTGGTATTTAGCAAGACTGAGAAGCAGCATATAGAGGATCTCAAGAGTGTGTTCAATAGGATACGGGAATTCGGCCTGAAGCTCTCCGCTGAAAAGTCACTGCTAGGAAAAGGGGAGATTACTTTCTTGGGACACACCATCAAGAAGGAGGGAGTCAAACCTGATAAGAGCAAGGTGGACGCAATTTCCAGGATGGCGGTACCGAGAGACGTAAAGGGGATACGTCGTCTGTTAGGCTCATTGAATTATTACCGACGTTTTGTTCCAGAAATGGCGGAATATCTGGTCCCTATCAATAACTTACTGAAAAAAGGACAGAAAATTTTTGTTACCCCAGAGATGGAGAATAACATTCGCAAATGTATGGCGCGGCTGCAAGAGGAACCAGTGCTTGCCTTCCCGGACTTTGAGAAGCCCTTTATGCTCACGACAGATGCCAGCGAGTACGCACTGGGAGCGGTTTTGTCACAAGATGGGGAAAAAGGAGATCGTCCCGTTGCTTATGCTAGTCGGCGTCTCACGGAAGCCGAGACCAGATATAGTGCACTAGAGCGTGAACTTCTAGGAATAGTGTGGGCAATAGACCATTTCCGGCCCTATGTATTTGGAAGAAAGTTCACGGTGCATACAGACCACAGACCCCTGCAGTGGGTGGGCAAGATGAAGGAATCATCCGCTCGAATCACTAGGTGGAAGGAGTTTTTGGGACAGTACAACCTGGAAATCAAGTACAAACCCGGGAAAGAGAATGTGGTAGCCGATTGGCTATCCCGGGCCATAATGGTAAACGCGGTGGACGAGGCGGGAGAAGAATCGTCACGGGACATTAGACAGTTCCTACAGGAATGGACTCCGGAGGGAGAAGGGGAACAGAGTACTGGCAGTAGCGAGCAGGAGGATGAAAACCAGGCCGAAGAATCATCAGTGGGAGACAGGCCGACCGAGATGACGCAACTTGAGGAGATTATTAATGACAAGCGGCGCCAGGTCATTTGGAAAACCAGGACCTCGGGACTCCTTAAAATGGAGTTCTCCAAATATGGCAAGTGTGACATCATCACCATCTGGTCACAACCCGGAGTCAACGATGAGAATATTTGCCGAGTACTGAAAGATGCTTCCAAGCCGGGAAGAACATCCCACTTATATATAGGAAACGCCACCGTGTGGGAAAAAGTGCAGAGGTTATGGCGGTTAGAAAAGTTGGGAGTGGACCGCAACTTCATTCGATGTACCCTGATGGTAGAGACGATCCGAGAGAGCGAACGTCAGAACGAGATCACCGTGGCATATTACCAGGGCAAAACTAATCATAGGGGAATCGCCGAAACTTTGCAAGCACTTAAGCGGCGGTACTTCTGGTGGAATATGAAGAGGACTGTCAGGGAGGTCGTGGGGGCATGCGACGTTTGTTTATCTACTAAATACGATAGGCATCCTCCCAAAGGAGTACAAGAAGAGACGCCCACTGCAGAATCACCTCTGGCGGACCTGCAAATCGATACATTCTCCTGGAGGGGCTATAAGTGGGTCACGTTAATAGATTGCTTTAGTAAGGTAGCTGCGGCCCATCTAATAAATGAGAAATCGGCGGATGCAGTCCTAGGGGCCCTTCGTGCATGGTTTACGGTCTACGGGGTACCCGATAGGATCGCCTCTGATGGTGGAATGGAGTTTGACAACGCCAAGATCCGGGCAGAAGCAAAGGAACTGGGTATTGTCTGGAGAATTAACACCCCGGGACACCCTAAGAGTAGAGGAGTCATAGAAAGATTACATAGTACTCTTAGCGACCACTTGCGTATTTATCAGTTGGATAAAGGGTTAGAGCCGGATGAGGCGATGGAAAAGGCGATCGTGGCGTACAACGAGTCCATTCACTCAGTTACTGGATTTTCTCCCTTTGAAGTGATTTTCGGGCTCCGTCAACGGCGGAGGGACATTAGAGCGACAACCGTTGAGGGCGAGTTAAGAGATCAGGTGGTTATGAATCGGATATCGATCGCGAAGTTACGGGAGAAAGTGAAGGATAGGTTAGAACGGGAGAAGTGGAGTCGAGTGGCGAAAGAAAATCTCAAGGTCAAAGACGCCATGGGGAGGATAAAAATTGGGACCGTCGTGTATAGACAACGGAGTTCCAACCGGGGGAAAGAATTGATTCGCTACGAAGGGCCATTCCGAGTGGTAGCAATTAGGGAACATAACCTTGTAACCATTGAGCACATTAAAGATCCCAAGAAACGTAGAAATGTTCATATCGAGCAACTTAAGCTTCCACTCGAGTAGGGTGACCGTTCGTAACGGCCTGGAGTGTCCTGGCCGTCATACAGAAGCATACATTTTGTTTTATTATTTTTGTTATTATGAGTGTATATAGCATGTGGACCTATGTTTTACTATATGAAGTATCTATTTTTTTTTTGTCTTTCTTTTCTTTTCTGTATAGTGCGTATTAGTTCTATTGTTGTTTAAAACTTAAGTGTTGCAGTGAATCAAAAATCGAAAGTGAAAAAGAGACTTTTGGTTATAATTTCATGTTATTTTTGTAAGGTCATTTTTTGGTTTGTTGTAAGTATTGTTCAGCATTATGTAAGGTGGCTGTTGTTGGCCTTCCGGCCTTTGGCATCCCTCTTCTCCAAGTTCCGAAATTTTTCGAAACTGGTGGGGGGGAGTTAAGTCCTGGGGACCAACAATATCTACGTTAATCCTAAACAACGTTTATGTAAACAAGCCGAAGATATATATGTAGGATTACGAGAGCAATAAAGTTAGTTATAATTCTGAGTTCATTGCGTTCATTATTAAAACCTTTCCTTTTTTTTTTGACTTTTTCGCTCAGTAAACTCTAAGTTATATATATATATATATATATATATATATATATATATATATAAGTTAAGATAGCGGATATCACAATATTACATGTAATCCTATATCAGGAATGTAAATAGAGCCTAATGCTATATATAGAGGATTATAATACAGAATAAAGCAGTATTTCTCCAGCACTCGTGTGTGCTATTTCGCCTCCCTATTTCCTTTTTTTTTTATTAGTTTTCGTCCGTGAGAAATAACATAAGTTTTATATATATATATATATATATATATATATATATATATATATATATATATATATATATATATATAGACTTTATTTCCAAAAAGTACATTGAAAATAGTTTTATTTCAGTGGATTTTGAAAATTACGTCTTTCCAAATAATGGCCGTTATTTACTAAGCATAGCAAAAGGCGTTCGACCTTTCGATATTACCTTAATTTTGGTGGAATTTCTGGCACATTTCGGGAGGGAACTGTATGCAAACTGTATGAGGGAACTGCTGATGGCGACTTTGGTGCTATCGGCTCCTATTTTTTTTGAGGATGGAGGTGTAACGAACAGAACAGAGAACTCCGAACCGTTAGGCAAAGGCATGCTGGAGGAAATGGAAATGCGAACAGTGCCATCTGTTCTTGTTTGCAATCTCGAAGTAGTGTGGAGTGCCCTTCGGAAACTCAAATGGGTATCCTTTGTAAATTATCTCATTTTGAATTCCTTCGGCAAAAACGTCTCGTCTTTCCTGTCCTTCTAGTGTGACTTAGCCTTTACCTGCACAAATGCATATGCTGGATGAAATCATCGCAGAGGATGTTTGGTTCCAATAAGATAGAGACGCCTCACAAATCTCGACGTTCGCTTGAAGTTTTTAAGGAAATACTTTCTGAGGCAGATTCGTCTCTTTAAGGAGTGACATGAAATGGCCGATCATTAGATTTATGTTCATGACATTTTTTTTCTCTGGAGATATCTCAAGAACAAGGTGTTAAACACCCCCTTGTTCTGTGGATGATATACGGGAGAGGATAAGGGAAGAAGAAATCAATGCGATAATCACTAACGGCCGACTTTTTAAAAAAAAATCATTTTTTGGAATTAAAATTAGTCTTTTTCAGGATAAATTATTTTATTATCAGTTATTTCTCTGCCCCATCATGTATTATATGCAAACTCTCCTATACTGGAAAAATAATCGTGTGTAAAATATATAATAATATAGTCCCTTCTAGTTGCATCACTATAAGAAGGAAACAAGAAATTTAAATATTAATGTATAAATAGTTTTTCCAACTCTTCCTTTTGATTTTTTTTTAAATATACGATCTTTTTTGGGTAGCTTAATTATTTTAATTAAAAAACCGTTGTTATTTTTAAAAAAATCCTGATAAGGAAAAAGAGTGCATGTTTCGAAAAGCGTAGCAAGTTTTAATAAAAATAATAGAGATGGAAAGTTCAAAATTTGATATTTATTTATTAAAATACACAATTTTATTTTTATTTTACAATATAAAAAAAATTATGAATGGCAGTTAAATAGATTTAATCAAATTATGACTTTCTTTTTTAATATAAAATTAATCGAATTATATTAAGAAAAGTGACATTATAAAAAATGAAGTCAATTTGAAAAATCTGGATGTCGTGTACCTTTGTACATTAGTGTATTTTTTCTTCAGTGTTATTGTAGGTTTTTCAAAACTAAACTTATGTTGCAACTCAATGCTTGTAATTCTCTATAAATGTATCTTTGTGAGTTTTTATTAATTTTGTAAATTAACTTAAATTTATTAATAACACCTATTAGAATAGGAAATATTTTTGTATATTAATCAGAGTTCGCTTTTGAAAAATAGTACAATAATTTATTAAAACGAGTTAAGAATGTATAAAATTGCAGGTGTACATAAAACTGGGTAGAGCTATAACCTTCATTGGTTTTTATTTTAATTAACAATAAATGAACTTGAGCAATATATGATAATAATTGAAGTTTTGACATTCCTTCCAGGAACCTGCAACCATCATCAGTAAAACCATCAAAGCTCACCTACGTCCATTTGTTGCAAACGAACCAAATTAATTAATGGAATGTACCTCACTGAAGCTATCAGGTCCATTCCTTCCCTATAAATTACCTCTACCGGCCTTAATTGCTATAATGAAAATTAATATAGTATATAAATAATTCCTTGTCAGAGAAAATTGTGTTTTTCATTGCTAGCTAACTGGGATGGACACGCGGGCTCCGGTTGTGGCAGGTAATTGTTCCATTTGACATTTGAAAATAAACAGAGATATGTTGTTTTAATCTTCCCCGTCCCATTTATATAAGCAATTTTATCGTTTTGATTGCTGAAGGGGCTGCAGAAATGATAATATCAGTTTGATAGCAGCTTCGGTAAATAGCTTCGACCCTGGGTTATTGTTTGCCTATCACCTGATACCCTCGGTAGGCAGCCTCGCTTTGTCTTAATATCAGCAGTTCGGCTACCCCGAGGTCAACAAAATGAACATCACTGCTTTTTGAGATATGTAATTATTTATATGAATAAAACATGACAATTATTGTTTAAACGATTTCAGTTATAAATTGTAATATTCATCTAATCACAGTTAGATATATAATTCGATATTTTTATTTTTTAATACACAATTTCCTAGGGCTTTTGAATTGCAAATGAAAATTCAAACAAATAAAATTCGAAATTATTAAAAAATATAGGCATTTTATAACCCTCCACTCCAAAAAAATTATTATTTTATAGAATAGATTAACTTCATTCAGGAGTATGATAAAATTTTGATCATTTTGAAGTAACTCCTCGAAAATATTAGTTAAGAAATGCTACCGATACGACTCGAAGGCATAACGTTTCGTCAGGACATGGACAACTGCCGATTGTATCCCAGAGATGTATTGAGGTAGGGAACCTTTTCTCATGAGGTAAAATTGGATAACTCTGGTATGCCCAATCCTAGGTTCTCTTGTATACTCTTATACCTGATATCTTATTACAGTCAGATACTTTTTTTTTTTCATTACGATCATAATCCTCATGAAAACCTCCAACGACATCCGTTGACGCTGAAAAGGATCTTAGTAATAATTGTGAATAAGGATTCTTTGATTTTATTTTATTATTTATTCACACCGATCAAAAATGTAGACAATCTGTGAATATTCTGGCTAAGAATTGGGTATTTTTGGTATGATGGACATGAGCCACCGAATACCCAGAAACCCAATAATATAATACCCAGCGGCACTTCTTCCTGTCTTGATTTTATTGATTATGGTTGGACAAGGAGATCCCTCATCAAGCTCATTTTAAAACTTCTAAGGATGTCTTGGGCCATGCCTTGAACGAGAGAGTTTGTATATACTAGTAATTTGTGGTCAAATCGTTTTTAGTGGGTCCCTATGCAGGTCTGTGTCTTATGTGGGTCCCTTAGTAGGTCTGTGTGTGAAGTGGTGTTGCTAACGTACCATGGAGATTTGTTTATAGCACTAAAAGCATTTGATTAAAACATTAGATAGATCCACAGCAAGTGAAAGTATTTAATTACTTTTAAAGCTTCAATTTTAAAATGTTGAAAGGAGTGGGTATAATAGTATTAGTATAAGAATAATAAGACGTTCTCTTCTTGTGCAATATTTATTTATAGTCCTCAATTGGCAAGCAACGGAGGAGGAGGGTCGCAATTTTAATTTACATATTAGTCTGATAAAGGTCGAGAGACCGAAACCAGTTGCGAAATAAATAAGCATTGTACTGGAAGACAACATTTTTTTCTTCTTCTATTAATGATCCTGTAATATCATATTTTAAGAATAGTCTTAGTTTTAGGTTTTGCGTTTTTCTTTAGTTCATGATGTGAGGTCCCGATATCATGCCAGAGTACCTATTAAATTATTATTGGATAGATTAGAATCAGGCGCTTTATAAAGGCAAAAGTGTACAACCGTACTGCATTGCGTAATGGTATGTACTTACGCCGAAAAGGTGACGGTTACTCCTTTCTTTGCATACTTTGTGGACAAATGTAATTCTGTAGTAATATAAACCTTACCTACAGTTTAACAACCAGGTATTAACTGTTTGATGACCTTTTTCATTTCGAAAGAGGAGTGGAGAAACCAGTGCCAAATCATATGTCGTTAATCATGAGGTTCAGTGTTAAAAAGTGAGTTTATTTATATTGTTCCGCGATTACACATTTCTGTGTATGTATAGTTATGTATGTTAGTGACGTACCGAGGTGCTTGTATCATTGTACCAAATTTTTCTTTATAAAACAAAATAGAATTTTTCGGTCTAAAACTACCGTAAAAATAATTCCCGGTTTGGTACAAATGCGGTCCTTAGACGTAATAAACTAGTTTTGCGTGTTCCATTGGAAAAGTACGTCACGTTTAATAATGTGAAGGTTCTTTAAGTTATAAGAAAATCTTTCACTGAGACATATATAGCCGTGACAAATGTTTTTATAATCTGAAGTGTCATATTCATTACTCTATTACTCTCTCTCTCTCTCTCTCTCTCTCTCTCTCTCTCTCTCTCTCTCTCTCTCTCTCTCTCTCTCTCTCTCTCTCTCTCTCTCTCTCTCTCTCTCCCTCTCTCTCTCTCTCTATCTCCCTCTCTCTCTCTCTCTCTCTCTCTCTCTCATCTCTCTCTCTCTCTCTCTCTCTCTCTCTCTCACTCTCTCTCTCTCTCTCTCACTCACTCACTCACTCACTCACTCACTCACTCACTCACTCACTCACTTACTTACTCTCTCTCTCTCTCTCTCTCTCTCTCTCTCTCTCTCTCTCTCTCTCTCTTTCTCTCTCTCTCTCACACGCTCTCCCTATTCAAATTCGTTTCTGTCCTTGATGAAACTTTAGGCTTGAAATATATCTCCATATTTTTTTTGACAAATTAATTTAATAATTGAAGATATGAGTGAATGGTGGGTATTATGTTAAAAATTTAAAGTTTTGATTAAAAGACAATCCACTGAGAAATCATGCGATTAACAACGAATATTATGATCTTATAAAATGTTACAAGGTCAAGATTGGCATATGACACCTTCATTCGTAAGTAAAAATGAATGTAGAAAATATGTTACATATCACCTTCAACCAATCTAGTCTTCAATTGTCAGTAATATCAAGAATGCTTTATTTAATGAACATTATGTCTTTTATTCGGAATAGCCTTGGATTAAATGATAACAATAGCGATAATTATTATTTTCGAAGTTTGTTGAAATAACTTTTTTACATTCCTACCTCTACTAGGTAAAGAAAGTGTTGTAATCTCGATGTGCAGTTTACAACGGATCTATACGTTTCAGATCCCTCTGAGCTAAAAGAAAATATTTTCGGCCAATGGTCTGTCTGTATGTCTGTGCCACGATTATCTCTTGAACGGGTAGACCGATTTTGTTGGTTATTTTTTTTTGTTATGTAGTTGTTGTAGTTGTAGTAGTTCCCTATCGCTGGTGCACCAAATTGGTTAATCTGTGCGCAATAGCGGCTGCGAAATATCAGAAAAATCTAACGCAGCAATACGGCAAACATTTTTTTTTTTTATATCGACTAAAGCGGCAAGGAAAGTGGTGTGAGTGGACAAAGCAGATATTTCGAATAAACATTCGAATTAGAAACAACTAGTATACCCGAGCGAGAACTCTCGCATTAGCTATCAATCCTTCTTCTAATCCCTAATACATTAGAAGTATAAGCGATATTAGGGAAACATATTTATTCGTGTAAACAATATAATATTACCAAAAAAGTTTATTTAACACACAAATTTGCTGAAGCTACATAGTTTGTAATGATTATGTTGAAGTTATAGTTCATACTTAATAAGTAATTAGCTTGGCACACTGGAAAACATCTCTTCAATTTAGGCAATTAGATTCAGCTATACCATTTCTTCATGGGAAAGAATATATCATTTCCCACTCATTAAAAGTTTTTGTAAACAGACTCAAATTGATATAAAGTTGATATGACAACGGTATAGAGCCCGTGCGGATCTGTACCGTGCGTTATCCCGAAAAGGGTAGATTTTAGGGCTTTAAAATACCGTTCCAATACGTTCCGCGTCAAAATCTTTAAAACCCAATTTATCCCATCTCGATCCGCCGACACTTAGTCCTCAAATGTTTGAAACTTCCTAGTTTTTTCATCACTTTTATTTAAGCCCTAGTAAGAATTTAACAATTGAGATTAGGATTCATCACTTCTCCGTGAAATTCCCTTTTTTTTGATAACTGACTCATCAAAATCCATCGTTCCTGAGAGCCGGAAAAGGGATCTATACTACCGTAATAATATATAGTAGTGATTTGTATTTTTTTTTTTAATCTTTCAACAATATATTCGTACCTGTCTAACAAAAGAGTGAAAATAAGCAAATGATTATGGATATAATAGATAAAAGTGGCATGATAGGCATGAGGAAGGATAGTACCCAGCAGCACTTTTTTCCAGTCCTGAATTAGTCCTTTAATTCAAGAAAGGAGATCTCTCCTCCAGCTCCTTTTTAGCCTTCTTTCAATGGTCATGTCAGCCGTATCGATATTGTCTAGCAGTCTGTTGTGATACCCGTGAAGGTTATTATGGAAACTGGAATAAAGGATACGTATTTGTTGGTCGATAGTTGGTTGTTGTAAGTCAGTATGTAGAGTAATGTTGTTTACATATCAAGGAGCTTCTGTAATCAGTCTTGATGTTTTGGATTGAAAATGACTTCCATTTAAAAGCTTTATTCAGTAACTGAAATTATTGACATCTGTGACGCATCGGGGACAATCTCCCCATCCTTAGACAGCTCATCTTTAAATATTCATTATAATGTAAAATGAGGTATTAATAAATTCATTTTTACATTTCGTCTTATTGGTCATAATTTGTTTATATTTCCATCAAAGAACGATTTGTAATATGTTTCAGGATCTGATGATATTTGTAAAATGCTCTAACGAAAGCAGACTTCAATAGATTATCGACCTCCAAAGACCGGCCGGGTGACACCGTCCAGAGCTCAAAGACTTCAATGCCGGACCGAACACTTCCAAAAGACCCGACTGCTAACACGCGGAGCTATCGACGTGGGTAAGGGGAGGGGCTGAAGCCTATTAATTAGAGGCTGTGTACCCTGTGTGCCCTATCTGCCCCCGACCAGATAGCGCACCAACTTTATGTCCGCTCCGAAATTTCATTAAATTTTCTACTAACATCACTTATACAAACGGCTGCGATATATTCCGAGGGGTACCTGTCTTCTGCAAGTTACGATCGGTTAGTAGGAAATTGCCTATTTGCCGATCCATAAAGTAGTTTTTATTTATCACGAACACTGGATCAGTTTTTTTTTGTCTTTTAGCAGGTTTTAATTCTTTAAAAAAAAATTTACAACGTCATAAACATGAATTGTGCTTTTCAGCATGCGATTATATTGTTTGCGTTGCCTTATCAAACAGGTCGGACTAACCATTTTTTTAAACAAATTGAAAACAGATTTTGTTTAGTGAAAAGTTATAACGCTTTTGATCTATATACCGACGGTTTTTGTCCTCTCGTTGAGGAAGACTTTCGCTGCTACTGCCCGCGGTTGCGACTGCCAATCGTAGCCGCTAAATGTTACTGCTTCTATATTTCATTGAAACTGCCCACTGCAGCGGCCCACTCTTGCATTACCTATAACGTTATTACTCTCCTACATTTATAATCATACTATATCGTTATAACTATGTATATAGTATATCCTTAAAACCTTTAAAAATATATATTTTTTAGATACAATCAAATTATTGATAAATGAATACGTTTATTTACAATTATTTAAGTATATGCAACTATATATGTACAACATAATTGCTACTTTATGTACAACTAGATATTTGTTAGGTATTTTAGACAATGAACAAAGTTCGTCTGTCACGGTTTTTTATTTTTTATTAATACAATAATAATAATAACAACAATAATGTGTGAATATAAAAATAAAATAATATGTTTTTCACACATTATTTTCTTTTTTTATGTGGTAATAAAGAACCTCAGGTTTATTTACAAACTACTAGACGTTTGTCGTCATAATAACTAAATCCCATTTTGTTAAATAACATTGTTTCAAATGATATGCGAGAACCGTCGCTTCTGAGGCAGTATGGCTCCTTCTGGAACGGTCAGGGACGCAGCAGTATAGGTATGACGTCAGACATAGACTGCCGGGCAGTGCCAGCGAAATATATCCCAACCTATTCAATCAAAGTAGTAGTAAACTGCCTGCAATCTTTGCCGACCACAACCACGAGCAGTACCTGTGAAAGTCTACCTTTAGTTTCCGTTCCTTGGAAAGTAACTTAAGTCGAATTCTGCTTGACAAAATATATATATATCTATATTTTGTAAACTTAAGATCGAAAAGTGTTTTGTGTAATGTGCACTTATTTTTTAATTTTTTTTTATGAACTAGACCTCCAATAAATCATAAAATAACAATTTGAATGTACATGAATTTTGTTTGATTTTCATTAACTCCGTATTTTCGTTTTTCAAAGTCTCAAACAAACTCAATGCTTTAGCTTATAAAATCGCTAAGCTTAAAAGAACTTTCGTTTTGGGCAAATGACTATTCCACATTATCAATATTTTTTCCATTTCTGCAACAAGACCCATCACTTGTTTTATCGATTGTTTTAGACCCATGCGGGAAAACAATTTTAAATGCATGCCTGTTTCGGAATATCGAATAAATTTTCCTTATACTCATCTCTTTTTTTTTTTTTATTCAAAACTCTTTTTTTTAATTAATTCAAAAGCTTTATTTTCCATTTTAATTGGTTTTAAATCGGCTTCTTCCGATAAAAAAAATTAATTTTATTTTCAAGCGACGTAACTCTGAATTCGCGTTGACGTAAATCGTTTCCTAGTATAAATTAATTAACGATTAATAAATAAATTAACGAGTAACTTCGAAACGGTGTGACGTGTAATGAGGACTGCCCATATCTATGATTCGACAGACGCGCCGCGATTTGTTCACTGTATCGTTGTTTCATCTCTACTTTGACCATAAGGCCAATCTGTGACCATGAAAGGTCACGGAATGTAGTCCAGTACTCAGGTACACGCTTCATAGCCCGGGAGTTGAAGCCAAAAAAAAAGGTCTGATTTCAAGTAAACTTTTGATGGAATAGTCCGAAAGTATTCTCATAATAATCTGAAAATGTCTGCCACCGAAGAAAGGTTATAATAAAATTTTATCAATTTTTCATATTTTCATAAATTTTATCGTATTTTTTGTCACTTTTTTCATATTTTCCTAAGTAACTCGCTCCCAGTGCAATTTTAAAGAACGTCAAATTCCTTTAAGTTTTATCTTTCGTATTTTTTAAAATTCGGATCAGCTAATGAGATTCGGGGTCGTACAAATCTGCAAAATGTCTATAAACGCAAACAGTTAGATATTCAGAGGTTTCGCCATAATAACTATTTTTTTGTGAAAAAAAAGAAATAGATGTCGGGACATGGGGAGAGAATCATGTAATTTAAAGGTAATAAAACATTATTTAAAATATTTACTAAATATATTGTAAATTAAGGTATTAATATTTGTGTATTTAACAGTTGATGTTGTATTGTAAAAAGCATTTATCCTGATGACGAAGAAGTACTTCGAAACGTCGTAACCAGTGTAATAGAAATGTTTTTTTTTTAAATATAAAGTTATAGATCAAAGAGAAAGTGTCATTCACAAATTAATTTATTATACATAATAACCACTTTTGTTGAGGATTTCATTTCCTATAAGATTCATATAAAATATTTGTAATTTCCCTCAACAGACGCAAAGAAATATTGAAATAACAATTTTAGAGAAAGGGAATTGTGTATATTTAAATATACATAATCAGTTATAAAAATCAATCCGGCAGCCGAATAAAAGCTTGGATGGGATAAGTACCGTGCTTATAAGGTGTTTAAATGGAGGGAAAAACCGCTACCAGAATATCAGCTGTTTCTGCTTCTGAACAGCAGTTAACTAAATTTAACTAAAAGTTAGTAATTTAACTAACAAGCGGATAGCACAGCCAATGGGTCATCGATTTCAACCAAATTTTTTGTTGTGTTTTTACATCCAAAATTATTTGATATGCTTGTCAGCATTCGTTCCAATGGGCCATAGGAGTCCAGAAAAAATAAAATAAAACATACTGAAACTGCTTTATTTTTTATCTCGAGTTTGAAAAATGACATCGACATGATTTTTCCATCAGTGTATATTAAATGAAAAATAAAAAAAATGATTTTTGGTCAAGTAAATTGAAAATAATGTTTAGATTATTGGGTAAACTACCGTTGTAGATTTTTTTACAACAAAAATTATGGAAGATTTTGACTAAGCGCATCGAAAAACCTTTATGTTGATAATATCATCGAAAACTAAAAATAATTTTTTTTTCTTCAGATTCGAGGGTGTTCAAAATTTGTAAACCACGAAATGCGTTCAGATTTGAAGCTCTATATATCGTCTTCAGTTTATCCGAATTCGATTTTCTTAGACTCGATGGAAAGAGAGAAGATTCTTCTTTTCATAAAAATAAAGAGCTACTCTATTATCTATAAGGTCTGTGAAAAAAATATGATAACAAAATTGAAAATATCCAATTTTTTGCGTTTACTTGACATTTTGCAGATCTCAGCTGCTGTTCCCAATTTTAAAAACTATGCCCTGCTAGTGCAAGGATATTAATTATCTGTAAACCCGAGATGGTCTTATTTGGATTGTAAACCAGTAATTGAAGCCTAGTGTAGGGTTTTGATGTTTTTTTATAATTTTAGTTTCGTTAATGCATGAAGCAGTCAATGTTAACATTTTTAATAAATGTAATCTGTATGTCGTGAGTAAAGAAACCAGTATTGAATCTTGAAATACTCCTGCCAAAACTTGACTAATTCTTGACACATAATTCTAATTTTCATCCCAGAATTCATTAAGCTAGATTCAGAACATTTAAAACTGTGAAACTTGAATATCACTAATTACATAAATAATATTTAATTAATATTTATTTATTTTCTTTAAGTACATTTGTAGCCATTGGTATTTATCCATATCGTTTTATTTATTTATTATCTTTTTTTTTCTAATTTTGATGCTTAGGTGTGCGTTTCTAAATTGTGAACATTTGATTAATTTTGAAGTAGTTTATTTTATTAGCTTTTTTTAATTTAAAAAAAAAAAAGGCGTCATTTCAAGTAATACTTGAGGGTCACTGGAAAAAAAATAAGAGATAGATTATAGAGTGATAAAAGGTTTACAGAAAACAAAAGGAAAAAAATAATAGATATAATGTGGTAAAGTAGCGATGAGAATAATGTATTTAGAGTTAAAATTAATGAAAAAAAAGTTTTATATATATATATATATATATATATATATATATATATATATATATATATATATATATATATATAAATATATATATATTATGTCTAGCATTATATTGATGAGTATGCTGTGTGTGTAGCAACCCAAGGTATTCGGGCAGCAATGCTAATAATAAAGCATTTCTCTCTTATGGTATATTAAATTTAATATTCGATCATGGAATTTTAAGGCCCATTTGTATTTTAATAATAATACAATTAGATTGTTATAAATTCAATATAATATTTATTTACTTAAAGTTACTTAAATTAAAAAAAAAACACAAAACATGTGCTTATCAACATGTATGTTTTTACTTCCTTGTACGAAGTAAAGGAAATATTGTAATCGCGTAAATTTTGACCATCCCTGAATCCATGTTGACTAGTTTCGTCGTGGCGTCTGTACGTACGTACGTTCGTACCTTCGTATCGCGCATAACTCAAAAACGGTTAGCCGTAGAAAGTTGAAATTTTGTATTTAGAATTTCTTTAAAATCTAGTTGTGAATCTCCGTTTTTGGTTTCTCTTTGATCACCGAAAGTGGTACTTTACTTGAGGGTCATAATTGATTTCCATCAAAAATTATATTAAAATACTATGCAAAACTTCTCAAATTTAGTATTTATAACTTATGTATTGATTTCAATAATATACTAGATTTTGGTCTAAATTGGAAAACCGGAAGCGGTACTTTACTTGAAGGTCATATTAGATATTAACCAAAAATTATATTAAAATATAATGTAAAACATCTCAAATTTGGTAAGCAGGTCTTTTATATCGATAGGAATGTATTTACTATATTTTGTTTCAAATTGGTGAGCCGAAAAGTGTACTTTACTTGAAGGTCATAATAAGCTTACATCAAAAAAAATATTTAAATTAAATACATAAATCATATGTTTCGGTAATAAAGGTTACAAACGCAATTTGGTTTCCGATCCAATTGTGTCAATAGATGGATGTCGCGACGCCGAGTGTCGTTTTTGAGATACTGCAATCTTCGGAAACTTGAGGATCACTTTTTGAGCCACCGATTTATAGTTTAATAGGCGTACAAGGAAGTCATGTGTTGTCCACATCAGATATTTTTATTATATTATAATTTATTATTATTCGGGCACAGCTTAACACGTAGATGCATTTGTCACGTGTTGAAAAAAAATTATATTATCTCTTTTATATACATCATATTTGTTTATTATCACTCTTCTGTTAGATAGATGCGAATAAATAGTTAAAAGATTATTAAAAAACAAAACAATAAAGCCAGAATAATATTTATAGTCTTAATAAAGTGAGGATAATTTTTTTTTTTTAATTTATGAATGTGACTGTTGTATATTTTTTAATAAGTCGATTCTTTGATTATATTACCGCAAATACCAAGTCTTTCAGCTGTATAAATCGTGCTGTATCATTTTTTTTTTTTTTAATTCATACTTTATATGCGATATTCTGATATAATCAAACAATTATTCATTTTTTTGGCAAGATGAGTTTAAATCAGCAATAAGCAATTTATTGTTTCTAGCCAAAAAATCCAAAGCTGATATCTTTGCCTGAAAATTAATTAAAAAAGCCAATTTGTGAACTTATGTTCGAGACAAAGAAAATATTGTTTATGATGCGTTCATCGTTTCGTAATGTTCCAGGATTATTGATGCGGATATTGTACTGGTAAATAGATTAAGCGGGATCGGGTTTACGTTGAGGTAGAATTACAATACGAGGAGCTTGCTTGAGATAATCACAGGTTTTGGATATCAATGCTTAGAACATATATCAGTGTCTCTTTGGCTTACGATTTTCCAATTGTTTTTTATTACTTTGAAGGGTCGATCTTTCTTGAATTTATTTATTTCAATGACGCCTCTGATCATTATATGGTCAGTATGGTAATCGAGATTTTGAATAACATGCACAGTTTTAAGATATTTAATATGGTTAATGAGTATATAATCAATTTCAAATTTCTGATCTCTAGGTGACTGCCATGTCCATTTATTTTTCTGTTTCTTACCGAAAAAGATGTTTCCTATTTTGAGATTCTGTGAAAGAGCAAAATTCACTATTCTATTTCCTCCTTCATTTCTTCATCCAAAACTACAACTTCCCAATACTGCTTCTTCTCCAACAATTCCCTCACCAACACGCCCATTGAAATCTCCCATTATCACTACATAGTTGTTTCTCCTGCTGGTGTTGTTAAGAATTTCTTCTAATTGTCTATAGAAATTGTCTTTATCTTGTTCTGGGGAGTCTGCAGTGGGAGCATAAACCTGAACCAAAGTTATAGTTTTACTTTTTCCTAGAGATAGAATTAAGGTGGCAATTCTAAAGATAGTCTCTTCAAATTTTACAACGTTGTTTTTAAATTTTTTTCAAATTAAAAATCCTGTCCCATACTGGCCATTGAAGGATGATGTGTACATACATATATATATATATATATATATAATAAACCAAACTAAAAGCTAACCTAGCTAGAGAACCAGAAACGCTGGGTAACCAACATCCACGAGTCCAGATGATGTGCGACCATTTTACAAAAACTTTAGAAGATGCATATGTACCAACACAAGTGGCATCAAGCGGATCCAGGAGTAGCAAATTAACAGAGGAGACGAAGTTATTATTATGCAAAAGATGAGAATTAAAAGGAAAGACACCAACTTCTTCAAAGGATAAAATCGAATTAACAGAGCTGAATAAACTCATTAGGAGGAAGATCAAATCCGACCTGAACCAACAAAGGGATAACACAATTAAGACTTGATACAACCAGATCAACCAAAAAAATACTATCTGAATTATCTTCAGGCAAACAATGGTCTTATTCTATTCAGGATAATAAAAATCGGCTAGTAATGAACAGAGAAGATATATTAGGTGTGGCAACTGATTACTTTACAGAACTTTATCAGCATAAAAACAAATATCATTCTTTGATCTTTCAGTCCGAAGAAAAAGTTCCTGAAATACTACTATCAGAAGTAGAAAGTGCCATAAATGTTCTCAAGAAAAATAAAGCGTCTGGACCTGACAATATAAGAAATGAGACCCTCCTGGTAGGCGGTTCAGTAGTATGCGAAGAATTACTTAAATTGTTCAATTCCATCCTGGAGGAAGAAGAAACAGTCCCGAAACAATGGAAAACAGCAAAAATATTTGTTATGCATAAAAAAGGCAATAAAAACAACATAGAAAATTACAGACCAATCTCGCTCTGTCCAACCATTGCAAAAGTTTTTACTAGCATTATCACTAGACGAATAACCCCTTCTATAACGACTTCAATGTCAAGCGAACAAGCAGGCTTTAGGAGAGGCTTCTCAATTTCTGATAACCTACAAGTGGTGAATCAGCTTGTCGAAAAGGCTAAAGAATTTAATTTCCCGGTTTACTTTTGTTTCATTGATTTCCGGAAAGCATTCGACAGCGTCTACCACAGTAGCATTCTGAAGGCGCTGGATGATATGGGAATTGAACAGAAGTACATCAGAATTATCAAAGAGCTCTACAAGGATAACACAGCTTTCATTGAAAATGAAAAGAAAGGCCCGAAGTTTAAAATAGACAAGGGAGTTAGACAAGGAGATCCACTTTCACCCATACATCATTACTGGAAAGAATATTTCAAAAGGCAGACATCGACAATTTGGGGCTAAGCATAAATGGATCTAAATTAAATAACCTAAAATATGCTGATGACGTTATTCTGATTTCTGATAAAGCTGATGAAATAATCACGATGTTGAGGAAATTGGAAACATGCTGCATAGAGGTAGGTCTGCCCCCTAACTACGACAAGACAGTTATGATGACGAACAGTGAAAAAACTGAAATCAGTTGGAGTAATACAATATTAAATTATGTAGAAAAGTACATTTATTTAGGTAAACTCATTTCTTTCTCTGAAAGGACGTCAAAAGAGATCCAGAGGAGAACCACTTTTAGGATGAAAAAATATTGGACCCCCAAGCCTATTATGAAAGGAAACTTTGAAATTATAAACAAAAAGATTATTTTTGAAAGTTGCATAATGCCCTGTGCAACCTATGGTTGTCAAACATGGTCTCTGACAAAGAAATTAGAAAATAAATTAATAGTCTGGCAAAATTCTATTGAAAGGAGTGTGCTAAACAAGAAAAAGGACCGCATCAAAATCATGGACATAAAGAGACGAAAAGGCTTCAAAAACATAAATCTTCTTGTAAAAGAAATTAAATGGAGTTGGGCTGGCCATCTGGCTAGAATTGCGAACGGAAGATGGTCCTAAACGACAACAGAATGGACTCCTTATGACTTGAAAAGAAAACGTGGAAGGCAAAGAAGGCGTTGGAGTGACTACATAAGAGCCATTGCAGGTCCAAACTGGATGAGGACAGCCAGAGACAAAGAAGCC
Source organism: Rhaphigaster nebulosa (assembly GCA_948150685.1). NCBI lineage: Eukaryota > Metazoa > Arthropoda > Insecta > Hemiptera > Pentatomidae > Rhaphigaster > Rhaphigaster nebulosa. Next base: position 237,514,608 of record OX411306.1, on the reverse strand, counting down.
TGGAAGGAACTGTGGAGAGAAACAGCGTATCCCACTTCCCAGTAGGAATTGGTCTCCAGGGAAGTTAGACCATCACTCCCTACATAAATTAACGGAAAAAAATCATAATATTGTGTAAAATTGTAAATATTGTAAGTAGCATCTGAAGTAAAAGTAATATAATCAGTAAAATTCTGTTACTTTTTGTAATAAAAGATTTTATTCATTCATTCATTCAATGCTTAGAACATAATGGCTTCTTGTTTAGGCTCAGCAATGTTTCCCTTTAGCAAGTCCAATAAAATCATGAATGCCCCATTCAACTATTCTGTTCCAGCAGTCAGTATTCCAAAAAAAGTCACCCTGATTTTTATTTTAATAACTTTAAATTCTCGTTAAAATTTTTTTAAAGACAAAAATCTCTTAAATATTTTTTTAATTTTTAAATCTAACACAATTGAATCGTATTAAACTGATTCATATACTTACTTCAGATTCAGTAGTTTTTGTCGACATGAATGGACCTATATGTATATGATGAATATAATTGATATAACTATGCATATTATAAATATAGTACGTTGCTCCCATGGTTAAATTACAAATGTGAAAATATCTACTTATCAGGAGAGCAAAGAAACTGTTACATGCTTCTATGTACAAATTCCTATTTCGATTATTTTAAAATTTGTTGTTTATGTTATCTTTCTTTTATCTCATAGTTTCATGTGTATTTATTGTTTTACCTTCATAATAATACGCATATACGTTACTTTTACATGGAAGCTTCAGTCGTTTTCAGACGTTTTCTGTAAAAATGTAACTGCGATTTCAGAGCTTTACTACAGGCTGTATCAACCGAAAAACAATCGAGAAAAAAAATCGAATTTTCCTTATTCTTAAGTCTAACATGGGACAAATGATATAACTGCAATTCAGTAGTTGTGCTTCAGTACATTGAGGATAGACAACAAAATTAATCACCGGAAACTTTATTGTTTATGTCCTTTTTTTTCTTCAAAATTAATAAAACTTATTAAAATCTACAGAAAATGATACGATTTCATATTTAAATCACATATTAAATTCAAAGGATAATAATGCATCAAAGGATAACTCTTAAAATAGCACACTACCTTTTAACTCTTTGAAGTCGGGAATCGTTTGTATGGAAAATATTGTCTGAATTCAACTGACCATATTATGCCATCCGGAATCCGCTAGTTGCACCAGAATAATCTTTGTGGGCCAAGCTACCTAGTTGCCAAGGATTTCTTTTAGCAAATATAATCAGATTTCTATTCTGCCTCGAAGTAGTAACCCTTTAGGAGCTGTTTAGTGGTCTTCTAAAGGCATTCCCTCCCTTCGACGATTCAAAGTTCACGAAACAACATTTTGTAAAACGCTCATATTTCGTGCTATATTGTGAAAAAAGTTATAATGAAAGAAAAGTTATATGAATTTAAGAAATAAATTGAATTGAGAAAGTTATATGAAAAGTTATATTAATAAAAACCACACCAAACAAAAAATTATTTCCATTGTTGAAATCAGACCGATTGAAAACTAGCTTATAATTAAAAGCAAAACTGAGAGTATAAATAAATTAGTAATATAAATCGCTATAAGGTTATTATTGGTTATGGCTGTTGGCATCGCACTACCTTGGATTGACAAGGTTGTAACTGACATTTTTGGATAAATGTCATTGGGCATGTTTCTGACACTCCCTTGTCAAATGGCACAGAAGAAACTTGTGCAATCTAAAAATAGCCGTTTTAGTAATGTGACAAAGTAAGTTTAAGATTGTATCTCGCTCTGGTCCTCAATATGGGTTATTCTCAGATTATGGGCAAATTTCATGACAGAATTTTAATAATTTTGATAGGATTTAATTTTGAACAAAAAATTAGTACCTTTTCAGGGAGTGGGGTAGCTCAGAGGGTTGGGTACTGTGCTGCTCTCAAGGTCCCGGGTTCGAGACCGACTGTGGCAGAAAATATTTATTCTGTTTTCAGAATAAATCGGTCCCGTGGACCGGGAGAGACCCTCCTGGGGCTCATCCAGCCTCAATTGGGAAAAAAACTCGTGCGGTTGTGCGTGATTTCGGACAAATCACCTCTTTGCACAACCGTTGGCTTAGAAACAGTACGTTCCTTACCAAATGCTGAATCCCAAGACCCTGCACGTGCAATTATTGAAGTACAGGTGTTTTTTTTTTTTTGGAGAAGGGATTCAAAATTTTCAGAAGCGCGGTAACGACAAGCTTAAATTTATACTCTTTCAAAAATCGAGAGTATTATTATTCTGTTGTGCTGAAAATCTAGGATGATACCCAGAAACAAGATATGGCGATTTAAACAAAATAAAAATTATTAATTTTCAATTACAATTTTGTCAGTATTTGTATCTATAAAAAGAATGAATTCTCTTGAGTCTTACCTAATTCGCATTTTTTGATTTTGAAGTTGTTTTTACATACCTCTTTTTATTATGGAGTTAACTCCAATTTGTTTTTATATTATTGATGAGTACACCTATCATTAGTAATTAATGAATGGCCAAGATATATGCATTTTTTAGTGAATCGTGGTTACAATGGTTAGGAAGTCATCAACAACCTATGTCTCCAGAGAATGGTGAAATGAGAAATCAAATATGTAACTACTATTATTTCGGATAATATTCGTTTCATAAGGTGGTAACCCTGATCTCTGACTCTGAACAATGAAATATTTCATAATGTTGTATTTTTTCTCTGGTATCTAGAGGATTTGTGTCAATCAGAACTTACTACTTAAATCATAGTGGTAGCACACTTTTTCAACATTCCCTGGAGATATAAGTTCTTGTTGAAAAATAACACACTTTTGCTTTGTAAGGGCAAATTTGAATTTGAGTTAGGATTTATTTCATCAATGCATACTTATGTGGACAGTAGCATACTTGAGAATTTAGAATTTTAAAATTAAAAATTTACTTCAAGTGTAAATATTTTGGCCATTCACTATTTATTAATGATAGGTGTACTCCAGATAAAGTTGTATCTCCACTTACATCTTTTTTACTTTCATTTATACTCATTTCTTTACAAGGTTCTAGCTGCATTTTGACATGTTTTATATAAAATCAAAGGTATACTACTTTTTTATTATATATATATATATATATATATATATATATATATATATATATATATATATATATATATATATATATATATATATATATACACAATTCAATATTTAAATTAAAGGTGTTTTAAGTAATGTGGAAAATTAGATAAATTTTCACTTCACTTCAAATTTTCAAACTCGTTTTTCTTAAAATTAAGGCTAGAGCAGTTATTAGCTTGACAAACCACGGAAGCGATAGGTCAATGTTTGTTTTCTATTGTTTTAAATTTAAAAATAATTTTTGTTGATTCAATAAATAATAAAAATAGTTAGATCATTATTGTATGAGTAGTTTGAAAATATCAATAAACCGTGATCGTTAAGTTCTTCTATACAAACATCACTTCAGTTTAAAATGTTAATATTTTTTTTTTTAATTTTCTTAATTTATTTTTTTGTTTTTTTACGAACCTGAATAATATGCGCTATATATTCGTCATTTAAAATAAACAAAACAAGGGAAAGTTCAAATAGCGTTGGCTGGTGGAGAATGGTCGCTCTGCGGACGCAATTTGCCGGATAATTTGCGCACTACAAAGGACTCTTCGTTTTATATTCTATTGCGCGCCCTCCCCCGGTAATTGAGATATTAATTATTTTTAGGCTACTGTACCTTAGCGCACCTCATTTACATTTGAATTTATCCACGGTTGGTTCACTGATTGTTTATAATCGTTTTTGTGTTGTTATCGTTTTGTCTTTTCGTTATTATTTATAGGGTTAATTTTTTCTTTCGCTTACATATATATGAAATATATAGTAAGGCAAAGTATTGCGATCGCGAAAAATTTCGAATCCTAGTTTCCAATAAAGTATTAGACCCCTGTGTCCAAATAAGTCTCGAAAAATGGCCTCTGCGTGTGTGTAAATAGTCTATCTAAAATTCCAAAAAGTCGTACGAAACTGAAATTACTTATGTAACGTAGGTACAGGCCTGGTATGTTCCCGTAACTTCTTGGCCCAAATAGGCTTACCCGGAAGTTGCACTTTATATTTTCGATTTTACACTTCTTTTTTTTCTTTTTTCCAATTTTCTCGAAATTTTTTTAAAACAATTTTGATCAAATTCCAGACATCAATGTACAACTAAATGCTCTTTAACATAAGGTAGGTCAATGTATAGACTGATAGGGCTTAATTGCCTAATTTTCGAATGGCTTCCTTTGAAATAACTTTTATTTTTTTTATTTGAAATGTGCGCATAATAGGTCTATTATGCAATAATGCTGGTAAAAAAAAAAAAAAATGATCAACCGTCTCTTATTATTAGTAGTAATAAAAAAAACGCTGCAAATTATTACACCATGGTTTATTATTTCCACTTAGTAATATTTCAAAAATATCTATTCTGTCCAAGTAAAAAAAAATAAGCAGTAGGCACCAAAGGAAAAGAAATTTGAAGCTTGCCCCAAGATGATCGCCGTGAGAGTGCCGAACTGGGAGTGTTATGAAAAAACTGTGTCGATGCAAGTAGCCTGTGATGGTTAGGACATGTTATCAGAGGGTAAAATGATTCAGAGAAAATATTTAATATGCACTTCAGTAGGAAAAAAAAAAAAAAAGGTAGACTAAGGAAGTTAAAGGAAGTGCAGAAGTAATCCAAGGAAGGATAAAGCAGAAAGATAAGAAGAAGTCAGAAGCCCAATAGATAAGTCAGGAGGCCTAGGGCCACGATGACCAGCCGCGCCGGAGAATTAGTCTACGAAGTTCATTACGCTATATCTCAGCTAATACTGGTCCGATTTAAATGATTTGTTTATCATTTTGTAGAGACTTTCATCAGCTTCCGTTTAAATGCAAACGCACCAAAAAATTTGAGGACGGATTTTTTTTTATTCGATATTTAGATTATACGAATCTTGAAACGTAAAACCTCAAATTTTGAGGGGTCGTTACAAACATTTTTTCCTTGGTCGATTGCAAAGGTCTATTATTGAAAATAATAAACCAAAATGGATGAATATATAATATGAAAGAATCTGATGATTAACTAAAGAAAAAAAGGAGATATATTTTCCAGGTTGAAAACAAATTTTCGGAATAAGAGTATAGACGCATAATACACCGTTGGAAAGTTAAAGATTTTAGAAACAGTAATATCTAATTACCATAAAGCAGTAGAAGACAATGAAGAGTGACGAAAACCGCATAAAATGAAGTAATTATTGCAGTTATTAATTTTCTACTTTTATGTTATTTAATGGAAACTAAATGGAATTTCCATTGGAACTAAGCAGAAAAGTTTAAAATTTATTATTAACTTGACAAACCGGAAATATATTGTGCACAGAATTATCGTGCTGCAATAGTTTAAACATGAGAAGACGTTATTATAGAATGGTTAATTAACTGGAAAAGGGTTCCTAACCCACCCCTGTATCATCTAAACCTTTCCTTCCACCCTCGAAGGGTTAGGGGCCCTTATTTGCGTTTCCATCTTATTACCTTTCTTAGCAGTAAATCCGTGCTATAATCTGTATAAATAAAAATCACAAAAACACCATAAATATGTCATTAAACATAAAAAAAAAAAAGTCCGACAATCAATTAGGATCTCAAACCCAACAAAAACTTATTTCTTTATCATTTTGAGTCTATTCCTCGAAAATTTCTGCAATTAATAAGACTGAATGACATTTTCGTTATATTAAAGGTTATTTTTTGTTTTAGAGGCTTAATAAGCTTAATAAATACGGGTTGTTACTATCTGTATTGCCACTGTATTTAATTATGTTTATGAAGCTATTGTTAGCAGCAATCTTTTTCTCTTGTTTTTAACTGAAACGATATGCAATAAAAAAAACATATTTTGCATTTTTGATCCGTGGTTAAAACCGTCCATGAGACGGGCCATCATTTGTATATCAATAAACAAAAGCTTATCAGTTTTAATTATATACAATGTTTTTGAGTTACAGACATGTAAAACTGAGCATAACGCACTTTTCAGTCAAAATTGTAAAATGTCTATGCTGGCCAAACTGAACCACCAAATGTAATATTCAATAAGAGCATTCGACGCATGATTTAACGCACTTTATTAGGAGAAAAGTAAAATTTTATGTGTGATGAATCCTTTTGATGTTATAAGACAAAGCCTGAAAAATTTCCAAAATGTCGGATTTATTCCGAATAAATGCCTGCAGCGAAGTGTGCTTCAGATCCGTCTGGAGCACAATTCGCTGCGGTTACTATCATCCAAAGAAAAAAATTATATAGATTCCAGAAATAGGTAAATTTTGGGAACAATTTACTAAATTTCAACATAAATTTACAGAATATTCGGTACACTTTACAACACTCTGACCAGCAGTTCAGAGTTGAGACGACACTGCACTATTTTTTAAAATTACTTCCAAGTGAATGTTTGATGGGCGATCTAAATCTGCCTCATACTCATACTACTCCTCCAGTAGTCAAATTGTCCTACAATCGCGCAGCTATCGTCCTATTGTAGACACCAAGGATACTTCGGGCATCAGCAGCAATGCCATCCACCCATCTTGTTCTCGGTCATCCACCAGTAGCGTAGTCAGATTTCGTTTAGGGGTTGGGAATCTATCCATCCAAGAATCTACTTTAAAGAAACCGTCCCCGAGGATGTAAGAGTGCCCTCTCTAAATATAATATTATCCATGCCTATGTATGTTATTTATAAAAATAACATTCAAATGAGTTTATGAAAGTTTGTTTACACATATGGTTAAGTATAAGTATTTAGTAATTTCGGGGGGAAGAGGGGTCCGGACTCCATCGATTCCCCCTCTGGCTACGCCACTGTCATCCACGTCGCCTTTTGCCTTTGATTGGTTTTCTCAGGAGCTTTTTCGGAATTCCATTATCTTCCATCCTTACCACATGACCCACCCACTTATAATAATAATAACGTTATATTACGTCAGGTTCATTAAATATACTATTATGTATAATGAAATATAATAAGGTATATTATATGTAACTCGTGATTGGTAACTCAACGCCACTCAGGATCATAACAGATTTATTAAATATTATTCCACCGATTTCGATCCTTGCTTCTCTTACTTCTTTCTCAAGTGAAAGGTTAAATATAAGACAGACCTGTGCACCTCCCTGTCTTCAGCCCTTGTCAGAAGGAAATTCTCGAGATACCTCACTTTTTATTTTTACTTATATATATATATATATATATATATATATATATATATATATATATATATATATATATATATATATATATATATTATATATAATATATATAATTATATATATTATATAATAAATAAATATAATATATATTTATAATATATATTATAATATATAATAATATAAATAAAATAAATATAATTATATATATTTATATATATATATATATATATATATATATATATATATATATATATATATATATATATACATATATATACTCATTATATTTCAATATATTTTCACGTGAAGCATATAAGCCAAGGATCCAATATATTCTATAGGTAGTAAGTACTTAGTTACATATTTATGTCCAAAAATACATAACATAAATTTTATACATAATAGACAAAAAGATAGAAAAGAGTAATAATTTAAAATCTGAACTATCTTCTAAGTTATGTTGTAAACTATGAAAAACAAAATAACTACAATATAAATTTTAGAAATCGGTTGTTCACAGTAATAAACATATCTGTAGATAGTAGATTACATTCATAGAGTTTCTCTCGGTAGATCTGTCAGGAGGATATCTAAACTGTATACAGCACTTCTCTTTCAAGTAGTTCAATTAGCTGCAGCTAGATAGCGGAAAATACATTAAAAGGATTTGACTTGAAAAAGAACGCAGCAGTATATTCTCCATTGCTCTAATTTCCTATACACGATTTTGCAAAGAGATCTCTCATACATCTTTTTTTCAGTCTTATCGTAGTGATCACTTGTTAGAAACTTTTTTTGTAATTTGTACAACTAGCTTTTTGCAATGCCCATTTATCGAGAAAGAATTTGTGTTTATTGGCTTTGGACATATTCAATGTATTGTTGTCAACAAACTTTGGCAATCCGTAGAACTGTGCATTTATAATGCCTCAGTCAAAATGGGATTTACTTGGTATGTGTTATATCGATATGATCAATGATATGTGATATTTCAAATTAAGATTGCAAATATATATTAAGATGCAAAGTAGTATAGAAGATGTATCTTATATAAATGAATCTTCAAAAAGGTTACTAGGAACTGAAAAGCCATACAGTATGAATATATATTTCCACACGTTTGTATAATACTATACATATATAGACAGAATAACAACTCACACTATAACTGGCTCCGTATTAATGGACAATAAACCTATGAAATAGCGACTCTTTCTGTAATATAACTAAATCTTTTTTCCTTATGGAATGGAAAACTGGAAGAAATTACTTCCATTGCGGTGGGACATTCCATTTCCAGGGATCCATTTTTCTCCAGAATATATGGAAAATGGCCCGACTTATTTTCATAATTCCCACAGTTCTATTCCTCTCACATTTAATTTTGAATTTCCACGACACGTTGGATCGGATCGAATATGTTTAGAGGTGCATTTTCTAAATTCTGCGACTTTTCTATTTTGTCAACTAGTAATAAAACGATGTTGACTAGAAATACAATAAAGGAGGATAATCTTTTGGATTTCGAACGATATATAGATATTTTTTGAAACCAATTGAAAAGATAATTGGTACTGTTTTTTTTTTAGTTAATAAAAAATTGCTTTACCAAGATAATAAAAATTTTTTTTCTTCAAACCGTAAAATTCAAGTATCTAATCAATTTATTCATTTATGAACAGCTTCCACCAACAGGCTAAAGCCCAACTACAAGTGGTAAAAAAAAACAAAATAGTGCCTAATATAAATATAAAATTTAATAACAAATTATACAACAAAAAGTTATTTAGTCATAACTTTATAATACCTAATACAAATTACAATATGAAGTGTATAAACTGTATGAAGTATAAACTGTAATAAATATGAAGTGTATAAACTGTAACCAACTTAAGTTAAAAAAAAAATAATAAAAGAAAACAAAGAAACGTAAAATAACTAAACAAAATGAATAATGGAATATGAAAAAAGCAAAAAAAAAGTAACCGCCAAGTGCTTTTAAAACAGTTCAGGTTAGTATGAACTATGAACTTAGTGTATGATATATTTTAATTAATTAAATAAAATTAAATAGGACCATTAAATCTTGACATCCTAACATTGATTGTAATATGCAAAACAAATAATAATAATTTGAATTAAACTTAGACATGTTATAAATTTGACCCAATTGTCTCTATAACAACAAAATATCTTGGGTTGGAACTTATCTTCGGCAAAAGTGTCGAATCTCAACTTTTCAAAGAGAGACTAAAAACGTTTAAGAAATTTAATTTTCATCATATCCGGATGTTTATTAAATTGTTTGTACTAGAGCAAGTAAAAACGAGTAGAGAAAACTAATTATTTTGCATAGAATTCACGAAAAAAAAATAATTCTTAATCAAATTGTTTTTGTCTTAGGAGGTTTTACACTCTTGCCGAAGATATGAAATTTCATTTCCTCAGGTATGATGCAAATGAAAGAGAAATAAACTTTAATGACATTAATTTTTATTCAAAATAACGCCCGTTAGTTTCTTCTTCTTCTTTTTCTTCCTCCCTGTGCCATTTCTAGCTTGGAGGGGCCTCAATCCAACGCTGCCAGGTCACGGTCTTTAGAGAGCTGCTTCATTTTCTTTTTTTCCTCCAATACTCTGGATATATTCCTTGTACACAATCCTAGGCCTTCCGCCTGGCCTCTTGCCGGTGGGTCGAGCTTCCATCACTTTTATGGGCTTCCGGTCCTCGCTCATTCGACAAACATGGCCAAACCATTTAAGCTGTCGTTTCTCTAGCATAGCTTTTAACAGAGGAATTTTAAACTCCTCCGTACTGCCTTCATTTCTTACCCGGTCTCTTCTAGTTTTTCCTGCAATCCTGTGTAAGTACTTAATTTCGGCTGCAGTTATTCGGCTTTTCTGCTTGTCGAGCATAACTCACCTCTCACTTCTAAATGTGGAGCTTGGTCTCCTGCCCCACATCCCGATGGCCAACGATGCTTTTGCGTATGCTATAATAGATTAGGTTTGCTCTAGCAATCCTATTTGCTACCTCCCAAACTATTCTGCCCTGTCTGTTTATGTTGGTTCCCAAGTAGTCGAAGTTGTCAACCACTTCGAGAACTTCACCGTTACAATACACCTCCACTGCCTCCTCCTCGTCTTGGGAAAGGACCAGTTTCTTACTCTTCGAGACATTGATGGTCATTCCTTTTCATTTCAGTTCCTCCTGCCACTCAAGTAAACCTTGCTGTAGTTTCTCCTTTGTATCACATACGTGGACAATATAAGAGAGACTGGCTGAGTATCATCCTCATATTCCACTTTCCGATGGCTGTTCGGTCTGTTGGCCTATATTGATTAATACCATTTGTGTTCGAAAGATGGAGCCCACAGTCAATTGATTATTGGCCATGTCCAGGGTATATGACTTGAGTAATCGCTTCACAGATATCAAAAAGACATACCAAAATTTAAATTTTTCAATCAAAAACTTTTATGAAATAAATAAAGCCAAATATATATATATATATATATATATATATATATATATATATATATATATATATATATATATATATATATATATATATATATATATATATATATATATATATAATGTATATATTTAGATATAATGCATTTAGATGCCCAGCGACACCTCTTTCTGTTGTGATTATAGTATATAGTTAGACTAAGAGATCCCTCATCCAGCTCTTCTTCATCCTTCTGCGAGTGTTGTCACGTATGTTAGTTGTAGCCATGTCTTATATGAGTGTGTTAGGCTGTCCGTGCAAGTTATCGTCAAATCGTTTGTAGTGGGTCCAATTGTGTTCGTTAACTGTTTGCATAATAAGGTAACGGCATATGTTGATCCAATGTTGATGATGCACCATGGGGCTTTAGTTACAGTCATAAAAGTTTTTTATTGAAAATTTTGAAATTTTGGTATGTGTGTCTTTTTGATATCTGTGAAGCGGATACTCAAGGCCTATATCCTGGACATGGTCAATAACCAATTGACTGTGGGCTTCATGTCTGTTCTTTCGAAAGCAAATCAATGTAGGACTGAAATCGACTGATATTGCAAACGGACAAACGGATTGATATTGCTCTAATAACTGAAACACACTTGACTCCATATTTTACATTCTCTGCTACACAATATGCAGAACTGATCCCAGTTCAGACCAGATAATAGTTCACACGGCGGTATTGAAATATTAATTAAAACATCACTACAGTATAATCCTTTATATTTAACCATATCACAATATCATTACCATTACCCCGTTGCAATATGAAATTAATAAAAAGTATACATTTTATTTATTTCTTATTTTCAGTTACCCTATATATAAAATATGCAGTAATTTATAGTGTCGCAATAATATTACGATCCTGAAAAATTTCGCATGCGGGTTCCCAAATAAATGTTTTGAGGTTCTCCAAGTCCAAATAAATAAATCTCTGATAATGGTCTGCACGAGAGTGTGTGTGGGTCCGTGCGTGCGTGGTTGCATGCGTGTGTGCGCGCGCGCGTGTGTGTGTGTGTATGTGTGTCAAGCACGAAAACGAAAAGTTGTAAAAAACTGAAATTGCGTATCTAAAGTAAGTATATGCCTCTGTTGTTACAGCGATATATATATATATATAAGTTAAGGTCTGTAGGTATACAGTGTAAGACTTAATACCATCCCTAAATGTAAATAGAACACAGAGTGTATAAATAGAGGATTATTGAGACAAATAAAGCAGTCGTATTTCAGAACTCGTGAGTGTTGCTTCTTACTCCCTTTTCCTTTATTTGTTTTTTTTATCAGTTTTCAGTCACGGGAGTTTAACTGGTGCCGAAACCCGGGACCGCGAATACCTGAGTAACGAGGAACTGAGGACCCGTTTTTTTTCTCTTTTAATTTCGCTGCGGTAATGCCAGAAGGAGTTGTGCGACCAGCAACGCTAAACATATCTTCGGAAGTCCCACCGTTACCACAAGGGACCATGGCGGAAGCTCATGCAAATACGCTGGCTTGGATGAAGGTACGAGCGGCGACGACGCAGGATATGAGGCGGGCAATCTCGGACTTGGAGAGGTTCACCGGTGAGATTGGTGAGTTAAATCACTTTCTTAAGGCCGGGGACCGACTGAGGGCGGAGATAGAGATGAAGGCAGCCGAAAACATGCTAATTCAAAGAGACGTGGACTCCTTGAAAGCAGCACTGATATGCAGGATCAAGAGGAGTATCCTGAATTTGATCCAAGCTGACGAGGAAACTCCATGGGACGTGGTTAAGGACCGTCTGAAAAAAGCGTTCGGAGGCGGCAGATGGACCCCGGAGGAAGATATTTTCTACATGTTCCGGGAGACAAAAAGAGCACATCAGTCGAACGGGCAATTCGCTGGAACACTATTAGCCCACTACAATAAAATCACAGAGAAGATGAGGGAGACTTTGAACGCAGCGGAAGTGGAGGGCAGAATGGCTTTCCTTTCAACGATACTAAAGGTGCAGTTGGCAAAGGAGATCGGGAGAAAGGAGGGTCTATCGAGAGATCGCACTTTTGTAGAGAGTGCCCAGGAAATAATAGACTCAAGTGCAAGAGAAGAAGAAGTCAGGAACGTGGAGGAAGACGCGGGGTGGAACAAGGTAATCCACAGAAGACCCAGACCAATGCCACCCATGTGGGGGAGAGGAAAACCGGAATACGCCGGAAAGGAACGAACAACAGTTGGAGAAAGGAGGCAAGGGAAGGTGAGAAATAGCGGGAGGCGAGAAGACCGGCGATGCCACGGATGCGGAAAGGTAGGTCACTTGGTGGCGCAATGCTCGCGCACCAAGTGTTTCGAATGTGGGACAGAGGGGCACATTGCGAGACAATGCCCCTACATGAGTCGGAGGAGAGAAGGGCTCCGACCGCCAGAACTTATGGAGGTTAATGCTCAAAAAATGTGGAGAAGGGAAAGACCGCAATGGGAGTCAACCGAATCGTCTGAAACATCCGAGACAGAGGAAGAGGCGCAGGAATCAGGGAATAGAGGAGGAGAGAGAAGCAGTAGTGTCCAAAGGAGCCGAGGACGGCGGGCAGTTCCGGAGAGGAGAGAACTACAGGAGATCTGAGGAGAGGAGCACCGGAGAGGCAACCGCACAATAGTGAGCAAAAGTGTGGAAAGTGAGTGTAGCGGGCTGCCTATAATTAAAATCGCGAGTGGAAAATATTTAGTGGACACAGGGAGCTCTAACACAATATTGTGTAGGAGTACACTGGAGAGGTTGTGCAATGGAGAGAGGATGCCCAAGATAAAGGTATGTTCTTGTAGATTAATCACCCTGGGTGGGCCCTGTAGTGTAGAGGGAGAAGCTGTAATAGGCCTAGAAGGATGGGGAAAAAGGGAGGATAAGTTAAAAATCCATATTGTGAAAAAAATGTCCAGGGAATACGGGGGGATTATTGGGTGTGACCTACTGGGGAAGATAGGAGCTAAAATTAGAAATAGCGGAGGTCATTGGGACATTCGCATAGGGGGGAGGAAATACCGATGTCTAAGATCCCTAAAGGACGGTGGGGCGCGAGTAGGCGCAATCAGTCAAGTGGGAGATTGGAGGTACGGAATAAGGGAAGAGTATACCGACATTTTCTTCAAAGAGGGCGAAATATTGGGGGCGACGGGGAAAACCGTGCATGATATCCCGCTGAAGCAAGATAGGGTGAGCTATATAAAGGAACGGCGATACCCGCAGGCGCTGCGTCAGCATATCCGGCAGGAACTGGAGGCCCTGAAGAGGCAAGGGATTATTGTGGATAGCACATCGCCATATAATAGTCCCCTCTGGGCGGTAAAGAAAAAGAGTGTAACAGGCGAGGAAAAGTATAGGGTCGTGGTGGACTACAGGAAGTTAAATGAGAATACGGTGGACGAGAGATACCCCATACCCAGATTCGAGGACATCCTAGACAGACTCAGCGGGGCGACCATATTTAGTACATTAGATTTGAAGGCTGGATACCATCAAATACGAATGCACCCCGACGACCAACTTAAGACTGCCTTTACCTTCGAGAGAGGCCACTACGAGTTTACAAGGATGCCGTTCGGGCTCAAAAACGCGCCAATCACATTTCAGCGCCTTATGGACGAATTTCTGCGGGGAATAGACGAGTCGATCTGTCAGGTCTACATGGACGATTTGATAGTATTCAGTAAGAATAAAGACCAGCACGTGGACCATTTGCGCAGTGTGTTCAACCAGATTCGAAAGTTCGGATTGAAGTTGTCCGCAGAAAAATCGCAGTTGGGTCAGAAACAGATCAACTTTTTAGGGCACATCATATCGCAGGAGGGAGTGAAACCGGATAGCGCAAAAGTGGAGGCAATACGGAAAATGGTAGTCCCGAGAGATGTACAAGGGATCCGGAGGCTATTAGGAACGCTAAATTATTATAGACGATTCGTTCCGGAAATGGCGGAATATCTCGTACCCATCAATAACCTACTTAAAAAGGGTCAAAAAGTGGTGATAACACCGGACATGGAGGACAATATTCGGAGGTGCCTGACTCGACTACAGGAGGAACCGGTACTAGCGTTTCCCGATTTTGATAAACGGTTTATTATCACTACGGACGCCAGCGAATACGCATTGGGGGCGGTATTGGCGCAGGAAGGGGGGAAAGGAGAACGACCGGTAGCGTACGCCAGTAGGCGCCTCACGGATGCAGAAACGCGGTATAACGCGTTGGAAAGGGAACTGCTCGGTATCGTGTGGGCCGTTGACCATTTTAGGGCATACGTGTTCGGCAGGAAATTTACAGTACGCACGGACCATAGACCCTTGCAGTGGGTGGGAAAATTAAAAGAATCTTCCGCGAGAGTCACGAGATGGAAAGAACTTCTCAGCCAGTATAATATGGAGGTGGAGTACAAGCCGGGGAAAGAGAACGTTGTGGCAGATTGGCTGTCCAGGGCGATTACGATCAACGCAGTGGAGGAGGACAGAGGAGAGTCTTCCAGAGATGTACGACGGTTCCTGCAGGAGTGGACGCCAGACCGAGAGGGAGAACAAGACGAAGCTGAGGCGGTCGAGGCGGAACAATCGACAACAACGGAGAGCTCTACAGAGGAGAGATCTACGGACATGGAGGAAATAGATGAAATCATCAACGACAAGGGACGGCAGATCATTTGGAAGACGAGGACTGCGGGTCTGATCAAAATAGAATACGGGGTATACGACGGGCGAAAAATTGCCACCATTTGGTCTCAACCGGGGGCGAGACCCGATCAAATTATCCGGGTACTTAAGGACGCGTCGAGACCTGGGAAAACCTATCATTTGTACGTAGGAAACGAAATCATTTGGGAGAAGATAAAGAGGCTATGGCGGACCGAACAGATCGGAGTCGATAGATCGTTCATACGGTGCAATTTGATGGTAGAAACGATCCGAGACGAAAACCAGCAAAAGGAAGTGACGCTCGCGTACCATCAGGAGAAAACCAATCACCGAGGGGAGCTGGAAACACTTCAGGCACTAAAACGCAGATATTTCTGGGGAGGAATGAAGAAAACTATCAAAGAAGTGATAGGGAGGTGCGAAATATGCCAAACCACTAAGTATGACAGGCACCCACCGAAAGTACAGCAAGAAGAAACGCCCACGGCAGAAACACCGTTAAGCGAGCTACAAATAGACACATTCACCTGGAGAGGACATAAGTGGGTGACTATGATCGACTTATTTAGCAAAGTGGCTATGGCACATCCAGTGCACGAACGGTCATCAGAGGCGGCGATAGGAGCCCTGCGGGTGTGGTTTCAGTTTTATGGGGTACCGGATCGGATCTCGTCGGACTGCGGCAGAGAATTCGATAGCGCAAACATGAGGAATGAAATGAAGGCGCTGGATGTGCAATGGCATTTCAACACCCCAGGTCACCCAAAGAGTAGAGGAGGCATTGAGCGGCTCCACAGCACGCTGGGCGAACATTTACGCGTGTACCACGCAGACAAAGGGTTGACACCAGAGGCGGCGATGCCGAAAGCAGTGGCGGCATATAACCACTCAATCCACACCGTCACGGGATTCGCCCCATTCGAAATTCTCTTCGGGCTCCGGGGACGTCGTAGGGACAGTACGGGCACGGCGATGGACGACGAAACGGCGAAAAGGTTGGAGAACAATCGCATAACGCTGGGAAAATTGTGGGGGAAAGTACGCGGTCGTCTGGTGAGGGAGAAAAGTAGGAGAGTAGCGAGGGAGAATAGGAAGGTCAAAGACGTAGGGGGTGGCATCAAGATAGGGACTATTGTATACAGGAAGATAGGTTCCAACAGGAGTAAAGAGTTGCTACGGTACGAGGGCCCATTTAGGGTGATTGTAATTAGAGAGCACAACATTGTGACAATCCAAAGCGTGAGAGAACCCGGGAAGCGTAGAACCGTGCATATCGAGCAATTAAAGTTACCAGCAGGTTCGCCAGAAGAACCTTGAGAAGGCCAGAGCATCCTCTTTACCATACATAATTGTGCGAGAGCTATTCTTTCGGTTAAATGTTTTTTTTTTACAGTGATACCGACACATGTGTCGGTATCATCCAAAACAAGGAATTTTGTTATATTTTGTCAGCCATGATTGTCGTAAGTTAAGTTATTTATTTTAAGTGTCAGTATTATGTTCGTATTAAAAGTTGTATATATTAGATTATTATGTAGTATGTATTTTAGTATTCTATTGTATGTAATGGTATTTTATTTTTTTTTATGTTTTATGTTTATGTTAGTTTACGGCGGATGGCCGTAAACTGGTAGGGGGGAGTTAAGGTCTGTAGGTATACAGTGTAAGACTTAATACCATCCCTAAATGTAAATAGAACACAGAGTGTGTGTATAAATAGAGGATTATTGAGACAAATAAAGCAGTCGTATTTCAGAACTCGTGAGTGTTGCTTCTTACTCCCTTTTCCTTTATTTGTTTTTTTTATCAGTTTTCAGTCACGGGAGTTTAACTATATATATATATATATATATATATATATATATATATATATATATATATATATATATATATACAATTCAAAATTTAAATTAAAGTAATGTGGAAAATTAGATAAATTTTCACTTCACTTCAAATTTTCAAACTCGTTTTTCTTAAAATTAAGGATAGAGCAGTTATTAGCTTGACAAACAACGGAAGCGATAGGTCAATGTTTGTTTTCTATTGTTTTAATATATATATATATATATATATATATATATATATATATATATATATATATATATATATATATATAACTGGCAGGGGGGAGTTAAGGCCCGGAGTGCAGCAGTATTAGCCTTAATACCATATACGACTGTAAACAACAGCCAGAATGTATATAAGGAGAATTAAAACCTGAATAAAGCAGTCTTATTTCGGATACTGTGCGTGTCATTACTTAAACCTTTTTCCTTTTTTTTTTATGTTTGGAGTTGCCGAAACTTAACTTAACTAAACTTAACTGGTGCCGAAACCCGAGACGGAGCGTTCGTAAAAGATTTTTTTATTTTTCTTTTAAAAGACGATACGAAAAAAAGGAACTAAGTAATGACCAGCGAAGGAGTGGTGAGACCGGCGGTTCTGAACGTGTAGAACGTTCCGCCATTGCCCCAAGACTCGCTAGCAGCGGCGCATGCAAATGCGCTGGAATGGATGAAGCTTAGAGTGGCTACGTCACGGGACCTGAGAAATGCCGTATCAGATCTGGAGCGCTTCTCGGGGGACATAGGTGAGCTAAATCATTTTATAAAAGGAGCTGACCGCCTAATAGCAAGAATCGAGGCCAAGCTAAGAGAAGACCTGGCAAACCCCGGAGACGCGGAAGCCCTGAAAGCGGCTCTGGTGTGTAGGGTCAAGAGCAGTATCTTGAACCAGATACAAGCGGTTGAGGAGACACCGAGGCCGGTGGTGAAGGACAGATTGAAGAAGGCATACGGCGGCGGCAGATGGACACCAGGAGAAGATATCTTCCAGTTATTCAGGAAGGTAAAAACTCCCCAGCAGACGAAGGGACAGTACGCCGGAGCCCTGTTGGCTTAATTTAACCAGATTACGGAGAAGATGAGGGAGACGGTGAGTGCGGCCGAGACAGAAGGAAGGATTTGTGTCCACCATCCTAAAGGTTCAATTAGCCAAAGAAACCGGGACCAAAGGTTGCCTTCCAGGAGATCGCTCATTCATGGAATGTGCAAAAGAAATGGTGGATAGCAGTGCAAGAGAGGAGGAGACCCGAATGGAAGTAGAAGAGGCAGGGTGGAGCAGGGTAACCTATGGGCGCCCTGGAAACACGCAGACGACCTGGAGAAAAAAAGGGTCAGATCTACAGCAACCCGGAGAGAGTTGCAGTATCGGGGAAAAGGATGAGTCAAAGCAGGCCCCAGACCAGGACGAGAGGAGGAGACCACAGGAAATGCCATGGATGTGGAAAGAGCGACCATTTGGTACCGCAGTGCCCAAGTACCAGGTGTTTCGAATGCTGGACTGAGGGACACGTCGCAAGACATTGCCCATACCTTTACCAGAGGAAGGAGCTACCAAGAGCGGAACCTATGGAGGTGAACGCTCAGAGAGTAAGGAGGAGAGACGACTCGCCAAGAAGGAGCGCATCATCACGAGAGCCGTCGGATGCATCGGGCTCCTCCGAGTCGGAGGAAGAGTCGGGCGGACCAGAAGGCCGAAGAACCGAAGGAACCAGAGGCGGCCGGAAGAACGGAGGAGGCAGACGATGGAGAGCAGAGGAGGCGATCTGAGGGGAGTGCCAGCAGAGAGGCGACCGTCTGTTAGTAAGTCAGAATATTGCAAAGGAAGCTTGCTGGTTGCCTATCATACGAGTAGTCGAAGGAGTAAGGTGCCTGGTGGACACGGGAAGATCCAACACCATCATGACCCGAAGAGCGCTGGAGAAGCTGTGTGGCGGAGAGAGGGCACCCCAGACGCAGGTATGTAAACTTGTAAACTAATCACTCTGGGTGGCCCATGTAAAGTAGAAGGGGAAGCGGAGATGGGTCTAAACAGGTGGGGAGTTAAGGGCGGCACATTAGCGGTGCATATAGTAGGGAGTATGTCCCGGGAATACCAGGGGATTATTGGATGTAATCTGTTGGGAAGAGTAGGCGCGCGGGCTAGGATCCGCAAGGGAAAATGGTACATGAGGATAGGGACGAGAATTTACGATTGCCAGAAGCGTATAAAAGACGGTGGAGCACGGATAGGGACAATTAGTCATGAGGAGGGGTGGAAGCAGGCGATTAGGTGGGAGTTCAGGGACATCTTCTTCAGGGATGGAGATACACTCGGGGTAACGGTACGAACGATGCATGAGATACCGCTGAAACAGGAGATGGTGACCTACATAAAAGAAAGACGGTACCCACAAGCATTACGCAAACGTATTCGGGAAAAATTATCTAGTCTAAAGAGGCAGGGGATAATCGTGGACAGAACATCACCGTATAATAAGTCCGCTGTGGGGGTGAAGAAAAAGAGTGCACCGGGCGTAGATGGGGAAAAATACCGAGTGGTAATAGACTACCGCAAATTAAATGAAAATACGGTGGATGAGAAATATCCGATCCCCAGGTTTGAAGATATTCTGGACAGATTGAGTGGGGCGACGATATTTAGTACGCTGGATTTGAAGGCGGGATACCACCAAATCCGAATGCACCCCAGGAACCAACATAAAACAGCCTTCACTTTTGAGAGGTGGCATTACGAATTTACGCGGATGCCCTTCGGATTGAAGAATAACGTTCCAACGCCTTATGGGCGAATTTTTAAGAGGAATCGACGAAACAATATGCCAGGTGTACATGGACGACCTCTTAGTGTTCAGTAAATCAGAAGCCGAGCACGCGAGGCACCTTCGTAGTGTGTTTGAACGAGTGCGCCAGTTTGGTCTAAAATTATCGAATGAAAAATCACTCTTAGGGCAGAACCAAATCAAATTTTTAGGCCATACGATTACGAGTGAAGGAGTCAAACCTGACACACGACAAAGTAGAGGCTATTCGGAAAATGGCGGTTCCGCGGGACGTTAAAGGAATTCGCAGGTTACTGGGGACACTTAATTACTACAGACGATTTGTGCCGGAAATGGCGGAGTACCTCGTCCCCCTCAACAGAGTGCTAAAAAAGGGAGCAAAGATAATAGTGACTCCGCTAATGGAAAGTAACATCCGTAAATGTATGCAGCGGTTACAGGAGGAGCCGGTATTGGCATTTCCGGACTTTAGCAAAACGTTTAATGTCACGAGCGAATACGCATTAGGGGTAGTGTTATCCCAGGAAGCAGATGGCGGTGAACGTCCGGTAGCATACGCCAGCAGACGCCTTAAGGATGCGGAGACTAGATACAGCGCCTTGGAACGGGAGTTGTTAGGAATTGTATGGGCCGTGGACCACTTTAGACCCTATGTATTCGGGCGGCGATTCCGCGTACACACAGATCACAGGCCTCTGCAATGGGTGGGGACGCTGAAGGAATCCTCAGGGAGGGTTACACGATGGAAAGAGCTCCTGGCCCAATACAATATGGAAATCGTGTACAAGCCCGGTAAAGAGAATGTAGTCGCTGACTGGCTGTCCAGGGCCATCATGATAAACGCCATTGAGGAGGAGAGTGGGAGACCATCGTGGGGCGTGCGCCAATTCTTGATGGAATGGACGCATGAAAGAGAAGGAGAACAGGGCACGCGAGAACCAGACGAAGAAGAAGAATCCCTAGGAGAGACGAGCTAGACCGAGGAAAGACCGGTGGACATGGAAGAGATAGAAGAGCTGATCAACGACAAGCGGCGGCAAATAATCTGGAAAACCAGAACTTCGGGCCTCATGAAAGTGGAATATTCTCGATACGGACGTAGCAAGATTAACTCCATTTTGTCGCAGCCAGGAGCAAGAGAGGACCAAATTTGCAGGGCCCTGAAGGACCCGTCAAAACCAGGAGTGACATACCATCTCTACGTGGGGAACGCCACGATTTGGGAGAAGATTAAGAAATTATGGCGGTCCGAGCAAATCGGTATGGACCGGACCTTCATCCGCTGTAAGTTAATGGTAGAGACCGTGAGAGACGTGGAACGGCAGAAAGAGCTGACGCTTGCATATCACCAGGGCAAGACTAATCACCGCGGGGTGACCGAAACTTTGCACGCACTGCGGCGAAATTATTTCTGGTGGGGGATGAAGAAATCCATCACAGAGACCATCGGTGCATGTTCCGTATGCCTAACCACCAAATACGACAGACATCCCCCAAGAGGAAGGCAGGAGGAGACGCCGACTGCGGATGCGCCGTTAGGGAACTTACAAGTGGATACGTTCACCTGGAGAGGATACAAGTGGGTCACGATCATCGATCACTTCAGTAAAGTAGCGATGGCGCACGAGATCCCAGAACGATCAGCGGAATCGGTACTGAGAGCTCTCCAGACGTGGTTCCAATTTTACGGGTTGCCAGAGCGAATATCGTCTGATGGGGGGAGAGAGTTCGACAATGCTCAGCTTAGGAAAGAAATGAAAAAACTCGACGTAGTCTGGCATCTTAATACGCCAGGACGCCCTAAAAGTAGAGGGAACATCGAAAGGCTACACAGCACTCTGAGCGACCACTTGAGGGTGTACCAGGTAGAACGAGGGCTGGAACCGGATATGGCGATGAGGAAAGCGATAGTGGGCATACAACCACTTCACCCACACGGTTCTCGCCGTTCGAGATAATTTTCGGGTTAAGGGAACGGCGCAGGAATTACGGGGATGCAACGGGTAACGACGAAATCGCGGGAGACCTGTTGAATAACAGAATCGAATTAGGACAACGATGGGAGAAATTCCGCGCGAAAATCGAGAAGGAGAAGCGCAGTAGGGTAGCGAGGGAAAATCTTCGTGTAAAGGATGTTACGGGGGCGATAAAAATTGGGTTCATAGTTTACCGGAAGATAAGTTCCAATAGGGGAAAGGAGCCGCTGCGATATGAGGGGCCATTTAGAGTGATTATAATTAGGGAACATAACACTATCACCATTGAGAGTGTCAGCGAACCGAAAAAGAGAAGAACGGTTCATATGGAGCAGTTAAAGCTGCCAATAGTAGAATCAAAGCAACCTTAACGAGCTGGAGTGCCCCCGTCTCACCGCATAGAATTATTGTACACAGGAACATGTACAATAGCGAATTTGAAGTTCGGAAGAGCTATATTTTATTTTTGTCTTTAGTTTCACATGGATATTTTCTGTTTGCATAGTGTGTTTTTGTTTTAATTTTTTAGTTGTTGTTTTTTTTCTTCGCATTCAATATTTATGTACATAGTTTTAGTGCAGCGATTACAGAGAACATTAAAGTGTAATTATAGCCAGAATTTAGTAAGTAAGGTGGAATGTGAGGTATTAACGGCTGAGTGCCTTGCACTTCGTGCCTATGCTTTTGTAAAGTTTACGAAATGTTCGTAAACTGGCAGGGGGGAGTTAAGGCCCGGAGTGCAGCAGTATTAGCCTTAATACCATCTACGGCTGTAAACAACAGCCAGAATGTATATAAGGAGAATTAAAACCTGAATAAAGCAGTCGTATTTCGGATACTGTGCGTGTGATTACTTAAACCTTTTTCCTTTTTTTTTTATGTTTGGAGTTGCCGACGCTTAACTTATATATATATATATATATATATATATATATTGTTTAAAAACTAATGTATAGATCTCAGTGAAATGTGATAAAGATAACATTATTATGTTTATATTATTTATTGAGATAAATCGTGTTGAGTTTGGAAAGGTTATAAAATAGATTGTTGAAAAAATGTAAATGTTTAAACTCATCTGTTTATACTATATGTGTATATTAAATAAGTATTTCATGATGAACACACATATACAAAAAAATAATAATGTTAAAAAAAATTGTTGATATTTCCTAACAAATTAAAAACTAAATTTCGCATACTGCTGAGCAATTATTTATATAGTTCTGAATTACAAAACAGTATAGAAATAAAACCATGTAAGCTCAAGAAGATTGCTGTAAGTTTTCGACTACGTAAAGAATCTCGTCGAATGGAGTACCTAAAGTTTTTATTCCGTAATAAAAAATATATTAAGGCAGCCCTCGTCGGAATATAAAGGGAGGTAATGTTGTCACCTAGGTCATAAAAAGCCAGGGGCCATAAAGTGGACAAAAAGCCCCATCCCCCCCTCCTCTTCCCCCTCTGCAACGATATTAAATTTAACAAAGGAGCCAGATTAGGCGAAACAACTAATTTACTCTGGCCCGTTACAGAGAGTAATAAGGTTTAATGACATTAGCTGCCGCCACAAGTTGGTGGCATGTTCCCGCCGGAGGGAACGTTTCCAGTTGGTCCTTTGTAGTGACATCACCAGGAGCCCCGCCCTTTGAGCGCCTGTATCTGTCACCCTTTACTATTTTTGCCTCCGGCTATGTTTTAGTATCTTTTATTTAGTCTGGCTCCTATGTGAGACTGAACAAGTGCAAAGCGTTCGTGATTCTAACTAAACTAACAAACCAGCTTTTAAAGAAACTACCTTCCCATTTTTTATTATGTAACACTGCGTATCTGCTCAAGCGGGTTATTAATATTGATATTAATTAATAAGTAATTAGTTTTTGAAAAAGGCTTAAGTGCCAAAAATTCGAAATTTTGGTCTCAATTGATTTCGGGACTTAAACACTACCTCTATCGATTCTTTCTCACGATATATCGAGAAAAAAAAAATTGGAAATGGTTTAAAAAATCGAATATTAATGATGTAAGCAACAATCACTAACGACTCTCAGTCGTTACTCTGACCAGTGTTAGAATCCTTTAAAACATATTGTAATTATAAAGGTTTTGCCAGATTAATAAATTCCTAATCTATACAATACAGAATATAATTTAAAAAAATATATATTGTTATTTGGAGAAAAATCATTTCATGTGTTTCCTGTAAAGTTTGCTGAATAGCGCTAACGCCTTTTTCAAAAAACGACATCGATATGATGATATAATATGATGGCTAAATTTTTACAATTGTGAAGTACACTTATTAAATTAAAAGACCAATTTTTATATATTTTTAAATATAATTAAATTCTTATTTTTTTTTTCATCTGCATCGGTCTTTTAAGTGTTTTGATCTGGTGTCAGATTATAGTTTTCATGTTGTTTCAATGCGTTTCGCTGTCAGAGACGTGTTACATGTTTCAGGCCTATTATTAGATATCTCTTGGGTGAAGGCTGCATGTCTAATTCTTAACATGGTCAAAATTACTCCTTCATGTCTGGACTTTCTGGAAGAGGTTTCTTGTAGCTTACTGGGTGAGAATGGCTCCACATGTTTTGCCCCTGTTCCCGTCAGGTTCTCTTGGATGGACATCTTCAATCAGCAACGGTGGTTAAAGGCTCATTCCACATCATATCTTACTCCTCTTTATCATGTTTAAACAACTCATCTAGCTTTGTTTATTCCAATGATATATAATTTTAAGAAATATTTTGTTTTTTAAAACTAAATTTGTCTTCTGCTATGCAAAAAAAAAAAAAAAAGAAGAGATTAAGGACGCATTTTGCCTTTATGATACTTAAATGTCTAGTCCTTTGACATGCATTTAAATATCTTATTCATTCATACAAAATATCAACTGGATCCTGACACACTTAAACAACCTTCTCTGACGATTGTGTTCATGCATTAATTAATTATTCAACTACTCATTATTTCTGAACTTCTTGCTTTCTACTTCTACTTTTTGCAACTACCGAAGCCTTTGACTTCCTCTTGGACGGTTTCCAGGCAATTCTTCATCAATTATCTTTTCTCGAGATCTCCAGGTCATCCATCCTGCAGACGTGACCGGGCCAACACCAGTCCTCCAAGCTCGATTGCCTACCCGAGGTCAGGCTCTTAGAAGCAGACATTCTTCTACGATAGGTCATAATCCCATATTACGAAAAAAAATGAACATTTTGAAGATCCATGTTGACAATATATGGTATATGATATAAGGATTATAAAAACGACAGTCCAGAAGCACTAAATCAGGATTTCCCAACTTATTTCTATCTGGGGTCACATTCATTGGTTTTCATCAATATTCAGTTTTTGTTTTGTTTTTTTCCTCAAGATAAATTGGTAGTTGGATATTATTAATAACATTATGAAAGAAAAGAATAATTTGAAATAAAAACGGTTTGTTCATTTATCCCGCCTCTATCCCTATAATACAGGAAAAATAAGACCAAATGAACAACAAAATTAGTACATTCTTGAAACTTTGGTCATAACTTCGTCTTAGGTAGTAAGAATCGAAATATCCCGAGTCCGTTCAAATTTCCGGGGGACAACAGTCCCGAGGGGAGGAAGGGCAAATAGGGAGGATGGATATTCGTAAAATAACTTGAAAAAATTTTGTCGAGTTAGAAATCGTTTCTAATATTTTTGTGTGTTTCTGAATCGAATGAGATCACTCCCATGAGGATACAGTCAACCGTTATTTTAAGTAAAAAATACAGACATCACATTTTGAGGCAAAACTATATATATAGGCAGTCTATATGCAACGGAAAATATTTAAAGAGGCGATAATAGACTTCTTAATTAAAAAAAAAGTTCTTTTTGAATATTGATCCATTCCAGTTCAAATGGTCTGATTCAACACAAAAAAAAAAAAAAAAGAAGGAAATTCCAGTGTTGTTTTTTTAAAATGTATTTTTTTTTTTAAATATGAAGCAATCAATCAAAAAATTTTGTAATTAAATTACGACTACACCATCGTAAAGTAGACAAAATTGCATTTTAGAAATATTGTTCGGCTTAAGTAAATCAATTATAAAGAGACTATATATATATATATATATATATATATATATATATATATATATATATATATATATATATATATATTATATATCGACCTGCACTGTCGGTCATTAGATGAACGTAAAGATTTTCAGAGACACTGGCACAACACAGAAGAGCTTTGTTTTTTAATGGTTCAAAGTCATTTTGTCTATACATGTTTGATGTATTTTCCCCAACCAGAAATCACTGATCATACGAAATTCACTATATAGTCTAATTTTAAGTGAAATTTGCTAGAAGGCCTGAGATATGTAAATTAATTTTTTTTATCTCAACAATTCATGAATTGCTTTATCTATTTTTTTTCGCAAATTACGAAACTTCTGTGCTTTGAATCTGACATTGGGGGTTTCAACCAACAACATATCCCTCTCTTTTTTTCCTATTAGATAATGACTTATACCTGAAATAAAAAAAATATAAATAATTAAAATAACAAAGCCTATTATAATATTTTTGTTGACAGTAATAAATAATTTTTATATCATGAGTCTCCTGGGAATATATTAGACGATGTTGTCCGCCTCAGCGGATTTCCGCGTTGGTTTCTAGGAGCGAAAACATGACGTCAAATTAGACTTTTTTTGGTATAAAAATTATCGAAGATAATTCATAGCTAACCCAATAAACCAACAAAAAAAATTGTTTATATAAAAGTTGTAAAGCGTTAAATTATGCCTAAAAATCAATACCAAAATGATATATTTTGATTTGATACCTCTACAGTCTTTTGTCAATGTTGCACTACTTGGTTAACTACCAACAATTGTTCTTTTGAGCAACAAAGGGTTCGTTTATTGATTCCATATTTAAAAATTATGCCTGTAAAGTAAATCTTTGTTTTTCAGATAAAAAATAGTTTTTTTCAATTCGATGTACGCAGTAAAGGAATTATTGTAATCGCAAAATTTTCGGTTTTCAGATTTCAACGGAAATATCCAATTTGACCGTCCCGTAATCCCTTTTGACAAGTTTCGTCCTGAAGTCTGTACGTATGTTCGTTCGTTCGTACGTATCTCACATAAGTCAAAAACGGCTAGCCGTAGAAAGTTAAAATTTTGTATTTTGGATTAAGGTAGAATCTAGTTGTGAACCTTTCTTTTTGGTCACTGCAGTACTTTACTTGAAGGTCATTATTGATTTTCATCAAAAATTATATTAAATTATAATGCAAAACTTCTCAAATTTGGTATTTAAGACTTCCATACTAATCGAAATAACATAATAAATTTTGGTAAAAATTGGCAAACTGGAAGTCTAATTTTAAAGTCTGATATATTCCCAGGAATATATTAGACTTTAAAATTAGATTTTATTATTTTTTTTTTTTTGCGCTGCGTCAATCGAGAGACTAAAATTTGTAAGTTTCGTTTCATATAGTTTTACACTCAACATTATGATATCAAGGTTCTGGTATGAAATTTTTTATGATAAAACAGGCCTACAAAATTTTTTTTTATTTTTTGGTTCCTTGGATTTTAGAACTGATTTTAGCTGTTTGGTGCGCTGAATATAAATATGAAATCAGTTTTTCTCTATTAGCTCAACTTTTTTAGATGCATTCACTTATATGCCAATTTGTTTTTCTATTCAATACGGTTTTACTATTAAGTATGGTTGATTTAATCCTGGTTATTAACCGTTTTCCATCCAGATAATCTCTGGAAAATACGCTAGAAGAAATAAACATTGCTTGTCAGATACGTGCAGTGAGTGACCTTCAACGTTTCAACAAGAGTTGAGGTTAGTTTGTGATCTCGCCATGCAGGGTGGATCAAAAGGAGCCTTCTGGGATATATCTGTTTAGGAAAGAGTTATAAAGTTAGCATAAAATGTAGTGTTGATGCTATGATTCTTGTATGTGCGGAGTAGAATGGAAATAAAATGAGTTCAACTCATTAAGGATGCTACTATCATAATTACATGACTGAGTCTCGGTGAAAAGCCCAGACTTCATTTGCTGGAATTTTTGAAAAAAATCGGGCAGAAGCAAATCTAAAAATCATGTTGGACTGGTAAACGAGATGCAAAAAAGTTTCAGATCCACCAGATATGAGCATTAGGACCATTATTTACATAGTTAATTTTCCTAAAAATTTAGGATATATCAGTGAGTAATAAGGTGAAAGATTTCATATTAAAGGACATTAAAACTATAGAGGGCCGTTACCGAGGAAGATGGACTAAGTACATGATGACGGATTACTGCTGAAGTTTAAAAAGAGGACTGTTCCAAAATATATTTAAGAAAGCCACAGAAAAAGAAGCTTCCGATGTGTTCATTGACTATTTGGTTTCATCGAGATCTTCTTCCTCTTTCTTTGCTTTTTGTAACTACATAAGTATCACAGCAACATTCTCTATGACTTTTATATCACTTTAACACGTTTTAAAAATATAATAATAAAAAAAAAATTCGTTGTTTAGTTTTTTATTGGATCAATGAATTTCACTGAAAATACTCTCACTTATATCAAACTAAAAATGTTATATATCAGAAATTTGATCTCCTAGGGAAAAACTGATACCAAATTTGACTTCAGAGCATCAAATTCATATGAAATCAGCTCCGAATATCACGGAACCAAAACCACTGTTGGCCTGTCTAATTTTTAGGAGATGAAAAAAAAATCTCTCATGCCATATTTGCGCATCAATGTTGACTGGATTAGATAATTGAAGTATACCTATGCAGGCCAATTGCTGATGCAAAAAGTGATCCGATTCGGAAATAATTCATGTTAAATGTTTCATCGCTGTAATCTCTTAAATTATATCCAAGTATTATTAACCTAAGTTGTCCGCCTCAGCGGATTTCCGCGTTGGTTTCTAGGAGCGAAAACATGACGTCAAATTAGACTTTTTTTGGTATAAAAATTATCGAAGATAATTCATAGCTAACCCAATAAACCAACAAAAAAAATTGTTTATATAAAAGTTGTAAAGCGTTAAATTATGCCTAAAAATCAATACCAAAATGATATATTTTGATTTGATACCTCTACAGTCTTTTGTCTATGTTGCACTACTTGGTCAACTACCAACAATTGTTCTTTTGAGCAACAAAGGATTCGTTTATTGATTCCATATTTAAAAATTATGCCTGTAAAGTAAATCTTTGTTTTTCAGATAAAAAATAGTTTTTTTCAATTCGATGTACGCAGTAAAGGAAGTATTGTAATCGCAAAATTTTCGGTTTTCAGATTTCAACGGAAATATCCAATTTGACCGTCCCGTAATCCCTTTTGACAAGTTTCGTCCTGAAGTCTGTACGTATGTTCGTTCGTTCGTACGTATCTCACATAAGTCAAAAACGGCTAGCCGTAGAAAGTTAAAATTTTGTATTTTGGATTAAGGTAGAATCTAGTTGTGAACCTTTCTTTTTGGTCACTGCAGTACTTTACTTGAAGGTCATTATTGATTTTCATCAAAAATTATATTAAATTATAATGCAAAACTTCTCAAATTTGGTATTTAAGACTTCCATACTAATCGAAATAACATAATAAATTTTGGTAAAAATTGGCAAACTGGAAGTCTAATTTTAAAGTCTGATATATTCCCAGGAATATATTAGACTTTAAAATTAGATTTTATTATTTTTTTTTTTTTGCGCTGCGTCAATCGAGAGACTAAAATTTGTAAGTTTCGTTTCATATAGTTTTACACTCAACATTATGATATCAAGGTTCTGGTATGAAATTTTTTATGATAAAACAGGCCTACAAAATTTTTTTTTATTTTTTGGTTCCTTGGATTTTAGAACTGATTTTAGCTGTTTGGTGCGCTGAATATAAATATGAAATCAGTTTTTCTCTATTAGCTCAACTTTTTTAGATGCATTCACTTATATGCCAATTTGTTTTTCTATTCAATACGGTTTTACTATTAAGTATGGTTGATTTAATCCTGGTTATTAACCGTTTTCCATCCAGATAATCTCTGGAAAATACGCTAGAAGAAATAAACATTGCTTGTCAGATACGTGCAGTGAGTGACCTTCAACGTTTCAACAAGAGTTGAGGTTAGTTTGTGATCTCGCCATGCAGGGTGGATCAAAAGGAGCCTTCTGGGATATATCTGTTTAGGAAAGAGTTATAAAGTTAGCATAAAATGTAGTGTTGATGCTATGATTCTTGTATGTGCGGAGTAGAATGGAAATAAAATGAGTTCAACTCATTAAGGATGCTACTATCATAATTACATGACTGAGTCTCGGTGAAAAGCCCAGACTTCATTTGCTGGAATTTTTGAAAAAAATCGGGCAGAAGCAAATCTAAAAATCATGTTGGACTGGTAAACGAGATGCAAAAAAGTTTCAGATCCACCAGATATGAGCATTAGGACCATTATTTACATAGTTAATTTTCCTAAAAATTTAGGATATATCAGTGAGTAATAAGGTGAAAGATTTCATATTAAAGGACATTAAAACTATAGAGGGCCGTTACCGAGGAAGATGGACTAAGTACATGATGACGGATTACTGCTGAAGTTTAAAAAGAGGACTGTTCCAAAATATATTTAAGAAAGCCACAGAAAAAGAAGCTTCCGATGTGTTCATTGACTATTTGGTTTCATCGAGATCTTCTTCCTCTTTCTTTGCTTTTTGTAACTACATAAGTATCACAGCAACATTCTCTATGACTTTTATATCACTTTAACACGTTTTAAAAATATAATAATAAAAAAAAAATTCGTTGTTTAGTTTTTTATTGGATCAATGAATTTCACTGAAAATACTCTCACTTATATCAAACTAAAAATGTTATATATCAGAAATTTGATCTCCTAGGGAAAAACTGATACCAAATTTGACTTCAGAGCATCAAATTCATATGAAATCAGCTCCGAATATCACGGAACCAAAACCACTGTTGGCCTGTCTAATTTTTAGGAGATGAAAAAAAAATCTCTCATGCCATATTTGCGCATCAATGTTGACTGGATTAGATAATTGAAGTATACCTATGCAGGCCAATTGCTGATGCAAAAAGTGATCCGATTCGGAAATAATTCATGTTAAATGTTTCATCGCTGTAATCTCTTAAATTATATCCAAGTATTATTAACCTAAGTTGTCCGCCTCAGCGGATTTCCGCGTTGGTTTCTAGGAGCGAAAACATGACGTCAAATTAGACTTTTTTTGGTATAAAAATTATCGAAGATAATTCATAGCTAACCCAATAAACCAACAAAAAAAATTGTTTATATAAAAGTTGTAAAGCGTTAAATTATGCCTAAAAATCAATACCAAAATGATATATTTTGATTTGATACCTCTACAGTCTTTTGTCTATGTTGCACTACTTGGTCAACTACCAACAATTGTTCTTTTGAGCAACAAAGGATTCGTTTATTGATTCCATATTTAAAAATTATGCCTGTAAAGTAAATCTTTGTTTTTCAGATAAAAAATAGTTTTTTTCAATTCGATGTACGCAGTAAAGGAAGTATTGTAATCGCAAAATTTTCGGTTTTCAGATTTCAACGGAAATATCCAATTTGACCGTCCCGTAATCCCTTTTGACAAGTTTCGTCCTGAAGTCTGTACGTATGTTCGTTCGTTCGTACGTATCTCACATAAGTCAAAAACGGCTAGCCGTAGAAAGTTAAAATTTTGTATTTTGGATTAAGGTAGAATCTAGTTGTGAACCTTTCTTTTTGGTCACTGCAGTACTTTACTTGAAGGTCATTATTGATTTTCATCAAAAATTATATTAAATTATAATGCAAAACTTCTCAAATTTGGTATTTAAGACTTCCATACTAATCGAAATAACATAATAAATTTTGGTAAAAATTGGCAAACTGGAAGTCTAATTTTAAAGTCTGATATATTCCCAGGAATATATTAGACTTTAAAATTAGATTTTATTATTTTTTTTTTTTTGCGCTGCGTCAATCGAGAGACTAAAATTTGTAAGTTTCGTTTCATATAGTTTTACACTCAACATTATGATATCAAGGTTCTGGTATGAAATTTTTTATGATAAAACAGGCCTACAAAATTTTTTTTTATTTTTTGGTTCCTTGGATTTTAGAACTGATTTTAGCTATGTTTGGTGCGCTGAATATAAATATGAAATCAGTTTTTCTCTATTAGCTCAACTTTTTTAGATGCATTCACTTATCTGCCAATTTGTTTTTCTATTCAATACGGTTTTACTATTAAGTATGGTTGATTTAATCCTGGTTATTAACCGTTTTCCATCCAGATAAATTCTGGAAAATACGCTAGAAGAAATAAACATTGCTTGTCAGATACGTGCAGTGAGTGACCTTCAACGTTTCAACAAGAGTTGAGGTTAGTTTGTGATCTCGCCATGCAGGGTGGATCAAAAGGAGCCTTCTGGGATATATCTGTTTAGGAAAGAGTTATAAAGTTAGCATAAAATGTAGTGTTGATGCTATGATTCTTGAATGTGCGGAGTAGAATGGAAATAAAATGAGTTCAACTCATTAAGGATGCTACTATCATAATTACATGACTGAGTCTCGGTGAAAAGCCCAGACTTCATTTGCTGGAATTTTTGAAAAAAATCGGGCAGAAGCAAATCTAAAAATCATGTTGGACTGGTAAACGAGATGCAAAAAAGTTTCAGATCCACCAGATATGAGCATTAGGACCATTATTTACATAGTTAATTTTCCTAAAAATTTAGGATATATCAGTGAGTAATAAGGTGAAAGATTTCATATTAAAGGACATTAAAACTATAGAGGGCCGTTACCGAGGAAGATGGACTAAGTACATGATGACGGATTACTGCTGAAGTTTAAAAAGAGGACTGTTCCAAAATATATTTAAGAAAGCCACAGAAAAAGAAGCTTCCGATGTGTTCATTGACTATTTGGTTTCATCGAGATCTTCTTCCTCTTTCTTTGCTTTTTGTAACTACATAAGTATCACAGCAACATTCTCTATGACTTTTATATCACTTTAACACGTTTTAAAAATATAATAATAAAAAAAATTCGTTGTTTAGTTTTTTATTGGATCGATGAATTTCACTGAAAATACTCTCACTTATATCAAACTAAAAATGTTATATATCAGAAATTTGATCTCCTAGGGAAAAACTGATACCAAATTTGACTTTAGAGCATCAAATTCATATGAAATCAGCTCCGAATACCACGGAACCAAAACCACTGTTGGCCTGTCTAATTTTTAAGAGATGAAAAAAAAATCTCTCATGCCATATTTGCGCATCAATGTTGACTGGATTAGATAATTGAAGTATACCTATACAGGCCAATTGCTGAGATGCAAAAAGTGATCCGATTCGGAAATAATTCATGCTAAAGGTTTCATCGTTTTAATCTCTTAAATTATATCCCAGTATTATTAACCTAAGTTGTCCGCGTCAGCGGATTTCCGCGTTGGTTTCTAGGAGCAAAATCATGACGTCAAATTAGACTTTTTTTGGTATAAAAATTATCGAAGATAATTCATAGCTAACCCAATAAACCAACAAAAAAAATTGTTTATATAAAAGTTGTAAAGCGTTAAATTATGCCTAAAAATCAATACCAAAATGATATATTTTGATTTGATACCTCTACAGTCTTTTGTCAATGTTGCACTACTTGGTCAACTACCAACAATTGTTCTTTTGAGCAACAAAGGGTTCGTTTATTGATTCCATATTTAAAAATTATGCCTGTAAAGTAAATCTTTGTTTTTCAGATAAAAAATAGTTTTTTTCAATTCGATGTACGCAGTAAAGGAAGTATTGTAATCGCAAAATTTTCGGTTTTCAGATTTCAACGGAAATATCCAATTTGACCGTCCCGTAATCCCTTTTGACAAGTTTCGTCCTGAAGTCTGTACGTACGTCCACATAACTCAAAAACGGCTAGCTATCGTAGAAAGTTAAAATTTTGTGACCAAACTTCTCATTTTGGTCACTGCATGATTACCGAAAGTAGTACTTTATTAAAAGGTCATTATTGATTTTCATCAAAAATTATAATGCAAAACTTTTCAAATTTGGTATTTAAGACTTCCATACTAATCAAAATAACACAATAAATTTTGGTAAAAATTGGCAAACTGGAAGTAGTACTTTACTTGAAGGTCATATTAGACTTTCATCAAAAATTATATTAAAATATAATGTAAAACATCTCAAATTTGGTAAATCTATACTTTTATATCAATATAAGTAATATAATAAATTTTGGTTGAAATTGAAGGGTCGAAAGGGGTACTTTACTTGAAGGCCATAATAAACATAAATCAAAAGATTTATCGACATTTACTAAAAAGATCATTTGGTTCGGTGATAAAAGTTATAAACGCGAATTTTTTCCACTCTAATTAAACAATTTTATTTCTTATTTTATGTGTTAAAATTAAGAATAAAATAATTTATTTCCTCCCCATCTGTGAGCTGAACAAGTCTGTAGCAGGAGAATAAGATATAAGTTAAGGGGGTTCTTCCGCTTAAAATGTTGAAACCGTCGATTTTCAATACTTTGTTTAGTGACATAGGTAGAAAACGACATATAATAACGGAATAAGACCTTCATAAACAAGCTTATTTGTGTGTGTCTGTATGTGTCAATAGATGGATGTCACGACGCGGGGGTTGTCGTTTTTTAAATACTGCTATCTTCGTAAACTAGTAACCAAATTCAGGGTCACTTTAACGGTCAGTCGCAGATTTATAGTTTAATAGACGTACAAGGAAGTCATGCGGTGTCCACATCAGATATTTTTTATTAGTTACTGGAAAACCACAATATTACTTACTTACTTAATCGCTTCCTCTTCTACCGCTCAAGCAGTGTGAGGAACCTTCTTGTTGTGCTTGATCCAATTGTCTCGGTCCCGGACCAACATCCTTCTCTTCGTCCAATCAATGCCTCCTTTACACCGTTCTCCCAGGTTCACCTGGGCCTACCCCGGGGTCTTTTGCCCTCCATGTTGGTCTCGGACGTATATTTTGTTACGCGATTATCAGCCTTACGGGAGATGGCCGAACCATCTCATCCTGTGTTCCACAATGACATCCAGCACCGGTCGTAGGCCCAAGTTGGTCCTTATCGTCGTGTTCCTCACACGATCCCTTCTGGTTAACCCTCCATTCTTCTTTGATATCCCATCTCCATGGACTGGAACTGGTTGTTATGTTTAATTGTGAGGGTCCAAGATTCGCTTGAGTACGTATCGGGGGAAAGGTTTTTTGTGTACAGTTTTCTTGGTATTCTTTGTCTTCGTTTATTTCCATATTATTAATGTTCTTTAATTCTTTCTAGAGGACTCTGACGTTGAAAACCACAATATTAATCAACAAAAAAAGTTCGTTTTTCTTTCCAAAAAAGAATGCAGAAGTTGAGTGTAAATGATGATATGATATAAATATTGATATAAATATGATATGATATAAATAATGATGTTAGTTTTGTTTTATAGTTTTCAATTAAAAGATTTTTTTTTATTAAACAAAAGGATACATCGATAAAACCTTTATCATGAATTACTTCCGAATTGGATCACCCAGAAACTGACCTATTATTGGAATCTAACTGTTCATAACGTGCTGCAACATTTCCAGGAATTTCCAGTCGAATCCAAAAAGCTTTCCCTAAATTGAAAGTACTCAGTATTTTTTTCCCAAAACTATATACACTTGAATCTTTTATTCAATAACATTCACAATCAAATTCAAGCTTCCAGCAGCGTTTATGTTTAAATTCTGTATACATCCGTTTCGTAATATAACAAGAATTTTGAATCTTATCATCATTTTGATAAAGGACTTTGTTGTGGCCAACATGCAAAAGCATTGAAAGATAATCATTGTAATTTTTAAAAAATGATCTTTAAATATATATTGCTTACTAAATTAATTGATTTAAAAGAATAGATAACACTTCGTTCATTAGCACATGTAAAAATAAAATTAAATAATGTGTGTAACCTGCTCTGTTACAAAATATATTTTTTTTCTGCAGTTCGGCTTTGGAAGTCGTTGAAAATACGCCAATTAGAGAAGAACAGGAGTTAGTGTTCAATTTCTTGGTTAATGTCCAATTTCATTGTATGTTAATGTATATAGTTATGTTATTGTACATAGTTAATGCCCAATTTCTTCCTTTTCTTTTTGTGCTCCACTTAAGCACCGCCCATGTTTTGGGACATTAGCATGGCAGACATCAGCACGACATCGCTTTATTGGCCTCGATGGAAGGAGAAGGTATGACTTGTTACTAGAGGATTGTTCCTGGATTTATAAACCTTTCTTCAGCGAATAACCACTTATCCAATGATAAGTCCTTCCATCCTACCGAGATGCTTGAGGCGATCTGAAAGCTACAAGAAGATATAGACATTATCAACGAATGGGCAGTAAGCAATGATTTGAGGTTGAATGTAGAAAGACCAAGGACCTTCTTAATTCTCTTCTTTACACTAAATCAATTGCTTCCCTATTGACTACCACCCCTCGGTTTAAAACCTTGGAGAAATTTTGGATCGAAATCTGTTCCAGAACAACCATATTTGCCAAATTATCCAAAAATCCATTGCTATTCTTAACCAGTTCCTAAGATTTCGCAATTCTATGCCCCCTATTCCCAATTTGATTACGGCTGCCTTGTAAATGGTGGACTGTCTGATAGGCATGATACGATATTGAAGAGACTAATGAATTTCTTCATTAGATTCATCTTCGGGATCCCCAGGCGTTCCCATGTCTCCATTTGGTTTGTCGAGTTATAGTGGTTTTTCTCTGTTTTTTCGAAGGCAATACCTCTTAGATGTCTTTTCTGATCCTTTAGAACCAAAAAGCCTTCCAATATTCGTAATTTGTTTGCCCCATGTTCCTCAGTCTATTCTGTTCTAGATCTAAGTCCAAAAGCTTGTGTACTCCTTCTCATAGACCTGCCTCTTTAGAAAAATCCTTTATCATTCGTACTACCTTGTTTTGGAATTCCCTACCCATCCCCATTCGTAAAACCTTATCCTTAGCCTCATTCAACATAAACTATTTATACACCTCCTTAACTATCAATCTTCCGTATATGTGGAAAGATTAAAGTTATCACTGTTTATTTTATTTGTTATTTTATGGCTTAATAGGCCAAATCGGTAAACATGATGTCTAATTATGTTATATTTTCCAAAGATTTAAATCCTTCTCTTTTTTTTTATAATCTTATAAATTAATGATTTTATACACATTAGTTCAAGCCAGTCAATTGCTACTGTATTGTACGTTTTTTGTTATTAGTTGTCATTATTATATTAAATATAATATATAATATTCTATTATTATTATTATATACAACAATTATTTGTTATTATTATTATTATTGTATGTACAACGTATAACGTATAACTTATTATTGTATACCTAGATGACCCGGAATAAAATTTATTTTTCAATCATTTTATCTGAATTTTTCAAATCGGACTAGTTTCTGTAGGATAGTTTCTAGGACTAGTTTCTAGGATAGTTTCTGTGAAATTGCACGCGTTCATACAGACAACCTCTTTAGCCTTATATTACAGTAAAGATACAGATATACACATACATGAAGATTGTCCTTACAACGAAACGTACTCAAGCTGACCAATTTCTCTCAGCAATTTATTTAGGGTTACCGCTCCGTTCCTATCAGTCGCAGTGTTCCTCAATGGACGATAAATCTGACGCAAAAAGAGTTTTTCAAATCGAATTTGTAGTTCATGAAATTAGCGCGTTCATACAAACAAACTATTTATAATATGGTATAGA
The DNA here is from genome assembly GCA_948150685.1 of Rhaphigaster nebulosa. Taxonomy (NCBI): domain Eukaryota; kingdom Metazoa; phylum Arthropoda; class Insecta; order Hemiptera; family Pentatomidae; genus Rhaphigaster; species Rhaphigaster nebulosa. The sequence continues at coordinate 237,476,702 of OX411306.1, read as the reverse complement.
TTAGTAACATCATATAATTAACTTTAGTATTATAATAAATGAAATGACTGTTAATCAAAGTTAGTTAAGAAACATTTAATTTTGTTCTTTTTGAATAATACCTTGACGGAAGGAGGAAGTAGGAATGTATCCATGTACCCTGCGCTTCATGAGTTATGTAAATAAAGCGAATCAAACTGCAGATGGAGGAATATTGACGTAGCCCTGACCAATTAGGCAAACAGCCATCAGGTGAGGCTAATTTCAATAAGTGACACCGCCGGACTTAGGAGAGGGCAATACAGATGATGACATCCCCCCTCCCCACTAAGTAATTGCTTCTATGCTTGCAATTTCACAGATAATTTTCTAGCACAGTAACATCTCTATAAAAAAAAATATCTGATGTGGACACACCATGACTTCCTTGTACGCCTATTAAACTATAAATTGGTGGCTCAAAAAGTGACTCTGTATTTAGTAACTATTTTGCGAAGATCGCAGTATCTCAAAAAAGACACTCGGCGTCGCGACGTCCATCTATTGACACATACAGACACATACAAATAAGCTGTTGTTTGTTTCTGGAGGTCTCAATCCGTTATTACATGTCGTTTTCTTTCAGTTGGTAACAGATTTCTTCGTGTTCCTTGATAACATTAGAACTGTCTATGTCACTAGATAAAGCATTGGAAATAGATGGTTTCAAAATTTCAAGAAACCGCCTAACTTATATCTCATTCTCCTACTGCACACTTAAAACAAGTTGTAAAAATATTTAATTGGAGTGGAAAAAAAAATCGCGTTTGTAACTTTTATTACTGAACCATATGATCTCTGTATATAATTTTAATATAATTTTTGAAGTAAGTTTATTATGACCTTCAAGTAAAGTATCCTTTTCGGCTCATCAATTTTAACTAAAATCTAGTATATACATTCATATTGATATAAAAGCCCTATTTACCAAATGTAATATGTTGTAATATTTACTTTATATTTTAATATAATTTTTGATGAAAGTCTAATATGACCTTCAATTAAAGTATCACTTCTGGGTTGCCAATTTTCACCAAAATTTATTATATTATATTTATCATAATGCAAGTTTTAAGTACTAAATTTGAGAAGTATTGCATTATATTTTAATAAAATTTTTGATGAAAATCAGTAATGACCTTCAAGTAAACTACCACTTTTGGTAATCATGCAGTGACCAAAATAATTGTAAATAATAATTTTAACTTTCTACGGCAAACCGTTTTTGAGTTATGCGAGATATGTACGAATGTGTTCATACGTTCATACGTACCTACAGACGTCGCTATGAAACTAGTCAAAATGGACATTTCCGTTGAAATTTGAAAACAGAAAATTTTCGCGATTACAATACTTCCTTTACTGCGTACATGGAAGTATTTCAATTGGTTTTAAAAATTGCATCTTCCAAATGTCGGTCGTTATTGACGTTCCTTTGTGATCTTATATTTGAGAAGTTATATTTAAAATGTTCTAGTAAGAACTTCTATTAACAGAACTTTTATAAAAAAATAGTTTTGGCAAGAACTTAAATTGACAGAACATTTATCAAAAAATTATAACGATATATGTTCTTGAGGAACTTTTTATTAGAAGGTTCTTTTATGTAGAACTTTTACATAAATACTTTAATCGTAAAAGTTCTTGTGATTCAGTCAAACTGAAACTTTTTGAAAAAGTTCTATATCTGTTTAAGTGATGTTAAAACTAATAGAAGTAATTTGGGATCTATTGTCGAAAAGATATGACAGTTATATTTTATAACTGATACATGTTAAAGAAATTACACATTGCTTTAAAAGAAAACATATATATTTTAATAGATAACCTCAAAAACTGAACAATAAATACATCTAAATCAGAGGACAAAATTCAGCGATGTGTTCCAATATATTTTGAAACAAACACTCCTTCTCATAGCTCCTCCTCCATATAAATTCGCACAGACAGGAATCCAACATGTCCCTCCTAGTTCCGCATTCCGTTACGTCGTTTCACTGAAGCCCACAGGAGTCGTACCCTCATTTGATGTCCTTTTGCACATTCCTTAGTACTAGATATTTTGGCTCTGTAGAAACTTAAGAGCAGCATCACCATTTCTTAAGTTTTCACTTAACTGGAATACATTCATCTTGTTCCGGTTCAATGTCATAATTTTTTTTTTTTATTTGAAAAATAAGCTGCCACACTCAAGGGCAATAGGTATTAGGGCTATGAAAATCCATTCATACCATATGTACAAGACAAACGAAAAAAAAAAAAAAAAAAAGGAAATAAAATAAAAACAATTAAATATTATATAAAAAGAAAAACAATGTACAATAGTAGTAAAAATGAATAGATAAACAATTATATAAAAAATAGTAAGAATAGATAAAAAATAATAAAAAAATAAGTAAACAACCAAGAAAAGAAAAATTAAGTTAAGTAAAAATAAAATAAGTCATCTTAAACACATTCATACCTATATACAATATTTACAATCTGCCCAAAGAACTCCGAACCAAGCTCTGCCCCCCAGATGTGAATGGCAAAGTCGGGCTCCAGGAGATCTCAGTGTTTCTGACATAGTCGCTTCACTGGTATTAAAGACCAGTGGAGACTGAGTGAGGGCACTAGAGCCACAGACGCTCAGGACGTGAGTGGAGAAGCTGGCCATTGCCAGAACTCCAATAGCAAATTTACAAAAGGTTTCGAGGCCACTGCCGTTTCAACCTTCGAGGAGGGTTATAGGGATGTTTGGTGCTGGATAGGGATTGGGATGATGAGGAAGATTCTGATGAAATGTGGAGAATTTGTATGGAATTATGTCAAGAATATACGGGATATTAAGGTCATGGTGTAAGGTTTTGTTTGAAACATAATATGGGGCATTGACTATTGTACGCAGGACTTTAGATTGGAAGGATTGAATACGTTTGATGTTCGAAAGTTTAGCTGTCCCCCACAGTTCTAGTCCGTAGGTCCAAATAGGTTTCAGAATGGTCTTGTAGATTAGCAGCTTGTTGTCTATTAATAGATGAGATGTTCTGTTCAGTAGTCTGTATAACTGGTCAAATCGTTGATTAAGCTCTTGTCATTTAAGTCTAGTATGAGGGGTCCATGTTAATCTTTTGTCAAGAAGGAAGCCAAGATACCGGACTGTGTCTGAAATGGGAAGTGGTGTGGAATTAAAATGGACTGTTGGACAGGATCTGCGTCGGAGGGTGGATGTGACATGCTTACATTTTGATTCATTGGCCTTGATGCGCAAATTGTCGCACCACTGTTCTATCAGAGAGAGATGACTTTGCAGGTTTAAGGATGCCATTTCAGGATCGGAATGGGATGATAGGATAGCGGTATCATCGGCAAATGTTGCCAGAATAAATAAAATAATATCTTAGTTTACATATGATTTAATTAGAATATAATTAACTACTTAGATAACAGCTATATTGTTATAACTACTTTGATGAAATGTATCAGTTATAAAATATAACTGGCATGTCTTTTCCACGGAAGACCCGTATTTTTTTAAAATTAAATTGAACACTGTAGCTAAGGAATAAAAGTGATTACAATGTCGCTATAGAAGTTCAGTCTAGAATCCGATACCATTTCAAAAATAGTCCAGTTTTACGAACTTATTGGCAAATAATTTTCGATTTTTGTATTTTTAACTGGCTATTTATCGATTTATTCAACACTATAAATGTTTGTGACATTAACAGACAATATAAAATGAGAATTCAAAGGGTTTTGTTCGGCGTTACTTAGCCCTTGCGAGGTAAAACCCTGGCGGACTTAAACTGACAAAAAATGTGAGGCAAACCGTGATTTAGCTCGGAAGCCTTTCACCGCCCTAAGCCGAGATTACCAAGCAGCTGTCTCTGTTTCAGTTCAAGTAGGCCCCTTTTTTTTACAGGTCCTGTCGTCTGTGTCTGTTTCTCCAAACGATAATACGACCTTTGACAAATAAAATTCCTGTTTTGAGCAATTCGTCTTTGTTTAAGATATAATAAGCAATGATTATCGTAATGATAGCCTCAATCATTATACAAATCTGTAGCTTTCTTTGGTTATGGTTCAAAGAAAAAAATTTTTTTTTTCATGATACTTGTAATTTGAAATGTGCATTATCAGGAATAGGCTACAGTTTCGGAACGGACCACATATCTTTGAGGAATAGTATATGTATGAAAAATATGTTTCGTTCCAATATTTTTTAAAAATCTTTATTGCTATTGATTGAAATCTAAATATTTTTTTCTTTCGAAATTTTTGCTAAATAATAAGTATTAATTAAACAAATATGTAATAAATACGCGCGAAATTTCAAAAATCCAAACGCAATGCTATTGATTAGTCCGCTGTGCGAAGTCAAATTTCATGCCAGCATAAGTACTTCGTACGGTTGATTAAAAAATTAAAAATTAAAAAAAAATTAAAAATTAATACGGTTGAAATTATTTGATTGATCGAAGATAAATTGAATTATATCAAGGTTTCTTTCATTGAATGTTATGTAAAGTAATTTATTAAAATGACTGAAAGAGGATTTGTTAAAGCGGGGTCAAGCAATCTTCAGAGAATAGACACGATTATGATCTTTTTTTTCTTTTTTCAAATCCAAATTTTATATCTACTGAATTTCAAGGAGTAAAAGCAAAAAGTTTTGTGGAGAATAATTCAGTTTTGAAGCTCTTTTAATACATAATTTCTCATATTAATTTGGAAAACTAACATAACCAATAAATGCAGAAAAAATAATTGCATCAACAAACGCAATCAAGTAGGCGAACAGGAGTTATTTTATCTAGTAAATAGGTGCATATGCTTCAGTTGTTAGAATTTACCTATTTACCTACACAGTTAGAATTGTTATATCTAATATTTTTGTTATAGATCTCAACGGGAATCGTATGGTGATTCATTATTTTGCATTCTATATAATTTTCTCTATTCTCTTCTAACTAAAACAAAGAAAAAACATTTATAAGCTAATAAATATGCTACAAATAAAAAATAAAAAGTGATAAAAATTCATCAAATGCCCAATGAAAACTTATCAAGGTGATCCTTTTTTATTTCCTTGTACGAAGTAAAGGAAGTATTGTAATCACAAAAATTTTCGTTTTAAGATTTCAACGGAAAGATCCGTTTTTACCATCCCTGAATCCGTTTTGACTAGTTTCGACGTGACGTCTGTACGTACGTTCGTTCGTATCCCGCATAAGTCAAAACAAGGTTGCCGTAGAAAGTTAAAATTTTGTATTTTGGATTACTGTATCTAGTTTTGAACCTCTATTTTTGGTCACTGCATGTGATTACCTGAATCAGTACTTTACTTGAAGGTCATTATTGATTTTCATAAAAAAATATATTGAAGTATAATGTAAAACTTCTCAAATTTGGTATTTAAGACTTCCATACTAATATAAATAACATAATAAATTTTGGTTAAAATTGGCAAACCGGAACTAGTACTTTATTTGAAGGTCATATTAGACTATCATCAAAAGTTATATTAAAATATTATGCAGAACATCTCAAATTAAGTATATAATATTTATATGTCAATTTAAATAACATTCTAGATTTAGTTGAAATTAGCCTGCCGGAAGTGCTACTTTACCTACAACAGTTTTTTTTTACATCCTGCTTTCTTTCGTACCAGCGATTTATAGTTTAATTGGCATACAAGGATGTCATGTAGTATAACATCAGATATTTTTGACATAAAGCAACAAATTTGTAAATTGGATTGTAAACGAAACGATGTATTCATTATAATGACTTCAAAACAATGCAAACTAGTTATTGGAGATACTATCTCTTTTCCCGGTTTTACGCCACACTGCTCTTATAGGTAAATCTTTTGGAACGAGGAAAAATACTTTATCTGGTGTACTGCTCCGTTGTATTCTTGCACTTTCGCAACGTTTTCGTTCTTGTTCCACGGCCTTACTAATCAAAGAATAAAATCACTTGTTGACATGAAAAGTGACGTCGCAAAAAATCCGCGAAAAATGGAGTGTTCAAAATGCCAAAATATCTTGCCCAAAGGAATATATTTTTTTAAATTTAATAAGAATATTTCTATGAACGATTTAATGTTTTACATAACTTTTGAGACGAAAATAATTTATTTAACATATTTTCAAAAATCATTCATAAACCCTATACATAAAAAAATAAAAAAAAACGTTGATCTTGAATAATTTTGCAAGATGCGATATTGATAGATGTAATCATCTTATTCAATCCTCTTTGATCAGCTTATGCAGGGAGGAGGAAGTCTATGGAGTCCTTTCCACCTCTTTCGCTGTTCCACTGGTTGCTTTATTTTATTAAAGTCCGCTATTCTGGAAGTCTTTCTTTATTATATCTTCCTATTTAGTTCTAAGTCATCCTTTTCCTCGTCATCCCTCTACTTCGACTCGATAGGCTTCGCTAGGAATTCTGCTCGGTTCCATTCGTAAAAGGTGCCAAAATCATCTCAATCGATTCTCCTCTACTATACCATTTTTTAGTTTAACATTGAGCTTCGACCTCATAGCGGTTTGCGGACCCGATCTCTTATTGTTTTCTCCTCAATCTTCCGGAAACATCTCATTTCTGAGGCTTGCATTCTTGATTGATATTTCTTTTTCAGTGTACATGATTCCGAAGAGTAGGCAGGAATGGAGAGAATTGTTTTGTCTTATTTTCTCCTCTTACCTGTTTTGGGAGAGCTCTCTTAATCACTTTAAACATTATGCCTGCAGCTGCAATTCGCTAGGTCACCTCCAAATCAATGTGATAATTTTCGTTGAGGTGTGCGAAGTTTTATTCTATTTTGTTTGTTTGGATTTTAAGGCCTTTTTACGCCTTTGCTATTGATAAATAAATAAATGAACAAACAAATAAAAAATAATATGAAAAATAAATTTTATTTATTATTCCATATGCCTTATGAAAATTTAATACACCCTTAATGTTAGTTTTATCATTAACCAGACTGATTGAGATATCGGATAAAATTTCTGACCTCGCTAGAGCCGAAATGCAAAATGGGCACTCCTGAAAAATATAACTTATTTATATAACACAAATAACAAGCTGATATTTTGGTGGCGGTTGCTTGCTAATAAAGTAGGAATGGATCAAATTAGTGGGTCCTATCCTCAGCCTCGTTACAGCGCTCTCTTCACTGCGATTAGAACGATTTGACGTGGTCTATGGCTTTACTGATTTTTAAATGGCTCTTCGTTCGCTTGGATGTCTGCGAGCTCATTACCGACAATCCCTAAGTGGCTTGGCACCTGTACAAAGTATACCGACTCTCATAGGTTTCCTAGAATATTAAGATAAGTATGGATTTTAAGGATAATAATAAGGTGTTTCGGATATGTGTTATTCAGACCCTTTAGTGAACCCAATGTGTTGGTTATTGTTGCGACGGTTGTTAGACATGTTGCATTGAGAAATGGAGGGCTGAGTCTATGCATGGATCAGTTGAGATCCACATGGTGGTATAGAAGGATCAATCGAATTGATGAATTGATAAATTATTTGCCACTTCTATAATTTTGTTATTATTGAAAAGTAGTTTCGAATGTTATACATTCATCTTCAGTTCTAAAAACAAATAAAAATTAAAAAATAAGCAATTCGAAATACATTTAACATACATACAATTTAATTTAATGTAATATAAATTAGTATTATAAAACATTTGTGAATTATGAATTTAATTAAGACAAGAATTCACCAAGGTTTAAGTTGATTATATCAAACAGAAAAGTTTGTATTGGCCTGTTCTCACACTGAACTAGCAATGGAAGAAACGGGGGAGGGGTGTTTATAGTTAAACGGTTTAAGGGTCAGGATTTTTCCAGTAATTCCGGTGAGTAATTGTTTTTTCTGTTATAGGTGGGAATAAATTCAAGATTGGACTATTTGAGATAATTATTTGGTTATTTAAGCAAATATCTGGATTGGATTTGAAGGATTTTATTATTTCAAGTGCTTCATATATATTTAATTTGAGACTGTTTTCAACGTGATATATTAATTTAACTCCTGAGTCTTTGATGAATTTATGGGTTTTTTTGTTTCATGTTTTTTTTTTCATTTAAATGAATGAACATTTGATTTCTTGTCTTAATTAAATTCATAATTCACAAATGTTTTATAATACTAATTTATATTACATTTTATTTAATATGTATAATAATACCAAACTGTATTTTTAATTGCTTATTTTTTAATTTTTGTGTGTTTTTAGAACTGGAGATGAATGTATAACATTCGAAACTAGTTTTCGATAAAAAAAAAATTATACATTTATCAATCACTAATTTTATTGCATGGAGTTCGGCTGTATAAATACTGTATAATTTATATAGTTTTATTTTGTTATTAATAAAGACGATGTGCATTCAGAGGATTTAGAATCATCTGAATAGATTAAGAAGGGTTCTGGAATGTTTTGGAGGAGACGGGAATATTCAGTTTTGAATTCTGGTAGCGAGGTATTGTTTTTGGGTATTCGAGATAAATGTAGCATAGTTTTTGGTGGTTTGTGTGCCCATGGAGGAATGTGAATTTCTGGTTTATATAAAGTTATTTCTTTAGGAACGCAGTAGCGGAAGAAATTCTCTCTGATACAGGTAGGGTTAAATTCGTTTTTTTTTTGTCTTGTTTTTTAAAGGTTTTGGAGAATTTCGGTTTGAAAATGTATCTATGTGTTAGGTGTTCTGTTAGATAAAGCAGTTTAGAGATATAATTTATTGCCAGTTTTTTTCCTTTTGAATAAAAGAGGGGGTAGTCCAGCTTCAGAACACAGGCTCAGAATGGGACTGGTTCTAAACGCGCCGGACGCGATCTGAATCACGGAATGATAGAGAGTATCGAGTTTGTTAGGGATCCGTTAGCGTGCAGAACCATAGACAAAATACCCATAGTCTAGTTTGGAGCATACTAAAGACCGGTAGAGTTTGAGTAGCCTGAGTCTGTTAGGAAATACCGCTGAGAAAAGGATATTTACTTTATTGTAGGTGTAAGTTATAATGTTGAGACGTATGGTTCCCAAGTCAGTTTTCGGTCAAATATCATCCCTATCTAATCTATGCTTGATTGTATATAGGATCGGTGAATAATCTAAGAGGAGTTCGGGAGTGAAAGTAGTATTTCTGTTTCTGCTGAAATGTAAGCATTTAATTTGGAAAGGGACTAGTTGTTGATTCTATTTATTTATTCCTGTAGTTTAAGTTATATGGTAGTAATGCTATCTTTTTTTGATCGAGAAATAATGTCTAAATGATCTACGAACAATAGATGTTTGATACCACTTGATTAGTTGGGTCCCAGGCCATTTTCTGGTTAGCAGAATAGAGCGGGGCTGAATACACAGCCCTGTGAGACACCACTGACCAGTTCACGGCCCTTTGATAATTCACACAAATCCCAGATGCATCTACAGATAATCCACTAGTTCCAGGATCATTCCATTTAAAGTCTCCCGGTTCATGACAACTTCTTCCTCAGATTTTAATGAAACTTTGCACAATAGAGTCTATTACTATCCTGATAATAACTGCTAAATTCATTCGCCCTATCATTTATCGTTTTATTTTTAATTCATTTTTTTAAATTTAGTTCTTGAAGATATCATCGTATAATGTAGCAGGAAGTTTATGTGTTATACTTATAAGAAGCGAAACATGATCTTATTAACCTATCTCGATCTCCAAAAAACAAAAATATTTAAATATATATTTTTTTAGAAATTTAAGAAACGGATATTTTATTTTGTAAAAACTACAATATCTTGAGTCTCAGTTTTTTTTTTCTTTATTGCTCCAATAAACTTTCTGCAAAATTTCATGGTGATATCTTGAATAGTTATCAAGAAAAATATTTATATAGTTGTGAATATATGTTAAAGCAATGATTTCAGAGGCTTCGGATAGTACCAAATTAAAAAAAAAAGACTATTAATAATAGGACAAACAAATTTAGCAGGTGTTATCAGGATTGTAATAGAATCAATTGTGCCAATGTTCATAAAAATCTGAGGAGGTGGATTTCATGACCTGGGTGACTTTAGGTTGGGCAATTATCATTAATCACTCTTATTGCAATATAATCATAATAATTATTTGTTATCATTTTAGTGGAGGGCCCTGTTAGCTATGCTAAACGAAGGCAGTTCAAATATTGGTTTGACATTAAACTTTAGTAGGATTTGTCAGGAGGGAATCTGATTTGAAAAAAGTTTCCTAAAATGAGAATTTGCCTCTTTTGTTTAGGCAATGAAAAAATCGATACAGGTGGTGAGGAGGAGGGATGGTTCCGCGCATCCCGAGTAATCTCGAATCCGGCCCATATTTGAAATCTGACACGTTGAAGAATTGTCGACATGTATTAAATAAGGTGTTACTAAGTATTCCTTTGAATACTATTATCACTATTATCATAGCGCTATATTTTCGCCTTTACTTTTGTAACAAATTTTTTTAATTTTTAACCTTAAAAACAAAAATAATAGTTTGAATTTTGAACTTTGTCTTTTGTAATATAGGTATTTTTTAAAAACTAAAAATAATCTCAACCATTTAGATGCGTCAAGCGAGGTAAAATTAAGACATATTGCATGAGTTTTTCTACTGTGGATTCATTAAAATGAATATACAGTGGTTATAACAAAGACGTACTGGATGCTTTAGCTTCCGAAAATGGTCATGAGATTCTCAGGCTCCCAATCATTGCCATTTCAATGCTATTGAACTAATTTGGGCACAAATCAAAGGACAAGTAGCCTGGATAACAAGGTATCGTGGTCTCGGAGATTATTATTTTATTTAGTTAAAATAATTATAAAGCAGTTATTTTATTTAGTTATTTAATTAACTTTATGTTAGAAAATTATTTGTAGTATAAATGAACTTTCTATATTTTAGGTTGAAAAATTGACAATGGATGCTGTCAATAGCATAGCGCCTGATGACTGGAAAAAAGTGATTTATCACACAAAACCAGTCATCGAACGATGCTTAGAAGAAAGATGGAATCATAGAAGAGTTGGTCGATAAAATTATTATCAACCTTAGTGAAGGTTCTTCTTCTACCAACATCAATGAAGAATTGTCCTTGAGTTCTCATAGAGCGAGGATGAGGCTGAGGCCAAAAAACGTGTCTTATTTCAAGAAAATTTTTGATCGTTAGGCCGAAAGTTACTACTGTCACTTAAAGACTGGAAATATGAGCGTCTGCCACTCTAGATTGGTTGCAATTAAATTTTATGTCAACGAATTCGTAATTTTCGTAATTTATTTTTAAAGAGCTTTAAATCGTCTGTAAGGTTTACATGCAATGTCTTTTAAAATTCGGAACAGATACAGAGATGCGGGACCCTAAACTGCCAAAAAAAATCCGCAAAAAGTTAGATATTCTGTGGTTTCACCTTATTCGCTATTGTGAATCTCCCTTTTTGGTCACTGCTTAATCACCGAAAATGGTACTTTACATGAAGGTCATAATTGATTTCCATCAAAAATTATATTAGAATACTTTGCGAAACTTCTCAAATTTGGTTTACAACTTATATATTGATTTAAATAACATACTAGATTTTGGTCTAAATTAGAAAACTGGAAGCGGTACATTACTTGAAGGTCATATTAGACTTTCATCAAAAATTATATTAAAATATAATGTAAAACGTCTCAAATTTGGCAAATAGGACTTTTATATTGATGTGAATGTACTTACTATATTTTGGTTAAAATTGGTGAGCCGAAAACGGTACTTTACTTGAAGGTGTATTTAAATTAAATACATAAATTATATGTTTCGGTAATAAAGGTTACAAACGCAATTTGGTTTCCAATCCAATTAAACATTTTTATTACTTGTTTTAAGTGTTAAAATTTAGTGTAAAATACTGGTTTTCCTCCCTATTTGTGTGTGTGTGAGTGTCAATAGATGGATGTCGCGACGCCGAGTGCTGTTTTTGAGATACTGCGATCTTCGGAAACTAGTAACCAAATTCAGGATCACTTTTTGAGCCAGCGATTTATAGTTTAATAGGCGTACAAGGAAGTCATGTGTTGTCCACATCAGATATTTTTTTGGTTCCAAATCAACCGGAATAGCCTGACTTTACACCAACATTTAGTCCCTTGTTTAAAATGCCTGGAAAGGTGAAAATTTACTGCAAGGAATTATCCTAGATATTATAGAAATTGTTTAGTAATTTTTTTTTTAGTACGATTTAGTGCAGAATGCTTATTAACCAATCTTGTAGAAGAATTATTTTCCTACAAGATTCATACAAAATGTTTATAATTACTCTCAACAGATACCAAGAAATATGGAAATAACGATTTTAGATAAAATAAAATTGTTATTTCAGCACTTCTGACCTAATGTTCTTTTTATTTATTTATTAACCTTCTAAGTTAAAGATGTAAACTATTATTTATGCTGTGATTAAATTTTGGCAGGGGTTTTATTTATTTATTTGTTTCCTAACGTGAGCAGATAATTTGGATGAGCAAATTTTTTAGATTTTAGATAAATTGATGCTCATTACTTATGAAAATTCAAAGTAAACAAATGTGGTTGAACCTATAACTATAGATTAAACGAAATGTGTTAGCTTTAACCAATGTATATTCATTATAATTGATAATAAATTATATTTAAATCATTTAGTAAAATATGTTGGAGGTACATAAATGAAATATATATTATTTGGTATATATAGATTCAAAGAACAAATACTCAATCTTAAATGGTTGAGTAAATAATTAGGAAGAGATCTGAAACAAATATTATTTTTATTATTATTATTATTCCTTATAATTTAGTGTGAATGACCCTAGTGTTCGAAACACTTTAAAAGAATAACAATAATTACTTAATTTATTTAATGACGAAATTGTGATGTATTAATGGACAAATAAGAATAAATATGTATCTATATTTTATAAAAAAAATATTGTTAATTTAAATATATTCTGTCAATATTAACTTTTCAGATTATTTCATGATTATTTTAAGAAACAATTGTGATAAGTTAATATATTAAATAAAATTACTATTATTTATTGAAAGTTTGTAATATTGCAGATTATTCATCGATCTGATGAAGCGAATAAGAACTAAAGAAGTTACCGTATACTTGCATGTGATTTTAAAAATAAATAAAAATCATTATCTACTACTTACTAATATACTCCTCATGACTTCAGATAAAATTATATAATTTTAAAAAATAAAATCTGAAATAAAGGTATTATTAAAAAATAAATCAATTACCAGAGGTTTTCTTCTTCTTCTTTCGCTTCTCCCTTTTGTGCTTTAGCGAGAGTGCAGAGCCACAAACTCCATCCCTCTCTGTTCCCTGCTAGATTCCTGGCCCGACGGATATCTTTGCCTCTTCCTCTATCTATAGTGTATCGATGTACACCAGATACGAAACTCTTGGGTGTCCTCGAGGTCTTCTGTCATCCGGAGCCTAGTCCATCGTCTTCAATGGGTCCCTGTGTTCTTTCATCCCAGCCACATAGCCGAACCATTTCAATTGACGGGTTTTCAGAATCTCTTTCACTTAAATAAATATCCTAAATAAGAAGACTATAAACCTTTGTAGTTCCTATGAAATGATCTGAAATTTTTCAAAGAACTAGTTTTTTCAAAAGCCTAGTTGGCCTAATGCCTGTAGCAAAACTCTCCGTTGGCTGGATTTTGATTTATTTGAGAGTTAAGGTCTCATTTTACCTATACTGGAATGGTAGATCATCAGAAACAATAATGTATTCAACGATGCATATTAAATTCAATTGTTACTGGTTCAGATGTATATACACATTCACACTCACAAGGTGTGGATATATATATATATATATATATATATATATATATATATATATATATATATATATATATATATATATATATATATATATATATATATATATACAGAGAGAGAGAGAGAGAGAGAGAGAGAGAGAGAGAGAGAGAGGGAGAAATTCAACATGCAAGATTGATATACTGCATTCACATAGGCCGCATTCCAGTCAAGGTCCGGTACGAAAATAGAATATTAAATAGACCATGCCCTACCATTCCGGTGTAGGTTAAATGTGACCTTACTTTTTGAATTACTCAAAATCTTGTTATAGAATTTTTTTTGGACCAACTGAGACTTTTGCTCAGAATGACCAAAACAAGCTCTGCAAAACTGCAAAGTTTCAAAGCATTTGATTTAAAGCACTTTTCCTATAAAATACTGCGGGGTCCTTTCTTCCCTGTATCTCACCAGTTCGATTAGTTTCTCGCAATTCATTCTAAGTAACTCGGCTTAAAAATAATTAAATTTGATTTTAACCAAGACCTTTCTAGAACGACTTGAAATAGGCTTAAAAAATTTAAGACTGGTTGGGTTTCCAGTTCTTGACGAGACTTCTATCCATAGAACATTTGATGGTCTATTCGAAATTCTATATTTATACCAGACGTGAATGGAATGCGGCTGAAATACCGATCTCGCGTGTTGAATTTTTCTTTACTCTGTCAGCTAGGGACTGACCAACACGGGCTTGACGCGCTTTGTGTGAATGTACCAGCCATTCTGTTCAGTCAAAAATAAGGGATAGGACGTGACTTGACTGGATGACGGCCTTAGTGTTACAGTAAATAAATAACGAATTTCAATAAAATATGTATACAAGAAATGTTGTCCTTAGAAACGACTAGAGATAATGGGATCCGAGTGTTTGGAGGAGGATTGAGAAAAACTGATTAAAGCACTCGAGCGGCTCAGCTTTAGCCATGCACTCTACACAAATGTCTGAAAGAAAACTCACTCGAATAACTCACTTAACTATCTTTTATATCGAGCTCGGAATGATAAGCCAATGTTTGATAAGTAATAAACTTGAATTCCTACAAAATAACAAGAAATTGTTATGGCAAAAGATAATAAAATCTTGAAATATTAAAGAATAAAAAAATAAAACATGTGAAATCTTTCATTATCCCCACTTTAATTCCAACGATGTGCCATCAAAAAAATACATAGTGTGGTAAGCCTGCTTGCTACTTATCTCTTATTGTATTATACGATCAGGATATTCAACACCCTGATTGTGTATTATTGATGATCTATAGCATGGACACCACAAACATATGAGACGTGAGTGTCACACATTTGAACCTCAATTCACGATATAGTGTTATACCAGTGATATTTATACGTCTTTGTATATGAATGTATTACTACTTGTTAATATTAACGGCGCAAAGATATTAAAATCATTATAAGAGTTATCATTAAATCATTAAAAATGAGAACAAAGGAAAAAGTATTTTACATGAAGAATAACAAAGAATGGTGGTTACGTCAATGTAAGTTTTTATTGTCATCTACGTAAAAGTTAACAACTGTCTAATCTCAAGTCGCATTATATATATATATATATTTTTTTTTTTTTTAGTTGCCCCAAACAGAGTAAGTATGGAGAGTAATCGGTATAAATTTTGAACAAGTCTGAGATTATCCTCTGTCTTAAGTATCGAAATGTCTATTTTTTTTTTTTAAGTTTTTAATTAATATTGGTAAGAAAATAACATTTTTTATTTTGATTGATGCAACATTGAGACCTCCAAGGAGTGTAGAGTTTTATTTATTTAGCTAACTATAAATACACAATTAAAATCCTACGCTGGCCGTTAAAACAGCTCGATATCGGTGATTGATACTTTTCTTGTTTTGAAGATTAGTATATCTGGTCGACACGAGGAGCGCTGCTAACTGAATCTTAAAGCCCTTCTACTGGATTAGGTTTTTTAATCAAGTGAGTTTGTTAAACAATTTTATCAAAATTCTTACTCGTGTAAAAGGACCTTAACAAATTAAAAAGAAAAAAAAAATTCGATGTATTCACGTTAAACATCCAGCACAGCTTTTTTTTTTTAAATAAAATTTTTTTTGACTTAATCTAAGTAACTTACTAGTAACACCATAACTTACTTAGTAATAGTAACTTGTTATTAATACCATAACCAAACTCATCCAAAACCACAAAAACCCGCCATCACCTACACCAATATTTCTTCATCATCCCCTGCCATTCTGATAACATTCAAAAATCCTTACGCTCCTCTATTCCCAACCTACGGATTTCCTTTAATCCCACAACAAACTTCCCAGCCTCTACACACGTGTAAAAGATCCTATTCCTCTTGAACACCGTTCCCACGTCGTAAACCACGTCGGCTGTTCTACTCCCAGCACAATAACTCCTCCTACATTGGCGAAACTAAAAATCTGCTTAAAGATCGCATCATGCGACATAAATATTCCATATTTTCCCGTAACCATACTGCCTCTAAAGTTTCAGAGCACGCATTATCCTTAAACAATACATTTGCTTTTGACAATACTACAGTACTCGCAACAGCCCCAAGCCATAACAAACGAATCCTCTTAGAAGGCATCTACATCCAATCAGAATCCCTTCCCGTCAATAAAAAAACTGATATACAAAACCTTTCTCTAACCTACACCCAAACCTTTAATCCCACAACAAACTTCCCAGCCTCTACACACGTGTAAAAGATCCTATTCCTCTTGAACACCGTTCCCACGTCGTAAACCACGTCGGCTGTTCTACTCCCAGCACAATAACTCCTCCTACATTGGCGAAACTAAAAATCTGCTTAAAGATCGCATCATGCGACATAAATATTCCATATTTTCCCGTAACCATACTGCCTCTAAAGTTTCAGAGCACGCATTATCCTTAAACAATACATTTGCTTTTGACAATACTACAGTACTCGCAACAGCCCCAAGCCATAACAAACGAATCCTCTTAGAAGGCATCTACATCCAATCAGAATCCCTTCCCGTCAATAAAAAAACTGATATACAAAACCTTTCTCTAACCTACACCCAAACCTTCGATTTATTAAAAAAAATCTAACTTTTCATCCACCCCCGCATCCCCAATTTTCTTTTCTCACTTTTTATGTTTTTTTCTCTCAACTCAACTCCAAAGGGACAACTCCTTATACAAATAAATTTTCCTTATTAAATTTAATCCGTCACCTTTGTTTCATTTCCCTTATCATTTATCAGTTGGAGACTATGCTTTTTGGATGAGATATTAATTTTTATTTTTAGATATAAATTATTTGTTGGCCTTAAATTAATACGTTTTAACAATTTTTTAAATCAATAGCCATGCCTTTTAATCAAATGGTATTTAAATTTAGGGTTAGCTTCTGTCAAATCAGTGAGTTGGTAACATTGTTTACCCGTTTTTCTAATTCCCAAAACTCTGCTTTACGCCTCTCTGGTATGTAATTATTACGTTATCTTCGCATATCTTCTTCCTCTTCTTGTTTCCAGCCTGATTCTTCTTCTTTCACAACATGTGATAATGACTTATATTATAATAATTTTATTACTCTATTTTTCGGGCTTACATTATTTCATATTTTACTCCTTTATTTTATAACTATTTTAATTATAAAAATGTCAACTTTTTTTACATCATTGTTATCTTTTACATAACTTGTTAGATCATAATTATCTATGTATGTTTTATTTACTTTTTAATTTTAATTAATGTTTTAATATATCATGTATAAACAACGCATTATTTTAATAACAATTATTTATCACTTGTTAACATTTTTAACATCATTGCAATCTTTTACAAAACTTATTATATCATAATTATCTCAATATACTTCACATACTTCCAGATCTTCATGCTAGTAGACATTTTAATTATTTTAAAACATGTATAATGTACTTTATTGTTTCATGTAATTCATATTCTTTCCTTCACTCTTTTCACATTACTTTAATTTTTCATTATTTACAATATCTATATTAGCATCTTTTTCTTTATACTTCATATATTTTTATCATTTCTGTTTATTACCATTTGTTTAGCCCTGATGACGGCCTGAAACTTAGGCCGAAACGTTGGCACAGAATAAATAAGTTTTACTTATTAGTGTGTTAGTCTTTGACCGCACCCTCTCCCCTCCCCTCCCTCTGACCAACGCCTTCCTTAATTGTATCTGTGGTCAACAAAACTTACTACTAAGTAACTTACAATATTTTTACATTCATATACATTAATTTCGATTTTATACACAAGGGTATAATGAGATAAATGATGCATCATTGATGAGCGAATAAGACAATAAACTAATAGTTATAATAAATAAATGTTAACTATCCTTTAATTATGTGTATAAATAACAAACAGAACCACTCGACTTCTATGTGTACATTGTTTAAATTACTTGGAATAGTCCTGGGACAAAGGCAGGCTTTATGTGCTCCTAATTAAATTAAATGGATAATTAAGATTCTGGTGGTCAAAAAGGGGTGCTTACAGCAGAAATGTTGTGTGAAATAAACTGCTAATTGATATCAGTAGTTCTTTTAATAACGCAATTTCCTTGACTTAAACCTTAACATAAACGAGGATAGACATTACGGCAGATTTATAGACTAATATTATTTGTTTTTATCGAAACAATTATAAATCATTCACCAACTTTATTTATATAAAAAAAAAATGCTCAAAAGAAGTTGGAATACTGTTTAGTAGACTTGATTTAAGATCTAATTGAACTCATTAAATCACGTTTTGAATTTAATAAAGCTTCATAGGTTCAATTTCTTTCTGGAACTGAGGCAAGGAACATCTTTCGCTATCATATCATGCCATAAACTGTATCTGAGTTTCTGCCATCATTTACTGTTACTGGTAGTATTGTCGCACTATCAAGCTTGACGTGATAGTTGGCAGTAGATGTCGCGACAGTGACAGCTACTGTCACGTTAACTGCCAAATATATATGCCTTGACATTGAAATGTTTTCCACCTCATGAACTATAATGGTGATTGTCCGCAGAAAGATCGATCTCATTTAGTGTTTCGATTATTTCTGAACTTGAAATTTACTCTACCCAAAGTTTTGGAAGTTATTCAATTTTTGGAGGAGAAATAAAAACTATATAATTTTTTTTAGCATTTATTATATATTGACTTTTTTTTTTTTATTTGTTCTAAAGATTCTTCCAAATTTTTAGAAAAAAACGTTGAAGGGTTTTGCAATAAATTATTAATAAATGAAATAAATAAATTCTGAAATAACATTTTCTTTGTTATTTATTTAAATATTTAAAATAAGATACCCATATTTTGTTAATAAAATTCCGGTATCCACAAGGGGAAGGCAGAATCAATGGATCACCGATTTCACCCAATTTTTTTGTGAATATTCTACATTTGAAAATATTGTACACGTGTGTTCATTCCAATGGACCCGAGGAGCCAAGAGAAAAAAATAAAACATGCTAAAACTGCTTTATTTTTTATCTCGAGTTCGAAAAATGATATCGACGTGTTTTTTCCCCCGAAACATTTCTTTTTCAGTGTACGTTGTATTAAATGAAAAATATAAATTTTACACGATGATTCCTTTTTGGTCAAATAAATTGAAAAAAAATGTTTTTTGCGGATAATGTTGTTTCTAAAAAACTTAGGAAGACCACAGTTAAAGTAAACCGCGTAGATTAAGAACCTTTAAAGACGACCCAAATTTGGTTTGAATCATTCAAAGGGTTCCTGATTAATGGGTATTTTTAAAATCTTTTAAAAATTTTGAAGAGCGAAATGTGTAGTTAAAAAAAAAAATTAGGATCACCCGAAAATTTGATTATAATGGTTTTTCAGAGTGCTAAAACGAAATCTGAGGTCAGTTTTGAATAAAAAAAATCTATTAATACACTTCACTCCAAAGAGAAATAGTGTTTTCATTAATAGAATCTTGAAATCACAATAAAACTAAATAATTGAATTTTAAAAATTGTATAGCTCTAAAATTTACTATTTCTGGATTACAAATAATGTTTTTATTGCACTAATGACACTTAAATCCCGGTCGTATATTTTCAAATTAAATTTCAATTTACTATGAGATCCCGTACCCTTTACCATGAACATATTATAATATAAAATAATTATTTGTGATCCAGAAATAGTACCTAAATATTGGAGTGATAATTTTTAAAAAAAATGAAATAATCAGATTATAGAACAACCAAAAACCCACCAGAACGGGTCTATTCTTAACTGTATACGGCTTTACTCAGAATGTCATTGTAAATTGAAATTTAATTTGAAAATTTAACGTCGGGTTTAAGGTGTTATAAGTACTACAAAAACATTATTTGTGATAAAGAAATAGTAAATTTTATAGTTATCCAATTTTTTTAAATTTAATAATTAAGATTTATAGCAATTTTAGGATTATATTAATAAAAACACTATTTCTCTACGGAGTGAAGTAAATTAACAAATTTTTTTTTTATCCAAAACTGACGTCAGATTTGATTTTAGCACTCTGAAAAACTATTATATTCAAATTTTCGGGTGAACCTAAAAATAATTTTTTTTCTAAGCATTTCGCCCTTAAAATTGTTTAAAAGGTTTTCAAAAATACCCATAAACGATTCAAACCAAATTTGGGTTGTTATTAAAGGTCCTTAATCTACGCGTTTTGCTTTAACTGTGGTCTTCTTACATGTTTTAGAACCAACGTAATCTGCAAAAAAACTCCATTCTGTTTTTATTTGATGATGATTTTTCTTATACAGACCATCCAGATAATGCAATATGTGTTTATATTCATGGAATGAAGAAACTTCCCTCTTTCCAACGACTCCAAGAAAATCGAAATTGGATAAACTGAAGACGAAATACTAAGCTTCAAATCGAAACGTAATTTTGAACTCCCTCGAAAATGAAGAAAAAGAAAATTTTTTGTTTTTGATAATATTTTCAACATAAAGATTTTTCGGTGCCAAAATCTGCCGTAATTTTTGGTGTAAAAGTTCAATAATCTATACATTTTTTTTTCAATTTATTTGACCAAGAAGCAATAATTTTTTAAAGCTTGTATTTTTCATTTAATATACTTTGAAAAACAAATGTTTTTCATTTGTCGATATCATTTTTCAAACTCGAGATAAAAAATAAAGCAGTTTCTGCATGTTTTTTTTTTGTTATTTTTTCGGCCAAATGCAACGAACACCGACAAGTGTATACAATATTTTTGGATGCAGAATAACCACAAAAAAATTGGTTGAAATCAGTCGAAACGACTGGCGGCAGAGCTTAGCACCAGGCGCATGGTAACACGTTTCTCAGTCTCTGGGTCTCCCATCGACCGATGACGCCAAAATAGCGTTTTGGAGAAAAAACTACTAATGATTACGGATACTTGTAAAAAATTTTGTGGTAAAAAAACTTTCCTATGAGCAAGGGTTTGCAAATCAAGCCTTCATAGAGTTTAGGCCAATTATTAATGAACATAAGTTACTTATAGAAAAAAAACAAATACTTTTAATAAATATACATAGATTAAATTTAGGAAAAGGAACCATAAACGCTATCAAAGAAATATATACATTATTAAGATGCCCACTATTTACAAAACGAAAACATAATTAATCAAACTAAATATGGTGAGATATAGTAAAGATATTTATAGACTAACTTCATAAATATTAAACCTTTCAGAAAATAACAATTATGGATTGGAGGAAGGTGGATTTTTTTTGTAGGCCTAGTTAATCTGAAAAAAAAAACGGAAGCATTATTGTTCTTTAATTTTGTGCATTTTAAATTTCAATTAATGCGATTCATAAACTTTAAATCTTGCGATTTCTAGAATTTTATCAGAAAAAAATAAAGGAATAAGAGGAAGAGAAAATTCAGGTTGATAATCGCTACCTATTTTCGGAAATACGGAAAATACCCAGCTGTTTATATTTATTGCTACTTGAGATTTTTTTTTCATTATTATCAACTAAAATAGTCAGTATTTTTTGGATTTTTAAAATTTTACTTTTGAGATTTTTCCACCACATCCTCACCGTGAGCCGTACATTGATTTAATAAATGTTTTATTGGTAAAATGTCTTTTTTTTTTATAATTATAGATCTCAATCAATCCTTACTTTAAATGTGGAAAGTTATGGAAGAAATGCACGGGCGAATATGTTAGTTCTACTATTAGCTGAAAGCTCTAGAATAATTAGAAAAAAATACGAAACTACAATTCTGATTACAAATGAAATATTTGGTTAATTTAAGTCAATTCCTGTTATAAATATATGCAGATCTTTTATATTTGATGATTTTAATTTAAATTTTTTTTTAAATTATTAACTATGAAAATCAAACCTTTCACACAGAATCGAAATTTTCGAACCTTCCTTTCTCGCCTGCTCCTCTACCCTCTTGTATTTCTTTCCTTCTAATATCATCCATGCTTCTTTTCTATCCTCGTTTAAATCTCCCCCTTTTCCAACACAATTCTTTCTCTCCAAAATGATGCTCTCTAATTGCGAAATTTCAGTTTAGGATTAACATCTGGATCAGAAGTGGAATGCACAAGCTTTGCTAATCAACTCATTGTTTTTGTATTTTTCATTTTCTATCTTTTTCTTTTCTTTTTCAGATATCGTTACTGTTGAATAAACGAATAGTTCGATTTTGTTATTCTTAAGAGAATAAAGTTCTTCTATTCTATTCTATTCTAAAAATAAGAGTTAAATTCTTCATGAAAATATACAACTATTATGACAATGATTAACTTGTTTTACCAATGATGTCCAGTTTGTTCAAAATCTAATAAAAATTTATTAATCGAGAGGTCTAAAAATAATAAAATGGATCTGCTATCTTCATATTTAAAGCTAACTTTTTTTTTTTATTCCAATCGTTGGATACCGGAAATTTGTCTCGTTGAAAAATATACATATAAAATTTAAAAAAAAAAAGAAAAAGAAAAAAAAAAGAAATACGAAACGTAGCCGTAGGGTATATGAGAGACGAGAGGGGGCTCCTGCAAAAAGGTAAGCCCTGTTGTTGAGTGGTTTTTGTAGTTTTTGCAGGAGGAGCAGGAGCGGTTGTTATTAACCATTAGCGACATGAAAGCTCCTACTGCCCTCCTCTAAACCAGGATTTAGACCGGGGGAAATTTTTTAATTTTCTTACTCCCCGTGGGTAATTAAAAGGCGAGCAGGTGGCAGCCCTGTTCTTTATCAATTAGCACTCCCGGTCGGCTAATTGGTGTCCTTCCAGCGCCTCGCGTCCCACTCCTTTTCCGCCATTTGGTCCACCCTTGTTTACATTACACAAAACTAAATATTTCTCTGAATAAGTACCAATATCTCCGGCTTTTAGCAATATCTTAATTATGTTTAGTAAACTTTAGTAAGCTTAAGGCCTTGTTTATACTGGAAGCGGTTTGCTAGGAGGGTAGAAAGTAGGGGGTTCCCAAGGATAGATGCACGCGATTTAAACTGTTTATATTGAGGAGTTTTGATTGTTACGATTCAGGCAAATTTAAATAATCAATTATGATATTAACAAACTTCCAATGGTAATTATTATTAAATGAAAAAACTCAGGATTATTTTACATAAGCCTTTATTATAGTTTGTGGTAATATAGTACGTAATAATTTAATACGTACCGTAAACATTGGACAGAATTCGAAAATTTATAGAAACAAGCTCTTAATACTTACGAGAAGTTATTTGGATACTTTAAAAAAGAGGAAGTCTTTTGTTCTTTTACTTTCCAAATTAGTATCATATCAAACGAAAAAAGTAATAAATTTCCGAGAGCCCATTAGTGCTGAAGAAAGACTTGTTATTAAAATTGAAAAATATAATTTGTTTCTGGTATGCTTTTAAAAATATAAATATGTATGTGTTACTAATCTTTTTGATTTAATTCGAAACCTCTTTCTTCCCATTGATTTTTTAACAACCCAACATTTTTATGTAATGGGTCAAATGTGTCCTAAAATTACATGTGTTTCTCTACTTTCTTGCTAATGAATATGACTTAAGGACACTTACAAGAGTATTTCGATTTGGAAAATCAACTATTTAAGAATTGTTGATTTTAAAATAGATCAAAGATCTCTATGAAACATTAAAGGAATCCATTAAGATAAGATTAAATAAACTATTAATTTAATTTAATTATTCTTATACTCAATAGTATAAGGTGATGGTTATTTGATTATTTGTATTAATATTATTAATTAATTGGATATTATTCGAAATAATACTACTTCTGTATTGCGGGAGGTGCTAACAAAACCCAATGTTATCTTCAGTAACGGGATTATATTATATATTACTAGCTGGCTCTGTATAATAACCTATAATACGTTCTTCAATCTCATTTGTTGCAGTAAGTTTCAAGAAACAGGGCCAAAATGACAATAATATTTTTTTAAACAGGAATATATGAAGTTATCAATTTTTTTTTTCTTTATTCTCCTATTTAATTTACAAAATAATGTTTTCACACAATAATTTCAGACTTATTGAATGAAAAGTTAAATTTATGGAGAAGTTGGCCAAGGATTACGGTCAATGAAGAAAAACACATTAATATGTGGAACATTTATTATGTGCCACCGTTTCAATCCTAACTTGTAGGTCTTCATCAGGACTAGGTAAGAAAACAACAACAACAGGATAACAACCGTTAAACTATGACAATTTAGTAGAATAAGACCAGCTATGTCTTGAGACACTATATCATGTCCCCACTGCTATTTACTTAGTGTAATCACGAAAATTTTCGGTTTTCAGATTTCAGCAGAAATATCCTGAATCCAATTTGACTAGTTTCGACGTGACGTTTGCACGTAAGTTCTTACGTTGGTATCCCGCATAACTCAAAAACGGTTAGCCGTAGAAAGTTGTAAAATCTAGTCATTACATGATCACCGGAAGTAGTACCTTACTTGAAGATCATAATAGATTTTCATAAAAAAACAAATTAAAATATTATGCAAAACTTTTAAAATTTGGTTTTAATGATTTATATGTTAATTTAAATAACAAAGTAGATTTTGGTCTAAATTGGAAAACCGGAAATGGCACTTTATTTGAAGGTTATAATAAACTTTCATCGAAAATTAGTGATGTAAAAATGATTAATATACTAGGTTTTGGTTGAAATTGCCGAGCCGAAAGGGGTGCTATACTTGAATGTCATAATAAACATACATCAAAAATTATATTGAAATTTAATAAAGATATCAAATGGTTCGGTGATAAAGGTTACAAACGCGATTTTTTTTCCACTCAAATTTAACAATTTTATTAGAAATAATTATAATTTTATTATAGTTTAGTAGGCGTACAAGAAATGCGGTGTTTTGTAGGTTTCAGATATTTGTAGGTTTTCCACAAGTAACGGCATCTTATTTAAGTTATTTTCTATATCGCATTGCGAATTATCCATGTAGGTAAAATAACAGTTAACTTTATACGAGAAATCTTAATATCGGTTGATTTCCAGTTGTACCTTTTATTATAGTTTTAAATTAATATGATACCAAGATCTCGCTTACTGTTTAGTATCATCATTCCGCGATAAGACATCTAAAAGCGAGCTCTTCCAGAGCGGCACATAAAACCTTGTAAAGTTCATTATTTTGTGAAAAAATGTCCTGGGGGACACTTTTGCTGAAGAGCACGTCCATATTTCGACGAGACATATCGAGAAATTATTTTGATGGATAAAGGAGCGGGACACTTAGCGTAACTCAGCTCTGCCCCGGGGGTCCCACTCTGTTCGCCCCATCGTCGCCCTAATGCCCTTATCTACGCATTTCTTGTATTCTTTATGCTCTGGACGGTTCTCGGATTTGTGAGAAGTTGATTTTTATTTCATTGTTTGATGATACAATGTTTGAGACTCAGAAAATTATCCGGCATTTCTTAGAAATAGTTACAAATAATTCACAAACATTTGAAAATCGAGGAGTCTACAGCTATGGTTAGGTTTCTCCTTTCTACAAAAGTACAGTATTAAAAAAAACAAATTCCAAATTCAGTTTCTGAGATAAATCTTTATTATTTTTAAAAATTAATAAATATATAAGCATTAAGAAATCTGGTTATCTGGAATGTGGTCCTCTTTTCTCAGAGTGGAGGAAAAATCTCAAAATAACACATGCGATTTAAGGAAAAAACAAATATCAAAAACTCTATAATTATTGATGAAAAACACATGTACAAACTAACACAATAAAAGATTATTGTAAAAAAAGTTATCCTGCAGCTGGATGTCCGTCATATCATCCATGATGAAGTATGGTGATTTAATTAATTAATTTAGGATTAAAAAGTATCTCTGTTATATAAGTATAATTTTTAATTAGTTACAGCTTAATAATATTTATTAATACTAATTATAATTAAACATATATTATTTCATATCTATGATACCTATACCACTACAACCCGTGAAGGGTCTAGGGTTCAAGTACTTGGTAAGGACCATACTGTTTCTATGCTAACGGTTGTACAACGAGGTGATTAGGCCTAGCTCACGCTCAACCGCCAGGTTTTCCCCCCAATTAAGGATACCCACTTTATAGAGCCTGGGTGAGCCCCAGGAGGATCGACCCTACCCCACTGGGTCGATCCACGGCTGAGAACAGAATAAATAATTATAACACAGGCCAACAAACAATTTTTTTTTGAAAACTTTTTTAATTTTAATAGTTGATCTTTATTGATTTTTACGTGCTGAATTTAAATCTAGCCTTAGTTTTTTTGTATAGTCCATAGTTTTTCCGTAGGTTTCAGGCTCATCAAACATCCCAACTTTTTAAACTTCTGTAACATGTTAGCTACAATAGAAACATACTCTGGGTCTTTTTCATTTCCCAAGAACTTTGTAACGACTTACTTGAATGATACCCATGCTTCTTTCTCATTTATGGTCATTGTAGATTCTAAGTTAACATCAAACATCATTTTTCTAATGTCAGGTCCGACAAAGACGCCTTATTTTAGTTTAGCTTCTGAAAGGCGTGGAAACTTTTGGCAGAGATACTTGAAACATGGTCAATCTTGAAACAATAGATGAGGCAAAGCCTTTACAAATTGTTCCATGAGGCCTAACTTAAGGCCTAATTGTTTCATGAGGCCTAAGACTGAAAGCTGTTCAATTCTTTAAGAATCGCTTAATTTAATAAATTTAACTATAAAATGTGAAGAAATTGCGGGTGATACAGCTTTTTTAATATCATATTTGGATTCGGCACCCTAAAAACTATAGGAATAAGGTATTTTCAGTACAAAAGTTTTTTCATCGTTGGCCTGTGTTATCTGGAACCCGGGACCGAGAGTAGGGTAGCACAGTACCTTACCACTGAATTACTCCGCTCCTTGGTTATTATGATACCGAAATATAATATTTTTAAAAATTGACAGTCCCATAGACTAACTTCCAATTAAAATAACGAAGTTGTTATTGTTTTTTTGTTGTTATTGTTATTGTTGTTTGTTGTTATTGTTTAATTACTCACATTAAACATTTTTTCACATCTAAAAAGTAAAGAAAACATTTTTCAACACCTTTATGAATTAGTTTCACCATGTTGATACATACCGATTTTATCTAAAATATATAAAATTTGTTTCTGCTATTTTTCTCCTATCTATCACGTTGAGAAAGCCCCGTGGCAATTTATTTCAACAAAATTAACTATCGCGCCTGGACTATTACAACCCCTTATAGAGACCGGCAGCAGCCGTCACCTATAGTCGCCCACACGCCTCCCGAAACATGCTGTTATTCAATTGACTCGACGGCTGATAGAAAATTTCCGGGAACATCTTCGGCAATACGTAGTCAATAACGGGCCGAAATTTGGAAGATCTAATTTTCAAAACCAACTGATATAAAACTATTTATTTACTTTTTGAAAATAAAACCAGTTTATTTTTTCTTCTAGAAACGTTCGTTTATTTTTTATAGTTATTTCTGTATCATCCTGTCCTAGGAACCAAGGAAGGAAATTTTGTACACTTTTTAATTTTGGAAAATAATATAATTTTATTTTACTTTAAGGAGAGAAAGAACTTAGAAATAGAGACAACAATTACCTAGGGTATAATTATAAGATTCCAAAAATTCCTTAAGTCTTTCAATTACCGGTAAATAATTAATCGTATAATATACATGTAATGTAGAGTATGAGTTGTTGAATCGAACTGAAGTCCATTTGGTAAGTACTTTTTTAGCTGTTGATCTGAGATGTGTTGTTTCTCGTCTGCATTTACATGAACTTATCTTTTTCTGTCATGATGATGCCTGAAAGTTAATTGCTCAGTTATTTATTGGTATTTGGAAGGGAAGGGGCTGTATAATATACAAACAATTATTTTATTTTTTTAATTACTCCTGTTAAAAACCAACACTACTATCATCCAGTGAATTCGATAGCCGACAACTAGAGTTATAGCACGACATCCATGAGGGAGTCCCAGCAACAGCTATTCCTGTCTCCAACTTAAGCTTATAATAAGGGTAGGCCATGAGGTTTGTGGCCATGTTTTGTAGACAAGTTATTATGTCTTTTTAATTTGTCGTGTGAGCTCCATAACTGGACCCTTTGTAATGAAAAGGTTCCAACCGACAAAATCCAAATGAGTTGTTAGTGTGGCAAGATTTTATCTGAATTATACTCTGAGTAGAATGTACTGGTGCTGCAAAATGTGGAGAAATTGTCGAGTTACAATTTTTTGTAATTTTCAAATGTCGTTTGTAGCAACAGGTTTACAAAAAATGAGGTAGGGGAAAGGTTAATCAGTTATGTTGCTATTGTATTATAATGTTTATTACAGCTCATTAAGCATCAACTAATACCGTATCAAGAAATCACTTATGTAAGTGGAAAGATAACTGAATAGTAAATTAATGAAACTTTGATATCAATTTACACGAACCATATAAAGTGTCAGTTGGAACCTTGCCATTCCAAGGGGTCGAAATGTCGGCATAGGAAGGTCTTTATGTAAAGTTATATTGCTAACTTACCAAGGAGCTTTAGATATAGTCCTAAAACGATTTTACTGAAAATTTTATTCTTTGTAGCTGCTTCATATTTCATACGTAGATTCAAATAAGTTTAAGTAAGTATAAATTCCTGTATAGGTTTCGCATATTGAACGTCTTGTAAGATGTGAGTATAATAATCTTCAGTTCACGAATTCCTTTAGGTCCTATCCCCAGGTACTGTACTGTGTTTGACTGCGAAATTTGATAATTTTGATTATTTATTATTTTTTAATAATTAAAACCCATCTCAGGTTGCATTACGAATATGACACTTATCGAACAGAAAATCTTCTAATTATGATTCAATAACTGCCGAAGCACTCCAAAAACTGCCTCAAAGTGTCCCTAACAACAATTTATATGAAGAACATCTAAATCCCATTACAAATGACTAGCTTCTAAACTTAATTTATATTAATCATACATACTAAAAAGTAATACCTGAATATCAGTTCGCCCTTCAGACATAATATTCAACCACACATCAATTAAACAGATTTATTGACAACATTTATTGACACAAAGAAAAAATCAATTATTGAACGTCGCATAGGCATTTGACAAACTCTGGCACCAAGGTCTTCATTTGGAATACTTTGAAAATTTGTTTTTAGTCTGGTTGGGTTCGGTAAATCATATACACTTACGACAAACCTGCTAAAGCATGTGGACTCCTTACTTATGTTCACATATCAGGTACGGTTTAATAATAGTCCAATAAAGTCAAAATAAAGTTATTATATTCATATATGATATATAAACAACATTTTGACCCTTTGATGACATTGGCATGACAACGTTCGAACTGACTTAATCGAAGAAAATGAGTTGTTGGTGTGGCAAGGTTCTGTCTGGCTTCTGCCTCCACAATACAGTTGTCAACAGGTACTCTCTATATTCACTGTTAAATTTTCATATATTTTATATCGACATAACTCTGGCTATAGAGCACTTGCAATACTCAACGGTTGTGAGGGTTTAGCGGGTCTAAACAACGGGCACGGTCAGAGACACCTGAGTGTTTTATTAGATCAGGATTTTTCAGACTTATGACCATTTCCACTTTTCATATTACTGGGAGTACCACTACCTTTTCTCATTATATAAGTATTAAAGATTTCTCTTTATACAAATATACAAACTGATTTACATAAGGTGAGGCATAAATAAAGTTATCATATTCATATATGATATATAAACAACATTTTGACCCTTTGATGACAACTGGCATGACAACGTTCGAACTGGCCTAATCGAAGAAAATGAATTGTTAGTGTGGCAAGGTTGTATCCGGCTTCTGTTACAAGTAGAAAATGTGGAGACATAGCCGAGTTACAAGTACGCATAATCAGATACAAATTTTTTTGTAGTTTTCAAAGCTTGTTCGCAATAGCAATTATACTAAGAATAGGGCTGGAGGAAGGTTAATCAATTAAGTATTACAATGTTTTTGTAAATGTTTTATACAGTTTATTGTGATTAGCATCCACTAATATATCACAAAAACATTACTGCAAGTGAGATATAACAGAATAATTATCATAATTAATGTAACATGAGTTAATGTAATTTTATTAAATTAAATTAAAATTATAGTAAGTCCATCTGGACCTATGCTTCACAGATATCTGGGACAGCCAAAAAGATTCACTTACAAAATCTTCGAATTTTCCACTAAAAATGTTTATAACTTATAACAAAAGGATATTCATATACATGCGTAACAAAACCCTACATACTGACTTCAACCCATCAACATTCAAACAACAAATAAGGAATCTGAGCAATGATCTCATATTAAGATACACGGACTTAACAACCAACTAACCCAGAAAATGATGACGAATATCCTTTCTTGTCATTCGATGAGGAGACTAAAAAGGTCCTGGAGGAGGGATCTCCTTCCTTAACTAACTAAGGTAATTAAATCAAACGAGGGAAGAGGTGCTGCTGGGGGTCCTGGCATGTCATCATCTCCTATATATCTTTTTGTATGACAATTATCGGATTCTTGACAATATTGATTATTGACACAAAAGATTCTTGACATGCGCGAATTAATGTTTCGAGATAAAAAAAAAAAAATCTCCTCCTCGTTGTGGATACAGTATCCAAGGATCCTGTATCCAAGGATACAGTTGAATCAAAACAATCGTAAAATATTCGGAATTTAGTATTAAACCTTGCTAGATAAATTCAGTAACAACTATTGCAAAACTTAAAATTTAGTGCGTGCATCATAACACAATTTTCACTTACCACCTTACTTGTAAAAATTGTAAATGTTTCCATTCAGTTTCTATGGATATTCCTTTTAGTATCCATAGAAATAATTATTTTCCATTTAATAATATAAAAGTAGAAATTATTAATTACCTTTATAAAAATCTCATTCCTTTTTCGCCACTCTCCATTACCGGCTTAATATGTTAGATAATATTTTTTCTAAATTCTGTAGATTTCGGACGAATATATATTTTGCATTTATATAATTACTCTTATTTTCCAATTTTTTTTCAACGTGGGAAATTATTTCTCCTTCAGTTAATTACAGAGGCCAACTATGAAAAACCTTTTGTACTGAAAATATCTTATTCCTATAGTTTTTAGGGTGCTGAATCCAAATATGATATTAAAAAAGCTGTATCACCCACAATTTTAACTATTAAAGCTGTTCAATTCTTTAAAAATAGTTTAATTTAATAAATTTAGCTATGAAATGTGAAGAAATTGTGGGTGATACAGCTTTTTTAATATCATATTTGGATTCAGAACCATAAAAACTATAGGAATAAGGTATTTTCAGTAAAAAAGTTTTTTCATCGTTGGCCTGTGCTGTTTACTCAAATCGAGCTTGGTTAGGGATCTTGGCTTAACGAAAGAAAAAAACTGAATTGCTTGGCTCTAGACTAAAAGAAAAGAACTTGTTGGCTGTTGGAACCAGCATTTATGTATAAAGGAAGAGAGAGCAACAATTTTCCAGGTTTTTTGAACAAGAAGGTGATTTAGTGTACTGCTCAGACATTCCCGGTGTGAAGAATGAGTTGACCGATTCCAGTTGACAAGTGAAACCTGTATTAGCACATTATATCACTGTTTTAAGTAACCACTGTAAATATAAACCATGCTTATGATGTACATAGTGTTTCATTAATTCTGTATGTGTTTCATTAGTTCTGTAAGTGTATTCTGTATAGGGGTTTATACCATATAATACAAAGCATATTGCTGGAAAACTATGGGTGATACAAAAAAACTAAGGCCAGATTTAGATTCAGCACATGAAAATTTATAAAGATCAACTATTAAAGTTAAAAAAGTTTTCAAAAACATTTTTTTTTTTTGGCATGTGTTATCAAATAATTTCATAGTTTGTTTTTATTATTTTTTTAAAATCACTAACAATGAGAGACGGTTAACTATTTTAAATAAAAGAAATTGAAGGTACTTGATAGGAAATCATTCGGAAATTCGGCATTTAAGCCCTGTATATTAACCTTGCTGACGTTAAAGAGAATTTAATTGTAAATTGATAAAACGAGTTTACTAAAAATCATCGTTTTCGAGCAAATGGTAACGAAGTGTAAAACCTAGGATATAAAGTAACACTTTCTGAAAGTCGATTCAATTGAAAAAGTAGCTGTAACATCCTAGGCATAAATCTATCTTAAACAAGTAATTTTAATTCCATACTACTTTTCGTTTTTGAGCAAAAGACCACAACAGACACTGCGTTAGAATTTTACGTTATTTGTAATCAGGGGACCTTATAACGTGTATTTCCGTTGAAAATATTGATTCGAAATTGTTCAAAATCACAATGATTTCCCTTTCTATAT
Organism: Rhaphigaster nebulosa; assembly: GCA_948150685.1. Taxonomy (NCBI): domain Eukaryota; kingdom Metazoa; phylum Arthropoda; class Insecta; order Hemiptera; family Pentatomidae; genus Rhaphigaster; species Rhaphigaster nebulosa. Next base: position 237,443,884 of record OX411306.1, on the reverse strand, counting down.
GTTGTAAATGCAAAGAAGTGAGATGTAAAAATTATGTAACAAATATAATTTATGAATAAAGTTCTTGATAACAGATCACTTCTCTGTTATTTCGTAATATGAGGTGGAAAACGGGATGGATTCTGATCTTACAGAATGAAGATTGTTCGTCGAGTGTGAATAACCCATTTGGGAAAGAGAAGCATAGGGCCTATGTTTGTTATCTGGCCTTAACACCCTCGTTTAGGGGGAACTGTCTACAAATGGCTGACCATTTTTAACTGCACTCGGAATGCCCGGACTAATAGCACGGTTCTGCCCTGGAAATGCCTGTTTTCTCTCGGGATACTGCGGGTTCAGTAAAGGTTTGTCAAAGTCCAACAGGATGTATAAAGGTGGACATAGAAATTAATATTGCCGTTTTTACTATAATTGAGCTTTGTGGATCCACTCTTGCTTTGATACTTTGATCAAGTTTGATAGCAATCGCTTTCATGTTCGAGAAAGTAATGAAGGTTCGATCACTAAATGTGGTGATAAGATATTCAGGAGGCTCCGTTGGGTTAAATACATAGCCAAAACTAGGGGAGGGAGAACAAATCTCGAGCGAAATTTCATATTTAGATAAGTAAATATTAGTTTCTCGTCAATTTTAATAATAATAGTTCTCAGAGATGAGCAGACATATAAAACAAGTACAATAAAATACAACTCTATAAAACTATTTATCGAGGTTCCAAAATAATTGTGCACTTTTATTTTGAAAAAGATCTTGTTCTAAATTAAACTTTTTTTTTTGGAACAGTTAATGCAAGAGCTTTTATTTTAAAACTTTTATTATATGTACTTACAAGAACTTTTTGGTCGGAACTTGAGTTCATCGAGTACTCTATTGTAAGCTTTTATAATAGAACTTTATCTCTAAGAACTTTATCGCAAGAACTTTTATATACAAGTTCTATATTACAAAAAAGTTCTCTTTACAGCTTTTTAGTATTATTAAAGTTTATAATTAAATGTGGGAAATACTTACGGAATAGTGCCTTGAAAGATTATCTTATCTTAAAATGTTATTTCTTCAAATAAGCATTCTGTAAGGGATTTATTTAAAATTAAAGCAATTTTTCTATTGAAATGAAAAATTGAATCCAAAATAAAATAAAGAAAAAGATTATTTTTTTTTTATTTTTTTTAGTTCGATTTTTTTTATTTATTCAACAATACTGCTATCTCTCGAGGTTTCCCCTCTCTTCTCCCTCTACAAACTTTCTTCCCATGAGTATGTAAAAACTTATGTTTGAGAGCTTATATTTAAAATGTCCCAGTAGGAACTTCTATTGACAGAACTTTTATAATAATCGCTTTGCCCAGAACTTATTCTAACAGAGCTTTTATCAAAAACTTGTAATGAAGGAACTTTTTATCAGAATGTTCTTTTGTGTAAAAGTTTTATGTTAATATTTCAATTGTAAAAGTTTTTGTAAAATAATAAGGAATGAGATGGTCCGGGAGGCGGTCAAAAAATGGAACACAAATAGTAAAAACTATTTATTATAGGATCCGACGTTTCGACCCACTTTGCAGGTCTTCTTCAGGGCTGAATAAACAAGATACAAAAATAAGAATAAAACAATGGTATATACAGTGAATTAATTAATAAATAAAAAAGATTTAGTGAGAAAAAAAAAATGAAAACAGTGATGAATTTGTAAAATGAAACTGGTATAGTAATGACAACAACTAAAAATAAATTAGTGAATATTAATAACACTGGCTATATAATAATAAAAACAGGTAAACCAAAAGAGAAATAACATTAACTAAAAATTAATAACTCTGCTAAATAAGTAACCCTCCCTTTTTTACTTATTTAGCAGATTCATTAATTTTTAGTTAATGTTATTTCTATTTTGGTTTACCTATTTTTATTATTATATAGCCAGTGTTATTAATGTATTAATATTACCTAATTTATTTTTAGTTGTTGTCATTACTCTACCAGTTTCATTTTACAAATTCATCACTGTTTTCATTTTTTTTTCTCACTAAATCTTTTTTATTTATTAATTCATTCACTGTATATACCATTGTTTTATTCTTATTTTTGTATCTTGTTTATTCAGCCCTGAAGAACATCTGCAAAGTGGGTCGAAACGTCGGCTCCTTAATAATAAGTTTTTACTATTTGTTTTCCATTTTTTTATCCCCTCCCGGACCATCTCATTCTTTCACAAGTTCTACGGTCAACCATTGATTATTCAATATTTTTGTAAAATAGTTTTACTGAAACTTTTTGAAAAAGTTCAGTAACTGTTTCGAGTCCTGCTATTTATTTTTTGCTCCAAAGATCAGAAAGCTCTTCTATCTGCTAGATGTTCAGACATTCCTGTTCTCAGAGAAGATAATAAATATTTTAGCTCCAAAAAAAGCTCGGATAGTGAAATTTATGTTATTATCTCTATATTAAGTACCTAATTATGTTTAATTTGTTTGTATTTATGTGTTTGATAGTTGTACTTTTTATGTTTTGACTTTAATTCAGCCAATAATATTATTATATAATGTTTTGTTTTTAGATAATATCTATTTCGAAAAATATAACCTAAAATACTGTTATTATAAAGTTCACTTTCATTGGAGGAAGAGAAAGGTTACAGAATAAGCGACAAAATTTTGCTTGCTTTCCCCTATTTTGATTTCTCAACCAAGCAAGGAATCCTACATATTTTATTTTATACATACTCATTATTCTCAACCGTTCTTTTACGATTTATTATGTCAAATTTATATAATTTATTTATCAAATCATAATAGAATCGAATTTGTAATATATTAATATATCAGAAGTAGGTAATTCTGTGATGTCTGAATTTGCTGTACATTATATGTAAAAAAAAAAAATATATATATCTTAAAATTACTGCTCTTTCTGTCTTCATAATTAAATTGTTGATTTGAGAAATGTCATGAGTCACTTTTCGGGAATATTTAAAAGTGTTATTTAAAAGAGCATAGCCTCATTAGTCCGACGTATTATCGTTGTGTTTATAGTGGTGGCTCAAGATCATTTAGTTGCGAAACCCCTTAAGTCAGTGAAGTAAAGTCTGATATGTGAAATGGATGAGGAATCAGAAGCTGGCCTATTTGAGAAACCACATAAGTCAAGGGAATTTAAATTTAAACACCATAATGACCCTTAAAGTTCAGATTCAATCGCATTTAAATTATCAGTCGTTTTGGGTTATCTCGAACAATTAGGCTTTGGCCTGGACTGTTTTTTATCTTTTTTCCGAAAAATTGGTACCAATAGGATTTCTCAAATCGACGATTCCATTGGAATGATAAAAAAATAAATATTTACTATTTATTGCAAAGTAAAACGAATATCGATGTGTAGAATACAACCGGATATGTAACCAGTATACAGAATACAGGAAACAATTAATCGGCCTGACGATCTTCAATCAGCTGCCAACAGTATACAATATCGGAGAATTATTTTTGGCGGGAGCCGACCATTTCGGCGGGAACTAGCGGCAACCAATCAGAGTGAAGATGACAGCCGGACAATGGCGCGCGCGGGATTTGGCGGCAGTGACAGGACGCTATATCATTACAGCCTATACATCACCTCGTCCTCTTTAGTTCCTGTCGGAAACGCTCAGTTCAGTCGATAGTCGCTACTGAAAATATACTCACTGCAGAAGAGTGTATGTAATAAAGTGTACACTAGACACGAACACCTTATTTATATTACAATGCTGCTCAAATACATTGGCTTGCTATATTACACAGTATACTAATTAATCACATTCGACATTTGGGTGCGAAGTTACTATCTAAATCAAGGGATCCCCGACGGTGGTACGTGAGCGCGTTAAAAGTGTAATGCGAACAAAACAAAAAAAAGAGAGGGCATAATTATCTGCTTAACACGTTCAATGTGGGATAACAATTTAAAAAAAAAATGTTAACAATTTTTAAAAATTATTTGAATATAGTAATTATAAAATGAATAAATAAGATCTACATTTAATAAAAATAATTCAGGATGGTAACCGTAGTAAAGGAAAAAACACTCAGTCTTGAAGAGGGCCAAAGAATCAAGTTGAGATCCATCTAAACTTATATTGATGCTCTGATTTTAAATAAACAACAGCATGCTTCCAACTGAAAAATATTGATGCTTTTCTTCGCAGTGCCCAATTTTCTTGCTTTTGACGAATACAATTTTATTTGCTGAATTTTTTTCTGTTGTTATATGAAATTGATAAACATTTTATATTAGAGATTTAAACATTATTTTTAATTTAATATTTTCATAAGCACATTGACCGTATTATAAGAAAAAAACAACAAAAAAAACCTGTACCACTAAAACCCATGAAGGGTCTTGGATTCAGTACTTGGTAAGGAGCGTACTGTTTCTAAGCCAACGGTTGTGTAAGGAGGTGATTCGGCCAAGATCAAGCTCAACCCCCAGGTTTTTCTTCCAATTAAGGGTACCCACTTTATAGGGGCTGGGTGTGCCCCAGGAAGGTCTCCCGACCTCACAGGATCGATCCACGGCTGATAACAGAATGTAAGATAAGGTTGAGGAAATGCGTTCGCCCAGAATCTAAACGGTATGATATTAGTCTAAAAGTGTTAAAATCGACCTCTTGGATTGACAAGATTCCAACTAACACTTCATATGGAAGTCGGTTTTTAAAAATGGCTTAAGCGCCGTTTAGCAAATTTTACAGGTTACACAAGAAACGTTTTTTCCCAAAATAACCATGAATTTTTTTTTGTATTTTATTCTTTTTTGTGTACCGTAGAAGTTTATCAAGGTAGCAGAACTTTTATATTTACAATATATTGCCAAGGCTTGACCAAGCCACTGACCAAGATCACAGTGGCAACAGAGAATCGTCGGTATTTGGTGCTTAAGTCATCAATAGTCGATTACTAAACCATTTACAATTCATTTCTCGAGATATCGCGAGTGGGAATCGATAGAGGTGCTGGTTAGGTTCCATAATAAATTTAAACTGTTTCACTTTTAATTTTTTTTACAAAAAACGACGTCGATTGATGCCAAAAATAATTTGTAGATTGTAGTCAAAGTTACATTTAAAAAAATAAATTTGGCTTTATTTTTTTAATTAAATCCTGCCAGTGTTGACAACCATTGAATTTTCAGGCTAAATAGTAAACATTGTGCCACGATAGGTTATGGTAGAGAGTAATACCCAGCGGCACATCTTCCTGTCTTGATTATTGTATACAGTTTAACAAGGAGATCCCTCATCCAGCTTCTTTTCAGGCTTCTACGAGTGTTGCCTGGCATGTTGGTTGTTGCCATGGTTTGTATGAGTGAATTAGGATGTCCATGTAAGTTATCATGAAATCGTTTGTAGTGGCTCCGTGTATGTTCGTTAACTGTAGGCATATTAAGGTCTGTATGTAAGTTAATGTTGCTGAAGTACCAAGGGGCTTTTTGTTATGGTCTTAAACGTTTTTGGCTGAAAAAATTGAAGTTTTTGTATTTCTGTTTGGCTGTCCCATATATCTGTGAGGCATAGGTCCAGATGGACTTAATTAAATATTAACTTAATTTAATAATGTTATATTAACTCATTATACTGTTATATCTCCAATTCCAGTCGTGATTTTTTTATATGAAACTAGTAGATGCTTGTCACAATGAACTGTAAAGAACATTTACAAAAACATTGTAACTGATTAACCTTCCTCCTGCCCTATTTGCTGCAAACAACCTTTGAAAACTACAAAAAATTGGGATCTGATCATGCCATCTTGTGACTTGGCTATGTCTCCACATTTTGCAGCACGAGTACATCCTACTTGTAGCAGAAGCCAGATAGAACCTTGCTACACTAACAACTTATTTTATTCGATTTTGTCAGTTCGAACCTTGTCATGCCAATGTCATCAAAGGGCCAAAATGTTGTTTATTTATCATATAAAAAGATGACGACTTTACTTCGACTGTATTGGCCTGTGAATGCACTTGACCCACCTTACTTGGCATTGTTTTCTTTGTTAAATAAACTTTTGTAAATCTGTTTGTATATTTTTGTGAAGAGGAATCCTTTAATACTAATATAATAAGAAAATATAGTGATACTCCCAGTAATATGAAATGGTCATAAGTCTGACAAACCCTGATCTAATAAAATACTCAGGTGTCTCTGACCGTACTCGTCGTTTAGACCCCCTAAACCCTCACAACCGTTAAGTTTTGCAAGTGCTCTATAGCCAGCCCCTTGTCTATTTCTAAGTTATGTCAACAGAAAATATATGAAAATTTAATAGTGAATATAGAGAGTACCTGTAGACAACTGGATTGTGGAGGAGTATGAATAAATAATTAATAAATTAAGGATAACAAAATATATTTTGTCCCACTCAAGTATATATATATTTTTTTTAAATCATGTTTTAATTTTTTTACTTTCTATGTTTCTTCTCTTTTATACTCAACAATCCTGTTTATTAGTAATAATAACAAACTTAAATTATCATATAATTAAATTTAAAAACCGATTGTTTGATGCAGATAACAATGACAATCTTTTTCTGCTTACCATCCTCCACTGAAATCTATCAAAACCGAAATCTTGGAGGTCAATCCTAAAACAACCATCCTAGCTAAAGAGTTCACTTACGGCCATTCATCTCAAACAGCTCCTCGCCAAATGGAATGTGGAACGGCCGTGAATGTAAAATCCTATGAGGATTTTTAGGAGTAATGCGGAGTGGCTGATCCAGTCACTCCAACAGACCAGAGAGGGAACTTTTGTTTTCATAAAAAAAAAAATAATTAATTTAATTTCTTAACTGTAATTCTCAGAATTGTGTTTATGTAAAAATAAGGAAGTTTTAAAATAATAACAAATGTGTCGTTATAATGTTGTATATTGAGCGGTGATAATGAAAAAAAACCCTAGTTGTTAGAGTGGCGGTAATGAGAATTCGAGGTTGCTCACTCAAGTTAGGCGGATATTTGAAAGCCAAAGCATATTTTTAAAGGCCTTTAACAGGAGGTAAAACAGTAAAATTTAATTATAGGTATAATATACAACATATAATTATATTTTAAAGGAACAAATGAGGAGATAGAAAAAGGGTATTCGCGGTCAAATCCCCTTTCTTTGGAGATTGCATTTTTAGAATCCTTGATATCTATTTTGTTTCTTCTAAAAGTTTCAAAGTCCTATCATTATTTATAAAGTTAATATAATTATTTTAATGGGACATGTTTACAAGCCCTTTGTCCGAAGAACTGTTCAATGATGGTTCAGTGTGGATTTTCTATCTTGTTTCCTATTCAAAAAGGAGTGTGTACATATTTTATTACTTTATATAAACGACGCCTTTGTTATTAATTTAAATCATTAATTTAAAAACAGTACTATAAACAAGTAAATGCCGTTTATTCGGTGCAGCCAGTAAACAACTGGATAATACTGTTGCTTATGGTTGTTTATGTCGGCTCTCCCCACTACGACCCTCTTCTTGTATCAGCCATGTCTAAAGCATCTTTTATGTGCGTGAATGAGTGGGATCGCTAGAATGAACAATTTTCGTTCTTGTTTAGTTCTTGTATTTATTTTTTCGTATGGTCTCCAGCTAGAACCATCACTATATTCGGCTCGAGAGGAATACAAATAAAAAATAAATAAATAGATATGAAAAATAAATGGAACGAAAATATACAGTGATAATTCAATCATTAACATCAACACGATTCTCACTCCACGATAAAATGCCGGCAGGCTCACAATTCCCTACTTCTATCGTTATTATTATTTTTTCATTATTTTAGTAATAAATAATCAGCATAAACATTGCCTTAGGCGCATTTAACATTGAATAAGCCATTTTTATATATTTTTTAAGCTGGTTTTTAAGATAATATTTTTTGCCACTTTCTGTAAATTTATCTTTAATTTTAAAAGGGATGTATCGTCTATTTCATTAATTTTATCTATTTATTTTTGCTTACTTACGTATTTATTAAACATTATATTTATAAATTTCACTAAATTTGTATCTTATTTTTTGTGTTTGTGTGCTTATTCCTTTTTCTTTTCTTGTCATTAATTTCAAAGTATTCATAAAGTAGGTTTTAGTTTTGTTAACTATTCTTTCAAGTTAATTATTACATTTTATTTTTATTAATGATGAGAAAATTCAACTTATACATTATATTAAGACACGTATTTATTCTGGCGAGAGAAAAGGTTCTATTGAATCTCTCAGATCGGATAACGATTTATATCCCAATAATTCTCAAAACTTATCTTAATCTGTAAATCAAAATATTTGTTGACAGTAGATATTCTAAAATACGTGTTTGCCAAATTTTCGTTTTACTGAAAAATTTGATATGGCCAAAATTATCAATTAGATATTGTGGGTTATTAATTCCACCCTTCTTATTGTTCATATGATCTTCTCATAATAATCAGAGATTAAGAAATTAATTCTTGGAATAGTGGTATTTATAAGTTCGGAATAGTTTTGAAAATGGCCTGTAGGAGCTTGAATCACCTGTTGGTAAAAAAAGGAACCATGGAGTGATCGTGATCCTCAGTGGGGCCCTCGAAATTGTCTTCACCCCAAGTAATCCAGTTTCTCCATTCCATCATTCCATTTGGAGCTATCCTCAGTGCCGCCTAAAGATTTGCTCGACTCCATATCCGTCTGAATTGTCAAGTAGATTTATCCTGCCTCGGTCCAGATATTCAATACAATGCATTATTCTTAAAAACTTGGAGTGCGTTGTTCTTTTCTTAGGATTTAAGCGATTCCACATGATTAAAAATTTCCTATTACATAATAAAATCCTTAAATGAAACTATAAACGAAAACATTAAAATGACAACATAAATATACTATTTTTTTCTGACGTTGGTATATCACATTTCCCGAACAGACAAAAAGTGAATTTTTAAGCCATTGATCATATGAAACAGGTTTAACTACTAGACCCACAGCACCTAAAGAGCAGCCATTATCCTCCTGCAGCATGTGTTAGAGGAAAAAACCTAGGGCTTATACAAAGAACATCACCTACGTTTAATGTTCGCTCTAACAAATACAGAGTTGTGCCCGTTTCATTCTGGATGCGCGTCACGTAGTTGGGCATGAAAGACTAAAAACCAAAGTCTGACAGTAAAAGTTCACAATAATGCAGAATCTACGCATAAATTTATAATATACGAGAGGAAGGGCCATACCAAGGACCGTTGTAATCTTTGGAAAAAATATTATATTGTTATTTTTATATATTTATTCCACGTTTCAGTAAAAAAATATGGAAAAAAATAGCAACAAACAATAGCTGCACAAATATAATTAAACATAATGAAAATACAAAATAGCCTGTAAGTTGAGTTATTAACATTATTTTTCTCCCTCACCCTCCTAAAGGAGAAATAAGTAGTAAGCATTAATTAACGATTATTTCATGAAGTTTGTGTATTAAAATTGCTTCCCCAGATATGAAGTTATGATGAAAACGATTAGGACACCTACGTGCGTATATAGGCAAGCTTTTTGTTATATAAAAATATAAATCGATTATTTAAGAAATTACACTAAGGAATGAGATATAGCAGGAATTAATTCAATAAATTATTGAAAATTAGGTTATGTAGGTTGTGTAATTTCTTCATGAAAGTCAATAGTAACCACTATAAGACGATATTTTTTTTTTTTTTTTTTTTTTTTTTTTAATGAAATATGGAGTTGAGCATAAAAGTAGCTTTTTCCAGGTCGAGAAATAAGTTCTTTTATTCTCTACACTTATCTGGAATTCTATTCGCCGTTAAAAGGCAAAAATCTTTTTAAACCAACTATTATAGAGATGTAATCTCAAAGATAAAAAATCTGGTGCGGTATGCGCATCACACATTCCCTCGCCACTTTATAACCTGAACCTTTTAAACATAATTCTAAAGAGTTCTCATAAATACTACTTGAAATTAACTCAGCAGGATGACTTCTTCACGTTTTCTCTCACAGAAGTTTAATAAAGTAATTTTTTTATACAATTTTAATACGATGGTTCTGTAGTCTATATATTTTTGGTGTGTCAAGCTGAAAACAAGTTTTAAAAGTTTCGTTTTAGTTTCCATAGAAAAATTTTCTTTCCATTAAATAATTAAATTTAATTTAATTCAAATTAATTAATTATATTAATTTATATTATTATATTGTCACCTTACTTTATTACAGAGCGTATTGTTGATAATAGTTTGGTGGCATAGTGGGAGTAGGTTCGGTCGCATACGTTTCCTTTCGGGCGCGCTTGGCTTTCCATTTAGGGTCTTGTAATCCTTATGAGTTATGCAATATCTTTATTATTATATTATATTCATTATATATTTATCTTTATTATATTTGTTTTTTAGAGAATTAAATTACCTTTCATATGATTACATGTATATTAAACCGTGAAATGAATAATTTTTGAGTTATGCTCTAACAAAATTTTCGCTTTAACTTTTTTTCCTGCATTTTCACGTTGATGTACTACACATATGAAAAGTTGAAAGGTTTTAAGGAGAAGACATTAGACAAGTTTCATCAAAATCGTTAGAGCTTTTACGAGAAAATTGTAAAATAAGTGTAAAACCGATATAATTGGCATTTCGAGTTAGTCCGATACGTCTATATCTTTGCTAATACTGACCCGATTTTGATGTTTCATAATTTTTTTTTTAATTCCTTGTACGAAGTAAAGGAAGTATTGTAATCGCAAAAATTTTCGGTTTTCAGATTTCAACGGAAATATCCATTTTGACCATCCCTGAATCCATGGCGGCTGTACGTACGTCCGTATTTCGCATAACTCAAAAACGGTTAGCCGTAGAAAGTTGAAATTTTGTGTTTAGGATTGTTGTAAAATCTAGTTGTGAACCTCCCTTTTTAGTCACTGCTTCATCACCGGAACTGGTACTTTACTTGAAGGTCATAAATGATTTTCATCAAAAATTATATTAAAATACTTTGCAAAACTTCTCAAATTTGTTATTTACAACTTATATATTGATTTAAATAGCATAATAGATTTTGGTCTAAATTGGAAAACCGGAAGTGGTACTTTACTTGAAGTTCATATTAGACTTTCGTCAAAAAATATATTAAAATATAATGTAAAACATCTCAAATTTGGTAAATAGGACTTTTATATCGATATAAATGCATTTACTAGATTTTGGTTAAGATTCGTGAGCGGAAAAGAGTACTTTACTTGAAAGTCATAATAAGCTTACATCAAAAATTATATTTAAATTAAAAGAGAAATCATATAAAGATTACAAACGCAATTTGGTTTCCAATCCAATTTAACATTTTTATTACTTGTTTTAAGTGTTAAAATTGAGTCAAAAATATTAGTTGAATTCACAAATGGGGAGGAATCCCCATTTGTGAGATCAACAAGTCTTCATCATGAGAATAAGATATTAGTTAAGTGGATTTTTCCGCTTAAAATGTCGAAACTGTCCATTTCTAATGCTTTATTCAATGATATTGACAGTTTTATTGTTGTCATGGAACATGAAGAAATATCTTGGAAACTAGTTACCTGCTGAAGGAAAACGACATATAATAAGAGCATGACACCTTCAGTGAAAAGAGTGTGTGTTTGTGTGTGTGTGTCAATAGATGGATGACGGGACGCCGAGTGTCGTTTTTCCTGCAATCTTCGGAAACTAGTAACCAAATTCAGGATCACTTTTTGAGCCACCGATTTATAGTTTAATAGGCGTACAAGGAAGTCATGTGTTTCCCACATCAGATATTTTAGATAATTTAATTACCTGTTACATGATTGTAAACCTAATTTACCATAAAATGCATAATTTTTGAGTTCAACCCAAATTAAATATTCTTTTAATCATAACTTTTTTTTCCCTGCATTTCCTCGCTGATGACTTCATATATGAAATGTTAAAGAGCTTTAAATAGAAGATTGTAAAAATTAAAAAAATTTGGACTCAGGGGACCTTTAAACGTGTATTTCCGTTGAAAACTCGAATTCGAAAATTTTCACGATCGCAATACTTCCCCTTACAATTAGTTAAGAGAAAGTAAAAATATTTGCCTACACGTGCGCAAGAGTATTTAAAAAAGTAATTCGCTAAAAATATGGATATTGCTTTTTGTGATTGATCATTATTTTTTATATTATTGTATTTAATGATTAATATTTATTAATGAATGAATGAAACATAATGAATTGCGATTGCATTATTTCTTGTTTATAAATTACATGAGACAAAGTTCTCTTTCATATTCTAATAATAATGCTGAATCCAAAGGATTACACTGTCAATTTTACCTTATTTCTATTAAAGGGATTTCCTTCCCAGCTCTTGGCTAAGTTGAATTTTTCGGACATCAATATATAAAGCCCTTAGAGCTACTTAGTGCCAACTTGGGAGCTTAAAGCTTCGAGCTCAAAACATTTCGAGAGTCTAGCTTAACCGAAATATTCGCTGAACATTTCGTAATATCAAGCTCAGAGTAAGAGAAATACAATTTTGTTTTATTTCAGTTTAATATTGATTATAATTAGTGATGTATATTATCCACATACAGGTAGGATGCATATGTTTAGGATCATAAATCATTTTATTTATATTAGTTATTTTTAAAATTTAAATTATAATAACTTTATTTTCAGAAATTTACTTTCTGTGCCGAGATTTTTGGCTGTGCCAGTAGTCCCAGGCTGGGACTGAAAGTACCTGATACATTCAGGTTGTCACATTTTAACGTTACCAGTCGGTATCAGCTACAAAATATCAGATTGATACATTCCAACCCATGGCTAGTTTATTTTATTTTTTTTAACATGATCAACTAAATAGAATAATACACTAACTACACTATATATACAATAATTCTCATGGCATCTAATATCAGTTCCAAATTCAAATTCATGTTATCAAAATATAACTTGTAAATCAGATATATGTGCATTTCAATTTATACTAAAATTTCCTTTAGAAACACCACTGTTCCCCATGCTGTTTTCTATCATAGCTTTACTGTCTGATGCAAAATTAGTTTATTGATTTGAATAATAAAATAAAATACATATATTTTTTTTTAAATCCTTATAAAATGCCCTCTAATATATCATAAATAAACGGCTTATTTATAAGAGTATGTGATCCTAAGAAATAATATATAAAAATATTCAAATAAAAAAAACACAAGAATTAGCCCTTCTTTATTTAAATGTAAAGACATGATCTACCGAACTATATCAATAGTATTACAAGTTATATAACAAAAATGTTTTATGTTAGCAAGCTCGGACTTGTTCCATTAGAGGGTGAACTAGAATAAGAAAAAAAGAGCACTACATTAGCCTCCAGTAATCAGAAATTATTAGTCTAAAAAATAAGCCATCCCTTCCGTAATGGGCCCGTAAATTCTGATTTCTGTTCAACCCCGAGGAGTAGGTAACTAAATACTAACAAACTTATTCCTTTTTGGTTAAAAACTGTTTATTCAAAAGTTATATTAAGTTAGCCATCCGGATTTGAACTTAGGAGAACTCCCTGAAGTCTTAGTTACTGACTCAATGGGGAAAGTGTTTTCTAAGGAAAAAGTTTTAATTCTTTTTGTAAGCTAGAGCTTTCTATTAAAATAATATTAATGGAATTAAGAATAACGGAACGATACTATACTTACTAAGCAGCTTAAAACACACAGTTATATAATAAGGATATATATATATATATATATATATATATATATATATATATATATATATATATAAATAAAAAATAACATACATTTTATGATTAAATACTATTTAGCACAGCTCTTAAAAAACTGTTACAAACTGTTAGAGGTTACTTTACAGGAGAGCGAAATAAAAATTTAAACTACAAATTTATTCTTGAAGGCGAGTGAAAGTATTTTAAATACTCACCCTTAAGCACCGCTTTGGAATAATCGCCCTGATGAAGGCCTACACCTTTTACCGAAACGTCGGCACCATTAAAAATAAGTGTTACTTATTAGTGTTTTTTTTTTTTTTTTTTTTTTACCGCACCCACAACCCCATCTCCTTAAATTACATTTGCGGTCAACAATATCTACACCACTTTTGAAAATAATTATCAAGAGCCTGATGCAAAATTTATCGAATCCAGAAAAAAATATCTACATATTAAATTTTAAAATATGTAAGACAGCACGATAAGTAGAAAGAAGAAAAAAAAAATCACGAAAAATCGCGAGTTGCTGCTCAACTGTGTTGATTTGCTAAATTGCACAGCATACTGGATCAATCGGGTAGGCAATGTTAAACCAAAAAATAGTGAGACCGATCGATAATGAGCACGTAATGATACTGGCAGAAAAAAAAAAAAAAAAAAAAAAAAGATGGGTCATAACTTGACAAAATAAAGTCTAGACCTAATACAAATGGTGTATGATTTCTAGTGAGTGCAGAATAATGGTTTCTGACATGCTCTGGAACTATTTATTTTCAATACCACAAACCTCCAAAAAAACACCTGTTGCAAGCGGGATGGTACCCCTACTTCCGAACCAAAGCCCTTTCACTGAAAACTGTCTTTCGCCGAATTCCTCTCTATACTTCTCTTGTAGATAGGGAATACGCTTAGTATAAATGTTCTCTTTTTCTGCTCGTGTTTTAATGTCTTGGTCCTGATCGTTCGTTTCAAACCTTATTGAGGGATCTACTATTAGTGCTTCTTTTTCTGTTGCAATAAACGCCAGAAGATCCATACATCTTGTTGAACCTTCGTTATATAGGTAAAACAATTCGTGGAAACATTTATAATTATTTTTTTTTTTTTTTATAAAAACTTAAGACTATACAAGAAAAAATTAATACAAAAAGAAACATAGTATAATAAAATTTAGAAAAGAGAAGAGTTAGAAGTAAAAATAATTTTGTAAGTTAAATCAAGAACATTATATTTTACTTAGGGATTGATACATTATTTGCCACTTCTATAAATTTGTTTTATTGAAAAATAGTTTCGAATGTTATACATTCATCCTCAGTTCTAAAAACAAACAAAAAATTCAAAAATAAGCACTTCGGAATATAGTTTGGTATTATTATACATATTATAAATTAGTTGCAATATAAATCAGTGTTATAAAACATTTATGAATTATGAATTTAATTAAGACAAGAAATCAAATACATGTTGGTACTCATCAAGGTTTAAATGGATTATATCAAACAGAAAAGTTTGTACTGGTTTCTTCTCGCATTGAAATAACAATGCAAGGGAGGTTGGTAGGATGTTTATAGGTAAACGGTTTAAGTGTCGGGTTTTTTCCAGTAATGCCGGCGAGTAATTGGTTTTTCTGTTATAGATGGGAATACATTTAAGATTGGACTATTGGAGATATTTATTTGGTCATTTAAGCAAAAATCTGGATTGGATTTGAAGGATTTTATTATTTCAAGTGCTTCATATATATTTATATTCTTTCATTGTTAGTTCAATGCGAGAAGATACCAGTAGAAACTTTTCTGTTTGATATAATACATTTAAACCTTGGTGAGTACCAATATTTATTTGATTTCTTGTCTTAATTAAATTCATAATTTATAAATGTTTTATAACACTGATTTATATTAATCTAATTTAATATGTATAATAATACCAAACTGTATTTTGAATTGCTTTGTTGTGTGTTTTTAGAACTGAAGATGAATGTATAACATTCGAAACTAGTTTTCAATAAAATAAATTTATAGAAGTGGCAAATAATTTATCAATCCCTAATTAGATTGATCCTTCTATACCATCATGCGGATGCCAACTGATTATATTTTACGATATATATGATAAAGTGGAAGAATATTCGTGTCAAACTCAGTTAAGGCGCGGAATAAATCATATTTACCAATGTTCTTAACATTTTATTTTGAAGTAGAATTTAAAGGAATATGGATTCTAATGGATTAATTGTTAAAACACATTCTGTGTTTCTATGTGAATGAGTTATTTCTAAGTGTGGGGTTATTTTGTTCGTAAAGTATCGTTCTATTTTCATTTAATTTCATTTAACGCGGTCCACTTAACATTACCTCAGGCGTCGACAGTTTGACGCCCCCGTTCTAAGAAATAGAAGTTAATTAGAAGGCTTAACATTATTACTATACCTCTACTGAAACCATAAACTTTGGACTTGAAACTCTACAAATATTGTTAGCAATTTCAACAGAGAGCGAACGCAAAAGCTTTGTATAGAAAATTGGCGCTAAAGTGTAAAAGCAATGCGTCGATATCGTCGCAACGACGTTTTAATAATTATTATAATTAAATTATAATTAATTATAATTGTTATTATATTAATTTGTTATTAATCAGGTGAATTCGTTATCAATAGGGATAGTATGTGTATGTAACCTATATGTAATGATGTGTAAAAAACAATATGGTACACAATATAATATCTTTATCTAAATATCTGTTTGTTGCATTCAATATAAAGAGCGAGGTTGGGTCTCAGTGGTGAATTTAATATTTGACGGGAGCCCAGGAAAATTTAACATGGTGCCATTGGTTTCTCTCCACGGCCCTGATTATGCATTAAATAAAATTTTCACCGCGACAGACGTGATATCCTCAGGGAACAAAACTTTTGTCATAGGAACTTGTACATCATTGACAAATACGTGTTGAGATCACAATAATTAAAAATGTAACATGACCTCACGAAATTAAAACAAGTAGAATTCTGCTCCAGTTAGCGCCAAAACACCCGTCAAATTTTCTTGGGAAGGGCGAATATAGAGGTAACTATTCTGCTCTAGAAATCTTCATAACACGTCAATCTTTGTCCATTATTCTTATTTTTTTTTTTTTTGAAAGGCCGGTATTATACCATCAATTTCATCTCATTCCCAACAAACGATAAATTTTAAAAAAATCTACTAAAGTGTGTGCATGCATAAAAGACTTATTGAGGAACCCATAGGGTGACGCTACATGACAAAAAAACGGGCGAAGAAAGGATTTTTTTTTTTTAAATAGCTGAAATCAAAATAACCCATAATTTTGGATTATATATGGGTCAATCCAAAATTATGGGATGTTTTGAGTTTAGCTTTTTAAAAGAAAATATTTCCGTTCCGTTCTTCGCTCGTTTTTATTCGTGCCACTATATATATATATATATATATATATATATATATATATATATATATATATATATATATATATATATATATATATATATATATATATATACTTAGCTTTAGGCTATATATATATGGTTCTGGTGCCTATTCTCCTTTTCAAAGTATTACAGCAAATAATCGCATGTTGATTGGCATTCCGACAGTATATGATGAAAGAGATTTTCCATCTGTTGCTTAAGAAAATAACTTTTATTACATTAAATGCTTTTACATCGATTATTTTAATTTAAAAACTTTTTGTATAATCTTATATTATATATATATTTTATATATATATATATATATATATATATATATATATATATATAAATATATATATATATATATATATATATATATATATATATATATATATATATATATATAAGTTAAGGTCTGTAGGTATACAGTGTAAGACTTAATACCATCCCTAAATGTAAATAGAACACAGAGTGTATAAATAGAGGATTATTGAGACAAATAAAGCAGTCGTATTTCAGAACTCGTGAGTGTTGCTTCTTACTCCCTTTTCCTTTATTTGTTTTTTTTATCAGTTTTCAGTCACGGGAGTTTAACTGGTGCCGAAACCCGGGACCGCGAATACCTGAGTAACGAGGAACTGAGGACCCGTTTTTTTTTCTCTTTTACTTTCGCTGCGGCAATGCCAGAAGGAGTTGTGCGACCAGCAACGCTAAACATATCTTCAGAAGTCCCACCGTTACCACAAGGAACCATGGCGGAAGCTCATGCAAATACGCTAGCTTGGATGAAGGTACGAGCGGCGACGACGCAGGATATGAGGCGGGCGATCTCGGACTTGGAGAGGTTCACCGGTGAGATTGGTGAATTAAATCACTTTCTTAAGGCCGGGGACCGGCTGAGGGCGGAGATAGAGATGAAGGCAGCCGAAAACATGCTAATTTAAAGAGACGTGGACTCCTTGAAAGCAGCACTGATATGCAGGATCAAGAGGAGTATCCTGAATTTGATCCAAGCTGACGAGGAAACTCCATGGGACGTGGTTAAGGACCGTCTGAAAAAAGCGTTCGGAGGCGGCAGATGGACCCCGGAGGAAGATATTTTCTACATGTTCCGGGAGACAAAAAGAGCATATCAGTCGAACGGGCAATTCGCTGGAACACTATTAGCCCACTACAATAAAATCACAGAGAAGATGAGGGAGACTTTGAACGCAGCGGAAGTGGAGGGCAGAATGGCTTTCCTTTCAACGATACTAAAGGTGCAGTTGGCAAAGGAGATCGGGAGAAAGGAGGGTCTATCGAGAGATCGCACTTTTGTAGAAAGTGCCCAGGAAATAATAGACTCAAGTGCAAGAGAAGAAGAAGTCAGGAACGTGGAGGAAGACGCGGGGTGGAACAAGGTAATCCACAGAAGACCTAGACCAATGCCACCCATGTGGGGGAGAGGAAAACCGGAATACGCCGGAAAGGAACGAACAACAGTTGGAGAAAGGAGGCAAGGGAAGATGAGAAATAGCGGGAGGCGAGAAGACCGGCGATGCCACGGATGCGGAAAGGTAGGTCACTTGGTGGCGCAATGCTCGCGCACCAAGTGTTTCGAATGTGGGACAGAGGGGCACATTGCGAGACAATGCCCCTACATGAGTCGGAGGAGAGAAGGGCTCCGACCGCCAGAACCTATGGAGGTTAATGTTCAGAAAATGTGGAGAAGGGAAAGACCGCAATGGGAGTCAACCGAATCGTCTGAAACATCCGAGACAGAGGAAGAGGCGCAGGAACCAGGGAATAGAGGAGGAGAGAGAAGCAGTAGTGTCCAAAGGAGCCGAGGACGGCGGGCAGCTCCGGAGAGGAGAGAACTACAGGAGATCTGAGGAGAGGAGCACCGGAGAGGCAACCGCACAATAGTGAGCAACAGTGTGGAAAGTGAGTGTAGCGGGCTGCCTATAATTAAAATCGCGAGTGGAAGATATTTAGTGGACACAGGGAGCTCTAACACAATATTGTGTAGGAGTACACTGGAGAGGTTGTACAATGGAGAGAGGATGCCCAGGATAAAGGTATGTTCTTGTAGATTAATCACCCTGGGTGGGCCCTGTAGTGTAGAGGGAGAAGCCGTAATAGACCTAGAAGGATGGAGAAAAAGGGAGGATAAGTTAAAAATCCATATTGTGAAAAAAATGTCCAGGGAATACGGGGGGATTATTGGGTGTGACCTACTGGGGAAGATAGGAGCTAAAATTAGGAATAGCGGAGGTCATTGGGACATTCGCATAGGCGGGAGGAAATACCGATGTCTAAGATCCCTAAAGGACGGTGGGGCGCGAGTAGGCGCAATCAGTCAAGTGGGAGATTGGAGGTACGGAATAAGGGAAGAGTATACCGACATTTTCTTCAAAGAGGGCGAAATATTGGGGGCGACGGGGAAAACCGTGCATGAGATCCCGCTGAAGCAAGATAGGGTGAGCTATATAAAGGAACGGCGATACCCGCAGGCGCTGCGTCAGCATATCCGGCAGGAACTAGAGGCCCTGAAGAGACAAGGGATTATTGTGGATAGCACATCGCCATATAATAGTCCCCTCTGGGTGGTAAAGAAAAAGAGTGTAACAGGCGAGGAAAAGTATAGGGTCGTGGTGGACTACAGGAAGTTAAATGAGAATACGGTGGACGAGAGATACCCCATACCCAGATTCGAGGACATCCTAGACAGACACAGCGGGGCGACCATATTTAGTACATTAGATTTGAAGGCTGGGTACCATCAAATACGAATGCACCCCGACGACCAACTTAAGACGGCCTTTACCTTCGAGAGAGGCCACTACGAGTTTACAAGGATACCGTTCGGCCTCAAAAACGCGCCAATCACATTTCAGCGCCTTATGGACGAATTTCTGCGGGGAATAGACGAGTCGATCTGTCAGGTCTACATGGACGATTTGATAGTATTCAGTAAGAATAAAGACCAGCACGTGGACCATTTGCGCAGCGTGTTCAACCAGATTCGAAAGTTCGGATTGAAGTTGTCCGCAGAAAAATCGCAGTTGGGTCAGAAACAGATCAACTTTTTAGGGCACATCATATCGCAGGAGGGAGTGAAACCGGATAGCGCGAAAGTGGAGGCAATACGGAAAATGGTAGTCCCGCGAGATGTACAAGGGATCCGGAGGCTATTAGGAACGCTAAATTATTATAGACGAAGCGGAGGCGGTCGATGCGGAACAATCGACAACAACGGAGAGCTCTACAGAGGAGAGATCTACGGACATGGAGGAAATAGATGAAATAATCAACGACAAGGGACGGCAGATCATTTGGAAGACGAGGACTGCGGGTCTGATCAAAATAGAATACGGGGTATACGACGGGCGAAAAATCGCCACCATTTGGTCTCAACCGGGGGCGAGACCCGATCAAATTATCCGGGTACTTAAAGACGCGTCGAGACCTGGGAAAACCTATTATTTGTACGTAGGAAACGAAATCATTTGGGAGAAGATAAAGAGGCTATGGCGGACCGAACAGATCGGAGTCGACAGATCGTTCGTACGGTGCAATTTGATGGTAGAAACGATCCGAGACGAAAACCAGCAAAAGGAAGTGACGCTCGCGTACCATCAGGGGAAAACCAACCACCGAGGGGAGCTGGAAACACTTCAGGCACTAAAACGCAGATATTTCTGGGGAGGAATGAAGAAAACTATCAAAGAAGTGATAGGGAGGTGCGAAATATGCCAAACCACTAAGTATGACCGGCACCCACCGAAAGTACAGCAAGAAGAAACGCCCACGGCAGGAACACCGTTAAGCGAGCTACAAATAGATACATTCACCTGGAGAGGACATAAGTGGGTGACTATGATCGACCTATTTAGCAAGGTGGCTATGGCATATCCAGTGCACGAACGGTCATCAGAGGCGGCGATAGGAGCCCTGCGGGTGTGGTTTCAGTTTTATGGGGTACCGGATCGGATCTCGTCGGACTGCGGCAGAGAATTCGATAGCGCAAACATGAGGAATGAAATGAAGGCGCTGGATGTGCAATGGCATTTCAACACCCCAGGTCACCCAAAGAGTAGAGGAGGCATTGAGCGGCTCCACAGCACGCTGGGTGAACATTTACGCGTGTACCACGCAGACAAAGGGTTGACACCAGAGGCGGCGATGCCGAAAGCAGTGGCGGCATATAACCACTCAATCCACACCGTCACGGGATTCGCCCCATTCGAAATTCTCTTCGGGCTCCGGGACAGTACGAGCACGGCGATGGACGACGAAACGGCGAAAAGGTTGGAGAACAATCGCATAACGCTGGGAAAATTGTGGGGGAAAGTACGCGGTCGTCTGGAGAGGTAGAAAAGTAGGAGAGTAGCGCGGGAGAATAAGAAGGTCAAAGACGTAGGGGGTGGCATCAAGATAGGGACTATTGTATACAGGAAGATAGGTTCCAACAGGAGTAAAGAGTTGCTACGGTACGAGGGCCCATTTAGGGTGATTGTAATTAGAGAGCACAACATTGTGACAATCCAAAGCGTGAGAGAACCCGGGAAGCGCAGAACCGTGCATATCGAGCAATTAAAGTTACCAGCAGGTTCGCCAGAAGAACCTTGAGAAGGCCAGAGCATCCTCTTTACCATACATAATTGTGCGAGAGCTATTCTTTCGGTTAAACGTTTTTTTTTAACAGTGATACCGAAACATGTGTCGGTATCATTCAAAACAAGGAATTTCGTTAGATTTTGTCAGTCATGATTGTCGTAAGTTAAGTTATTTATTTCAAGTGTCAGTATTATGTTCGTATTAAAAGTTGTATATATTAGATTATTATGTAGTATGTATTTTAGTATTCTATTGTATGTAATGGTAGTTTATTTTTTTTTTTTTATTTTTATGTTTTTACATTTATGTTAGTTTACGGCGGATGGCCGTAAACTGGTAGGGGGGAGTTAAGATCTGTAGGTATACAGTGTAAGACTTAATACCATCCCTAAATGTAAATAGAACACAGAGTGTATAAATAGAGGATTATTGAGACAAATAAAGCAGTCGTATTTCAGAACTCGTGAGTGTTGCTTCTTACTCCCTTTTCCTTTATTTGTTTTTTTTATCAGTTTTCAGTCACGGGAGTTTAACTTATATATATATATATATATATATATATATATATATATATATATATATATATATATATATATATATATATAGTGGAGTGTACCCTCAGTGTGAGTCATAGAATTGAATAATTTCATAAAATCAGTGAATTATCACCTCTTTATGGCCATGTAAGATCTGAGAATGGTGTCCTCCTCTGGGAAACCTTATTTTTAAAAAAATACTTTTATTTTAAATATAATAACTGGTAAGGTATTAATTTCATACTTCATTTTTTCCTTTTAATTAAAACCCTTTATTCATTACAATCTATTTATGTAGTATTTTATTTTACTATTTCTTCCACCCATCTGCCATTCTTTTGTACGATGAGCATTTAAAAATAGCAGATTTTTCAATCAATCCAAGTGTGTTTTCTTCTTGGAGCAAGCTCCCATACAGTGAATATCAATAAGATCTTCTTTTTCCGTTTTGAATTAAAGTTGTAGACCAGGCGTGTCAAATTCAATTGAATAGCGGGCCGTATCACATTTACAAATTTTGTCAAAATGATATTTAAAAGTGATGATTCTGAAATATGGATAGGGTATTAAAACCTATTATATAATTCAGTGAATTTAGGGTAATAATAGATAACATTGTTTTATAATTCTCTCGCTTTTTGGTTTTGTAGCTAGTCAAAAGAGTTGAAATGTTATGACATTTTCGGATTTAAAAAGCTGCCATACTGTTAATGATAACGAGAATCTTCATGAATTTGAGTAGATTTATAAATATGCTTGAGAGAAACGTTATGCCCTGAAATAAATGTAGAATGTCAATTATATTTACTTCCAAAGACCACACGTCATGAGCAGTATACTGTGTTTAGCGAAATCGATTATGATAACCATTTTCTACGAACTTTTTACGACCGTCATTTAGAATAATTTTCCTTTCCAGTTTACAATAAAATTTATCGTCCAATCACCAAAACAAAAGCCAAACAAGTAAATTAAAAGTTTTGTAGAGACTCTTTCAGCGTTGTTTTTTCTCGAATATTGTAAAAAAGGAATAAGTTCTGAAAAGTAAATATAAAGGGTATGCCATAAACTTCACTTAGGCCTCCACTTTAATTCTTACTAGATTTCTTCAACTACTCAATTAAAGTAGAATTGGATTACTAGGTAGGCTGAATGGCTCAAAAACAGTAACGCGAGGTGCTTATTTCAACCTTCTTACCTAAATTTAGTCCATCATTGTGACTCAAAGACTAACTTCACGACTGCGATGTGGAACTATCTAACCAAGCTTAACTTCGGAACTTTTTTCAAGGTCTAAAGATTTTCTTTTTTTTTTCTTGGCAATGCGTATGCAAAATATCTACCACTGTTGTGCAAAGAATAACGATAACTAGTATTTTTTAATTTAAGCTTAAAATTATTATTATACGTGTAAACTTCCAGGTAAAAATGACTCTAATGCAACTAAATACAAAGTTGAGAAGTTAAAAAAAACTCCTGAGTAATAAAAAGTATAAATAAATTATTTATGTGCTCCTTCGGAGGCCCTCAACGATCGCCGTCTAGCCGACCTGGCCAGACTATGCCTATATATTAAAAAAACAGGCTAATGTATTGCGTATGATTAGAGTGAAAGTAAGTCTTGGCAATATAGGGTTTTCCAAAGTTTGGGCCATTCATATGGCTAGGTGGCATAAAGTCAATGAGGCGTGTTTAGGATTTTGATGTTTTGTTAAAATTGTTGTGTCCTCTACATACATCGCTATAAGAATTCCCAAGCTGTTTGGAATATCGAAAAAATTAATTTAAAAAATTGTTCAAATAATAAAATTATATTATTTAGTACGCAATATAAATCTAGACCATTTTGTGGTGAGCAAAATCTAATATTTACTTGTTCTGATTTGAATTTCTCTTGTGTTTTTTAAGGGTAATGTCTTTGTTAAAGGTTGTAATTATTTTTTTGCCTCTTTTTCTTTCCATAGTGTCTTCTCTCTTGACCAGTGGTCATCCACACATTACTCTGTTTTAGGGACAAAACTCCTTAAACTGGATATTATTGATGTCCCTAGTACTTCTCCTTTAAATTAAATTAATTATTATTTCACCGAAGCTTCAGTTGGATCTTCTTCGTTTAATGTTTTGCGGTTTATCAATTTATTATATCTTTTCATGATCTCCGATAATATCCCAACTCCTAAGCTCATTCCCAAACAAATTTCCTGGTGGACCTCGATTCAATAACCTCTGAAAAACTAAAACCTTTACTCGATTCACTTTCCCAATCCCTAGAACTTATGGATTCCTCTTCTCCCATTGATGAAATGCTGGAATGCCTTTCCTCAAATCTCTCTATTTTCCTAAATTACCACGCATCCTTAAAAGCCTCTACTTTCACGCGACCTGCTGCTCCATGGATTAATACAGAAATTAGAGATCTGATAAGGAGAACAGATGCTGCCATGAGACGCTTCCGACGAGTCCTTACGCAATAATCTTTCTTACGAATTGCCAAGGTACAACTTTTCAATATTTCCTTATCACAAGCCCCCGATCCTAAGCCAAGATGGAAAATCCTTAAAAATCTATCTCCAAAATCTGTAGTTATTACCCGGGTTGCTCCTATCAAACTAAATTCCTATTTTGCTGATCCTCTTCTTAAATCGCATTCTCCTTCCTCCATGCTGGAATTACTCTCCTTAGTTCTCAAGTCCAGAACAAATGACTCTGGTCCTGATCAAATTCCTGTGAAAATCATCAAACTATGTCTGCCAACTATTTTACCCCTCCTTTTGCATATTGATGATTTTTATCACATATCTTCAAAATTCCAGTTTCTCAGTAGCTTTAAAAAAACTCATAATCCGTCCATTGAATAAAGTTCCTGTTCCCTCCATTGTTTCCGATCTCCATTCTCTCCAACTTATCAAAACCAATTTAAAAAATATTTCACTCCCAGCCAAATAACTTACTCGAGCAAAATGCTCTCCTCAACCCTCCAGAGTTTTCGATCCCAGTATTTCACGCTTATCCAATCTGCTTTGTTTAAAATTACTAAAGATCTCCAATCCTCCATAGACCAACAGAAAATAACTATTCTTGTACTCTTCGACTTTTAAAAAGCCTTCAATTCATTTAATCACAATATCCTCCTTTCCAAACTCCAAAATTTTTCCTTCTCAAATAGCGTCTTAAAGTGGTTTTCTTCCTTTCTTCGCTCCCAATAAATCTTCTTCCTCCTGCTAACACGGGGTGTTCCTCAAGAGTCCTCGCTCTCAGCAATCCTTTTCTCTATCTATATTAACGATCTCCACGATTCCTTTCAACATTCACGAAATCACTTATATGTTGATGACCTCCATATATACCAATTCTTTCATCTATCGAGATGTTTGAGACTATCCGAAAGCTACAAGAAGATTTAGATTGTATCAACGCATCAGCAGTACGCAATGATTTGAGGCTAAATGTGGAAAAAAAAAACAAGGCCATCCTCATCGGTTCCAAGCATCTTCTCAATTCCCTTCCTTATTATCCCTAATTCTACCTTAGTTGCCTATCTATCCATTTCTATACCAGTTAGAAACCTTGGAGTAATTTTTGATCAACATCTGTCTTGAAATAAACATATTTTCCAAATCACCCGAAAGTCTTTTGCTATCCTTAAACAGTATCTAAGATTTCGAGATTCCAATCCATCAGATCCTTCAGGATCGAAAAGTTTCCTTACATTCTTACGTTCACCCCGTGTTCCCTGTACACTCTTTTAACACCAGAAGATCCCAACCTACAAACTTATATATACCCTCTCATATAATTGCTTCCTTAAAAAAATCCTTTACCTTTTATGATACCTCATTTTGAAATTTCTTATCCATCTCCATTTCAATTATTCCTTCAAGCATCAATTATTTCTCCATCTCCTTAACTATTAATCTTTTGCTCTCATATAACTGTTAAAATTATATGTATGTTCAATTTAATAATTTATTGTTTCATTGTTATTAACTTTATTATTTGCTAGTTATATAAGTTTACATAGATATCTAATTGTGATTTAAATGTCTGCAATTATTGCATACTCCTGTATTTTATAATTTTTATTATTTTATAATTCAACTGTTTCTTAATTATTCACTGCATTTCTGTTACTCTATGGGGACTGAAAGTTCGAGAATACAATTTCTTTTAATTTCATTTATTACGACACTGTTCATAGTTTGCTGACTTATCGATTCTGGCAGTCAGACCAGTTACATATGCTTGATTTGAAGAAGTAGCCTGCCTCAGTTTCGAGTTCAGACATTGGAGCTACACTCTCCCAATTTCCTTCGGCTGTTGTTGATCTGTTAATGCAACCACAGAGATCTAAGTCCTGGTTGTTGACTCAGGCGTTTGCCATTCTATAGGTAGGTAACTCTCACACATCTGTGAAAATTCCTTCATACATTTGTGATAAGTTTCGGCATCTAAAGTTACCAAGCAGGTCCTAAGTTTTATAAGACTTAAATTACACGTACTTATTGAATCAGATTTATTTAGCTCAGTGATTACAGTTGAAAAAAAAAAGTTGTCTCAAGGTTTATCAACTATTATGTACTTCATCTTTGGTTATTTTTGTTATGCAAGTAAATTCTTACTCTTTTCGCCTCGATATTTTAATCATCTTAGACCTATATATAGAGATCATTTTCATGAAGGAAGGAAATAGATTTCATCTTACGATTTATTTTATTCAAAATTGCTGATTAGTAATTTTAGTCATACCCTAGGAAATGGCTGTTAGGCAAAAATTGAATAGATGGCCTTTAGGCGAATGTCTTCAATAAGTATACATTAGACGATTATCGGCCGTTTCGGGTCGTTCGACGATTTTTCCAGTGATTTAAACGAAAGAAAGGGGCGGAACTGTCCGACCAGTCGGTTGGTAAAAGATAATAAAGATGTCGAGAGATCGGTGATTCTAGATGGGATACATGGATCTTTATCTACGTGTCTCACTGTTGGTCAACTATTCTACTCTATTTTAGGAAAATTTCCAGCTCTGGTAAATAGTAATAATTATGAAATAATTAGTTAAATAAATAATGTTTAACTGTTATAGCGTTATTTATTACACATACGATCATATCTTTATCACTCAAATGAAAATTAATTTAGAATTTCATTGTGAAACAATTCAAAGTAGGCGAACTTTGAAAATAGCACTGATCGAATAAAAAAAAAAAAATTAATTTAAGTGAAATATAAAAACTTTCAAGAAATAGCTTTTTTGGTTTTATTATTATTTAATTGTAGAATGTCTTCATTTTTGGAATTTAAACGAAAAAAATTATTTCTTGTAAAACTGAAAAGTTATTTTAAGAATCGAATCCCTGGGAAGTTTCCCGTTTTTGAAACATTCAAGTTTAACGTACATTGAGTGTGACCTCAATTATGTCGAACCAAGTCACATGTATTCTTAAGTTAAAATTATGAGCGTGTAAATATATAAATAACTTTGTGCAAGTAAAAAAAAAAAATTAAGTAAATTAATGCTTAATAGGTACGCGAAATTAATAATCTACATAGTATTTTATTGTTATTGATTATATACTTATTTCCAGTGGCAATACGGTAGCAGAACAAATAAAAAAAAATTGGTAAACGAACCTCCACGATTTCATAAAAATTGCCAATAAATCTGTAAAATGCTTACGCTGTTTTTTTAATGTTTCCTTCATCTATCATCGTCTTCTTTTTTGTGATTTTTTCAGAACGATAAAAGCAACGGCAACACCTGCAGCTGTTATTTGATGCATCGCACTACTTGACGATTGGAGTGAAATCGGTCTCAGCTGCTAATTTTGTGGTCCAATATGGCTATTTTTATCGTTCAGTATTCATATGATTCGACCGATAATCATCCTGTGTGTAATTACTTACATAGTCAGTAATAAAAATTCGGAGTTAAAACCCTTAGTGGCTGGTATTAAGAAACAGAACGGATTCATTACTCATAACAATTTAGAATTCTAGAGTGACATACCAAACCATTCCCATTTATTCTTGTACAAGCGCTAAGATGCCCTCAATATATTCTATATGACCAATTAATTTGAAATTGAAATTCTAGTATTTATTCGTAAATGTAAGAGGGTTTTGACGTCATCAATGGGCCACTTGGGTTTTCATCGGAACTTTGGTAACCTGGAGCATGGTGACGTAATTAGCCTTACCGCGCCCGCTCTGTGACGTCAGCTATAGAAGCCGCTTAATATCAATGGTGACGAATTTAGGCATCGGCCTCTGACATTTACTCCTTACAAATGAATGAAAGATTATTTTAGAGATATCAAACGCCCAGATACTATATTTATATTTTCTGAATTCATTACACATCTAAATAAAACTAAATATTTGAGAAAGTCAATTCTAAAAAATGCCCTTTTCAAATTTTTTGAAATTTGTAAATTATAAAGAAACATACATTATTTGCATCTAGAAATACAAGCAGATTTCCATTTAACTACAGTTTCCAAAAAGTAAGGTATTTGTTGAGTATCTTCAAGGGCACAACTATGAACTGTATGTAATGAAATGTAAATGTAAAATGAAAGGTACATGACCTTTAAGATTATGAAGCAGGTAAACAGTACGGTCACTGATATGACTGAATCGAAAAGTAGGAAGCGATAATAAAAATATCGATTTTTTTTCTCTCGTTTTAATTTTGTTTATAAATTATTATATATTTTCGATGAGGTATACTAGGGACCACGTAACAATTTCAATTTATCCTTCCTTGTTGTTTTATCTTTCGTTCTACGATTTTCCTTTCCTCAGGCCACTTTGGAGCGGGCCTCCTTTTTGTTCATTCTATTCTGAAAACCTTATTTTAAAAAATCTCTCTTTCCATAATTTCCTCTTCTCGTCTTATAGCTCTCTCCAAATATTTCTTATGCTCCATAATCCATGTTTCGTTGTTTTCCTTGGACCTAACATTTTTCTAAATATTTATAGATTCACTATTACAGATATATGTGTGTGTATATATATATATATATATATATATAAATATATATACACACACATATATATGTATGCACATGATATTGAATCGAAAAGTATTTTTCGATTAAATAGATCACTTTCTTACACATAAATATACGACAAAAATAAGGGAAGAAGAACTAATAATTACTATTTCTACTAAAAAAATTAACATTTTTTTCTTCCTTTTGGCATCAAAATAACTTCTTAGTTGACATCCGCATGATGGTATAGAAGGACCAATCTAATTAGGGATTGATAAATTATTTGCCACTTCTATAAATTTGTTTTATTGAAAACTAGTTTCGAATGTTATTATACATTCATCCTCAGTTCAAGGTTTAAATGTATTATATTAGGTTTCTTCTCGCATTGAACTACCAATGAACCAGTAAAAACTTTTCTGTTTGATATAATCCATTTAAACATTGAACTGAAGATGAATGTATAACATTCGAAACTAGTGTTCAATAAAACAAAATTATTGAAGTGGCAAATAATTTATCAATCCCTAAAATAACTTCTGTCTTGGATATTTTATTCTTGCTAGATTTCTAAGTTATAGTCTACATTCTAAGTTATACCTGTTAATCTAAACATATAATAAATATTTTGAGTAACTGGTTTATTAATTTCGTTTTAGAAATATTACTGTCTAATTAGACCAGCGAAATATTTTTTTAATACAGATATTTATCTATAGAAAATATATTCCTGTTTCATTGAATATTTTATAATACCAGTAGAAATGAACATTAAAATATTTTAATGCATTTTTTTAGCACTAATAACACGTTTTCTTTTTTTTTTGTATACATAACTTATGTATTAAATTTTATTTACCCATACATTTTTTTTGTGGATGCACTCTGCTCCATATCTTTTTTTTTTTTTTTTTTATAAAATTGTTATTCAGTTATTATGCTTACAGTATATTAAATTTACCTTAATTGTTTCTTCCTATACACTAATTCAAATTTATCCATTCTATTTTCTTGTCAGATCCTTTATTATTTTTAATACATTCGTGATACTTTTTGTTAATTATTGAGTTTATTAAGTCAATTAGCAGAATATTATCGTGTAAAATCTATAATATAATATTTGTCATCGACAATAAAAATGGACTTACCTTAAACTTAGGCGAAGTTCTTTCTTATTTAAAACATTAAAAATTGTATAATCTACAATGATTACTTTTTGTGACAGGCTTTCCTATCAATCTAATGTAATCCATTAAATAAATTTTACCAACAATTTATTTAAGTTTGGCAAAAATGTAAAATTTAAAAACAGCAATTATCTGCCAAAAAATTATTAACTACGCTCAGGGACGTCGGTACAACAATTTATTTTTGGAGAGGAAACCAAAATTTTGAAAAAATATTAAATATTTTATTTTCTCAACTAATAATATGAACTTTTCGCTTACCTGTTGCGAATGTTGACTCCTGACATTATTATTTTTTCTAATCACTGCTTTTTATCGATAAAATCGCAATTTATTAACTTCATAGATGCCTATTGGTATTGGTTTTAAATTTTAGTAACTTTTGAGTAAAACGTTTAACTACAATTTTGTGTAATTTGCAGTTACTAAAATTTAAAACCAATAAAAAAAACCTACTCCTCCTATGACTACACTGTAATTATATTAAATTTAAATTAAAAATTTTATTTGATTTGTTTGATTCTTCAAAATTAAATGTAATCAATATCCTCTAGGAAGTCAGGATTTCCTATCTGAACTTTCTAAGACTGTTTGAATATTGAATAACAATTTTGTTATTCTGCAATTGTTTTATTGTTGTAAGAAAAGATAAAAAAATACCGTTGTCATTTTAAAATATCAAATATAAAAAACTGCGCTTTTGTCCATATGTCCTGTTTATATATCATACCCTAACTTGATGTAGATTGTATGTGATTTAAATAAATGAAAATTTGAAAATAAGTTTCTTTTTTGTAGTAATAACAGTAACAAAACCGTTATCAATAGATATAGGAAGTACTATGTGTTTATACTAAGATGTTTTTTAAATATACCTGAGTTCAGTTAGCTCCTCTTTGTTTTCTTCTGGATCAAAATATCATACCTCTCTCATTTTAAAGTTTCAAAACTTCTTTATTATTTGAACTTACCTTGAATACTCTATTTTGTTTTTCTGTTTTTAAGAAACATTATTGCCATTTTGTTGACTTAAATTAAATAAGGTGTAATCGAAGTCAGTATAAGTCATGAGAAAAAAACAAAACAACAGGGGTAAATAAACACACTCATATAACTTTTATTATATACACATTCCCGTTTATTTTATTTATTACATTTCTTTTTTTTTCGGCCATAAAGTGTTCATATATATATAATACATATATATAACATATATGTATATATACTTATATATATACATATATATATATCAAACATTTTTGTTTGCCAAAGCATTGTATAAAACATATTTTTAATTATACAACAGGGCTTTTCACAATTGAGCTGGCCTTGGGAAAATAAAAACATTAATTTTAAAATATTCTCTTTGGCTCGAATGTAACTCATCAATCGAGCTCTTTCCCAAAGCCGCTTTACACAGGGTCGCAATGACAATTTGAATTTACACAAAAGAGCCCTTCTGTCCTGGCAATATTCTAACGAAGGGTCAGGACTGGGTTAAGGAGGGGTACCAATTTGTGCATTTTTTCAACTATACGTGCGCTCTCTACAGTACGGTCCAACTAAGTTTTTCATTTTTTTTTTTTTTTACTTTTTTTTTTGTTTCTTTATAATTAAACATCATTATTATTATGCCTCCACTGTTTTAAAACTCTAACAAGATCCTCTCTTCGTCTACCTGGCAGTGCACTCTGGTAAATCGACAAACGTAAACAAAACTCACCGACCAAAACGACAGCTAAACGATATTTACAGCTACTTTCTGTTCCGAAATTTATTAACCTGCCTTGAAAACGCCCCGTTTATATATTTATATATATATATTTATTATATATAATTTTTGCTTTCATATAAAATATCCCTACTGATAGCAAATAATTGTTACTTTTAAACTTGTAGTTTTTTTTTTTTTTTTTCTGTGAAAAACATGTCCCCAGCGGAGAGATCCCCACAAGGTAACAAATCCCCCCAAGTTAGCACGCTGATTATGTACAAAAAGAACCTGGCTCTACAATTGACAGGCCTCAGGCCTCTAGGGATACTGACCACACCACCTCCCCTGCCCACAAAATAAATACTAAAAAATTAATCTACTATCCCCCCCAACCCCTCTAGGCCGGAAAGGCGGCGGCAACCTGAGTATCCCTGCGCAAATTTAAAAATGTCCTATCTGCACTGTATTTTAATTTTTAATTATATACTCGCTCCTAACACTAGTTTTCACTTTTCTGTTCATTATATATATATATATATTTTATTTATATATTTATATATATATATTCTTATATTAACACTACATATATCTAAAACTACAAAACACTATTTACCATCTGCGACTCTACAATTTTTATTGATCTATTTCGATCTTTGGATATCACCTTGTTAATTTTTTTTTGTTTTTGTTTTTTGTCAATATAAATGAATGAGACATTTATATATTTACATACATCCACTTACAATAAAATATACACCCCAGCTTTTACAGATCTGCATAAAGAAATAAGCCTGTACTTGCTTTGTACACAGATATAAGAGTCACAAACACAGCTTTGGTTAAAGTTTTCGGAGTCTTTGCCAGGGCTGATGGATGTGGGAAGGGACTTTATACAAACGGAAAGGATTGTGGGAGAGTGCCCAACGACTGACAGGTTTTCCCACCCATTTTTGAATTTTTTTTATGTTTAAAAATATTTTTTTTTTGTACGAAATATATTCCCGAAAATACAGATACACAAAAATTTACCCCGATAAAACAGACACACGCATAATACTGATTTTTTTTTTGATTTTTTATTTTTTATCAAAGTAAAATTACATTATTGATACAGTTAAAATCGTGGTTGGGCTGAGCTGTAGGGGTTTCCTCTTTTCCTGTCCCCAACAAAAGAGTCTTTATTCCAGGCAAAAAACAGAGAAAACATTAGCTGATTATATCTTTCAAAGAGGGCGGGACCAGAGGTTCGATGAAAGGGTGTTGGATTACAGACCACGCTCGACAGGGAAATAAAAAAAAGAACAGGCTCAAGAAAGTGAAGTCAGTGGTGGATGCGGGCAGGTGTTGCAGCTCTACCATCAGACGAGGAGGCTTGGTGCAAGCCACTCTTCATCGGCCATCTGCGGGCAGGAACAATATCAACACACCGCCATCTGTGGACCGGCAGTCCTGTTAGCGCTACCCTGCGCTCAGGCCTGTCGGTCCGTAGCAGCTTATATTAAGTGAGCGGTTTGGGTGACTAGTGTCTAAGTGGGGAGCTAGCCTGCATTCTGTGCTCAGTGACACCCTTCACAAGGGAGACAACACCAAAACTCAATCTATTATTTAATTTCTTTTTTTTTTTTTTTTATTTCTCCCTGTGTAAAAGGAGAGTGAACACAACACAAAAATATAAATACAAAATAAATATAAAAAATAATGAACATGAATGAAAAGAAAAAAATAAATAAAGAATGTAAAACGATTCTTTATTTCCCTGTCTGTGCAAGGTATGGCAAGGAAGGGACATGCAGGGAGGTGCGTGGTCACTTCAACATAAGCAAAATGCATCATGCTTGGGTCAAGCCAATACAGTCCGAGGGGTGTATATATATTGTAACGATAACTGGCCAAGCTAAGCAAGAGTTGGTCAGTGGGCTCTCTCTCCTGTCTGTGGTCAGCCCAACATCGCACGTGAAAAATGATATGACAAACATCTTTCAAGCCCCAGTGAATTCCCAGGTTTAGAAAAGAGTGAACCAATCGACATTAAAATTATACTAAGAAACAATTTTAATTAAGATTTTATTTTATAAAATCCCAACGAAATGGCGATGAGCTGCCCGACCACAGATAATATCCTTACAACAATGAATACATATAACCTTAATTGGAGTCATGGTATAATCATGTGACTTGTATAATAAATAATAATTTTGTATATTTAAACCTAACAATGGATTAATGATTTACAATTATGTGATTTGGTAATACCATCTAAACTATACTTTTATAAAACAACATCTGTACTACAGTACAGAAACAGCGTGTGTTATTTTCATCATAATTTTATTTTTTTGTCAATTTTTTTGGCATTTTGTTTTTCAAATCACACCTGAAACAATCTTCAAAATAATATTTTTGTTGTCAATTACAGTCGCCATGTTGATGGCCAAATTTCTATTCCTATTACAACCGGAACGATACATGTGTATCCGGTTGTAGAAAAATTTTTTTTTGAAATTTTTTAATTTTTTTTTTTATATTTGGTTTTGTCTCCCTAAGACTGAGGACTTATGGTGGGCCTGATACCCGGGGCAAGACAGCCGACTGACCAAGACGACGGAGGAGCCTAGGTGGTTACCTGGAACTGCTGCATGGCGGGGTATGCTGCCATCATCCCCGCTGGAGTCGGCTGCTGGAGCGCGGCCGCTGAAGCGATCTGCTGGGCCGGTAGCTGGGGCTGGGTCCAAGCCGCGCCTGGCAATTGCATTCCCATCCGGCTACGACACAAAGCATTACATTCCATTAAATAAATATAATAATATAAATAATAAAAATAACAATATAAATAAAAATGAATACATTTTTGAAACGTACATTCTACATTGAATTTTACTAATACGAAAAAAGTTTCAGTAACAGCTGTTCATGTTTCTGCGATCAGATAAAAAGACCGTTTTCAATCAAAGAGCTGATCCATACTGTCTTAGCTTCAAGAATAAATTAGTTCAACATTTGACCAAATAACCATAGGAGCAACGCTTCAAAAGAAAACGTCAAATACCGAAAGTCCTTTTTTAATTACTTATGTACATTTTTTCAAAAACTGGAAAGCGAAATGAATTGATATCTTTTGTATACGTTTAGAACATCTATATTTATAGTGTGAATGATCTCTTTAATCACTATTACAGAGGCAGAATATAATATTACTGAATAAAAAATAATAA
>OX411306.1:236123867-236159974 GCA_948150685.1 Rhaphigaster nebulosa | reverse complement strand
TAGGTGTATAAGTAAACGTTTAAATACTTGATAAACAGACAAACATTTTTGGCTATATTCTTATACCAATTTCCGGCTTTCTAAAAAAAAAAATGCACTCCTAAATTTTTATAGATTTTATTGATTTAACATATGCAATACATCCAGGTTGGCTGCTGAAATTCGATCAGGTAGATTTTTTTTAAGATAAAAAGTTTTTATTTATTGCCGCACTTAATAATTATTAGTGCTTAGGTTTCTATTCATACCCCATAAATACCAAGTAAAAAAGAAATCAAATAAAAAAGTCAATAAAAATAATTGAAAAATGTGTAAATCACAAATAAAAATAAATAGCTGGTTTAGTATGAATAAAATGATATTGATCTTTTCAAGAACGAAAATAAATAGATAGATAAATTAAATAACAGAAAAATAAGTAACACCAATATAAAAAAAATTTAAGAAAAAAAAATAAATCATATTGAATATACAATATTTACATCCTGCCTAGAGAACTCTCGAACTATCTTTGAGCTCCACATCGCACATGGATGGATGGCAGGACTGGTCATAAAAATTAGAAAAAAAAAAAATTATTCAGTTAGATATTGAACCTTCTCACTACATACTGAACATGAAACCCATAACAGTAGCACGCCTTATAATCACTGTCCCTACAACATTTCTCTTATATCACAATACGCCTTAACGAAAAAAAAAGTTGATTTAAAAAAAGTAGGTTTAAAAATAAATCATTGAAAGAAAGAGATATCTTAGAAAAACAATCTTGACAGACTTTTTGCGAATACACATTTGAAGGTCTGAGGCTCGGTTCCAATTTAACTACCACGAAGTTGGCCGATGACTTTTTTACGTAGGTCAGTATCGATCAAAAATAACCCTTTTAAATATTGCAAATTTATTGATTCGCTTGTAGTCTCCGAACCTCAAATCTATGGGGCGTATCGTAATATCGTGTACTTATTATGATCCATAATTTTTAAAAAATCCTGATAAATTGTTACGAAAGTATCATTTGCACTTCGGGAAGGAGGAGGAGACAGTGGAAGTGTATTGTAACGGGGAAGTTCTCGAAATGGTTGAAAACTCTGACTATTCGGAAACCGACATAAACAGCCAGGGCAGAATAATTTGGAAGATAGCAAATAGGATTGCTAGACCAAACCTAATCTATTTTAGCATACGCAACAGCATCGTTGGCCATCGGGATGTGGGGTAGGAGACCAAACTCCACATTTACAAGCCACTACTCTTATCTACGGAAGCGAGAGCTGGGTTATGCTCGACTTGCAGATTAGTCGAATAACTACATCCGAAATGAAGTACTTACGCAGGATTGCAGGAAAAACTAGAAGAGACCGCGTAAGAAACGAAAGAATTAGGGAGGAGCTTAAAATTCTTGCACTAAAAGCCACCCTAAAGAAACGACAGCTTAAGTGGTTTGGCCACGTTTGTCGAATGAGGGAGGGGACCGGGAACCAAGATAAGTGATGGAAGCTCGACCCATCGGCAAGAGGCCACGCGGAAGGCCTAGGATTTTGTACCAGGAATATATCCAGAGGATTGGAAGGAAAAATGAAAAAACACTCCAACAAATGAAGCAGCTCTGTAAGGACCGTGAAGCCTGGCAGCGTTGGATTGTGATCCCTCCACGCTAGAAATGGCACAGAGAGGAACAATAAGAAGAAGGAGATATTTATATAAAATAATCTTTAATAAATAACTTTTTAATCATCCCGTTTCAATGCCGGGCCCATATTTCTCTCATTGAAGGTTGCATTATTTTCCTTACTTATGTTTCTAATAAGTTTGATCGCAGGTTACCTCTGATTGCAAGGTGAATTTGGACATCATTATTCTTCTTCTTGTTGCTATCTCCTTATTGCTGTCAGCCGTGGAGTAGTCTCGGTCCATCTCTTGAAGTTTTCTTTATCCAGAGCCATCCTTCGGAAATGACCCACCGGCCGCCGCGTTCTGAGCCCGTCGTTCGTTCTGAGTATATTCATTATAGGTAAGCCTTTTCCTACCAACAGGTGCTTTCCTATTGGCCTTACATCTAACAGCCAGCGGGTCCTTCGGTCATGTCCTATCCTACAATCATGCCCAAACCATTTCAACTGGATTTCCTCGAGGACTTCAATAACAGATCTTATCCCCTGTTAACATCACGAATGCTGTTCTTTTTTATACAATCCCGTCTGCTTTCTCCTGCCCCTTTCCTTAGGTATCTCATTTTCGCTGTGGTAACTTGGCTCGTATGTTTCCAACTTTCTGATCCATAAAGAAGAACAGGCAAGAACTTAAATAGTCGTAGCTTTGTTTCTCTCGTCAGTTCTCGTAGGCTTATCAGTGCAGAAAATATTTGTGAAG
Source organism: Rhaphigaster nebulosa (assembly GCA_948150685.1). Taxonomy (NCBI): domain Eukaryota; kingdom Metazoa; phylum Arthropoda; class Insecta; order Hemiptera; family Pentatomidae; genus Rhaphigaster; species Rhaphigaster nebulosa. Next base: position 236,157,601 of record OX411306.1, on the reverse strand, counting down.
AATACAACACTTGCCTTTCTTATTCGGTTCAATAGCTCATGGTCTATCCATCTATCTCTACGTATGACAATACTCATGCAATCAAAAGTATCCACCACTTCAAGATTTTGTCCAAGGCAGTTAATTGTAAGCTATTGATCAGTATGATTTTTCTTTTACCGGGATTTATATCCAATCCTTTCCTTTTCAATTATTCAGACCATTCATCAGCAGTTACTTATAGACGTTCAGGTTCATCCTTATAGAATCTAAAGGGTGTAGATCTTGTGCCGTTGATGCTAACTATATCTTTTGATTCCTGACATGTTGATTTTACAGCGCTAATCGAATTATGTGATATATTTCTCTCTTCAAAGGTATTTGAGATTTCCTGGTGTGGAAGTGAGTCAAACGCAGATATCTTTTTCGACATATTTCCCTAGACGTGTACATAATATGGTGTATTCGAGTGTGTTTTTTATCATCATTCGAAACCTTGATTTTTGAAGTTTTCTATTAATTATATGCCGTTTTCTTTTTTTATGAAATAAGTTCTGAATGCCTTATTACTGTACAGTAATAATGACTTATTATTATAATGAATTATTATATAATTAATTATTATAAAATGAATATCTTATTATTATGCAGTGATTAGCTGCAATATTTTGCTATATTGCGCCAGCAACAAGAATAATTTACCAGTCACCTCCACATCACCTTGATTTTCCTCCTTTTATATTTAATGAATGCCACCTCTAAAGATTAGTAAAGCATAAAGGCTTAAGCTATCCCCCTGCTTGACTCCTTGAATATCTAAATGATTTATATATTTACCTATTAGCCTTCTTTTAATTGTTTTATATTATTTTAGAGATGTTCACTGATAATCCGTTAAAAATCTCCTACCACACTATTCCTCTTCCGTGTAATATTCCTCTTTAGGTTCATTCTCCAACTGCTTGTCAAAGGTTGAGGTATTATTATTATTATTTAGAAATCTACATAACATCATTATTTGTCTTCTTTTGCCGTATTTATTATTTTTGTAATTAATTATCCTTCAATACTTTATCAACTGTTTATTTTCAGTATAATTGGTTTATCAGCTGTTTAATTTTACTATTGTTATCATTAATCATTTTTATTTTATCAATTATTATTTTTCAATATATTGTTCATCTGTTTTTTAACTCATTACTATATCAGCTATTATATCACTTAATATTGTTGTCATCTTTGACTACTTATTATTTCTATTTTCTAAGTGTACATATTCTAATTTCTAAGTGTTCATTAAATACTATATTCTTTTAATATAAGCTTGCTTTAATACCGCTAAATTACTCCTTCTTTGTATCTTTATGTTTAGCCCTGATGAAAAACTAGAATGCGAGTCGAAACGTAGACATTTAATAAATAGTTACAATAATTTTAATTTATTCTTGACCGCTATCCGACTCCCTTGACTCATTCATTCTTGACTCCCTTTGAATCGTAAACAGGGCATTGTTACGAACATTCAGCGAAGAAATTAGGTTGGCAGCAGTTGAGCAGTTTCATGTGCCTGTTGTGCCGATGGAAGAAGAAGTAGGAGAGTCATATATATATATATATATATATATATATATATATATATATATATATATATATATATATTTTTAGGAAAAGGAGCATTTAAATACCTATAAAAATAATTTAAATCTTGATTTTATTATCACTGTACATCATATCAATGCAATATAATTTAAGAAGACGGCAGAAGAGCTGTAATATATGGTGAACAAGGGAACATAGAGAGGACAATATATGGAGACTGGACTATCCCCGCATATCAACCTAATGAATACCAGCTTAGAAATTACCATCATAATCTGCCCTGGCTTCCGAGCGGCTGTGTATCTTGGCTCCCATAATCAGGACCACCAAAGCTTTGATAATGTTACTAAGTCTGTTATTGTACTCTACTACTATATTGTTGTACGGAGTTTCATTTTCAATACGCAATTCATTGTGCAACAACTCCAAAGGTCCGTTGGTTAATATTTTCCGAAAATATCAGATACATAGGGAATGCCTAGTTCTGGGGCTCAGGTTCCATAGAATGCTAACAATGTACTGTGTACGGTATAAAATACTATAGAATCCTTCATTTTCATCAATATACAAAATGCTAAAAATAAAATAAAAGCTTTGAAAAACTGTGCAAAATCACCTTTTAGCTGAGGATTTTTGGGTTCGTTTGTAGATGAATGAATTGTATTTATTCTTGAAGCCAGAACAGGCACTGAACATACCCTGTTTTATCATTTTCTTTTCTTTCTTCCTAAGAGTCTTTCCATTCCTCTGGATGTTTGGCACCCCTGTTCCAAGTACTTTCTCTGCGTGTTGCTCTCCTTATCCCAGTTAGGTCTACGACTGGCTCTCGTGTGCTGTCTTCGAATCCATTCCATAATCCTCATTATCCAGCAATCTTCTTTTGTCCTGATGATATGGCCTGCCCATTTCCATTTTCTCTTAAAGGTTATCTTCACTATGTCTATCAGTTGGGCTGCTTCTTCAGATCCATACTTTAATTTTCCTGTCTTTTCTAGTTATCCCCAGTATATAACAATCCATACCATGCTCAATTGTTCATATTTTATTTACGAGTTTTTTCGCTTAATCTAAAGTTCTTAAAACCGCTTATTAGGACTTGTAGTACGATATCGGTTTCCACAGATTTTTTTTTTCATTTTGTCACTTTCCACTTTAATCAGATTCTCCTTATTATCTCGTTCCATTGCCCAGAGATGCTAATTTGGGATAAATAATAAAGGAATAAATGGGACTTTCTGGAGTTATGGTTCGGACCTTGGCGTTAATATAAATCAATTTTGATTGTTTTATATTGACCTTCAAACCGATGTTGAAAGCTGTCATCTTCACTTCTTCCAACATTCACATAGTTTGTTCTATTGATGAGTGCTGAATTCCAGACGGTTTAACCATTCACCGTCGATGGTCAATAATTTTTTCCTGAAGCCTCTTTGGTTTCTTGTTGGATCTAGTTCTATTGTAGCTTTGATTCTTATCCTTTCATTAAAATATTTGTGAACAGTTTATAAGACATTGAGAGAATGCTCAGTGCCCCATGATTAGATGTATTCTGTTTACCTGCTTTTTACTTCCTTGTACGAAGCAAAGAAAGTATTGTAATCGCGAAAATTTTCGATTTTCAGATTTCAACGGAAATATCCATTTAGACCATCCCTGAATCTATGTTGAATAGTTTCGTCGTACCATCTGTACGTACGTACGTTCGTATCTCGCATAACTCAAAAACGGTTAGCTGTAGAAAGTTGAAATTTTGTATTTAGGATTGCTGTAAAATCTATTTGTGAACTTCCCTTTTTGGCTACTGCTTGATCACCATAAGTGGTACGTTACATGAAGGTCATAATTGATTCCCATCAAAAATTATATTAAAATACTATGAGAAACTTCTCAAATTTAGTAGTTGTAACATATATACTGACTTAAATAGCATACTAGATTTTGGTCTAAAATTGGAAAACCGTAAGCGATACTTTACTTGAAGGTCATAATAAACTTTCATCAAAAATATAATGGAAAACATCACAAATTTGGTAAATAGGACTTTTATATCGATATAAATATATCTACTAGATTTTGGTTAAAATTGGTGAGCCGAAAAAGGTACTTTACTTGAAGGTCATTATTAATTTGCATCAAAAATTATATTAAAATTAAATAGAGAAATTATATGTTTCGGTAATAAAGGTTACAAACACAATTTGGTTTCCAATCCAATTAAACATTTTTATTACTTGTATTAAGTGTTAAAATTGAATGTAAAATACTGGTTTTCCTCCCCATTTGTGAGATCAACAATTCTGCAGCAGGAGAATAAGATATTAGTTAAGTGGATTTTTCCGCTTAAAATGTCGAAACTGTTGATTTCCAATGCTTTTTCTAGTTATATTGACAGTTTTAATGTTGTCACGGAACATGAAGAAATCTCTTGGAAACTAGTTACCTACTGAAAGAGAACGACATATAATAACGGAATGAGACCTACAGAAACATGAGTATGTGTGTGTGTGTGTGTGTGTCAATAGATGTATGTCGCGAACCGAGTGTCGTTTTTGAGATACTGCAATCTTCGGAAACTAGTAACCAAATTCAGAATCACTTTTTGATCCACCGATTTATATTTTAATAAGCAATACAAGGAAGTCATTTGACGTCTACATAAGATATTTTATATAGTAATATAAACAAAATATTTATAAATTAACACTTAAGCTAAAAATATTAACAATAGTCTGTGCTCACTTTAAAATAAAATGAATTAACAGGATTTTGAAATAATTATAAAAAAAATCCACAATTGATTTAAAGAAGAGAAGGTGATGGATAGGAAGTGATTCGAATCTTAAAGACTTTGCATGATGAATGCCGAGAAGGAGAGAACTCCACAAGTTTGATAAGCGGATTTATAAGTAGCAGTTCAGTCTGACAGAACAGTTCATGAAACATTTTTGCATACTTGGAAAACAAGCTGATAAGTCGATAGTCAATTCTTGATTATTGGCTTAGGTATAGTTTTGTTTGGACTAAAAAATTAAACTCATAACAAACGTTTGCCTAAGTAGTTCTGTGAACAGTAGACATGGCGATCCAATTTAAGGATTTTCATTTTATTTGGCATAATTCTCTATTTCAATCTCAACGCATATCTGCTAAAAACGAATCTGACTTTGCATAAACCCTTTAAACCTCAGTTCACATTGTCCTCTTGAAATAAAGACATCACTGATACAATTTCAATCCTATTGACTTCTTTAAGATTCACGCAATAGATCTCAAAGACGATTCATAAATTATCACGGGGACCATTAGAGAATTGATCAATGATTTTCATTAAAAAAAAAAAAAAAAAAAAATGATTTTCTTATTCTTTTACCATGTCAATGCATATAACAGATTTTTGATGACACGAGACCATTATACGACCACCATCTTGGATCGGAATGAAAGAATTTCTGACTTCAAGTAACATTTGTGCCAAATTTGAAGAAAACCGAACGAAGCGTTTGATCGTAATCGCGTAGCAAAGAGGACAGACGAAATAAAAAATGGCCGACTTGAAACAGGACCTCGCTTACTATCATTCAATTAGTATAATTAATAAATTAAATAATTATTATATATTGGTAAGAAAATTTTATTATTAGCTATGGCTAAAACATTTCTTTATGAATTAATTTATTTAAAAAATTCAGTTTAAGGTCTTATGTTGATTTACACTATCGCGTTTAATATACTTTTAACTTTTTAATGGTTTATTTTTTCTAATATGAACTTTTATAATTGTTACCTATTGCCAATATTCAGAATCAAAACAATTCCTTCCCAAAAATACTATCACAATGAAATAGTATGTAGACAAAGACTGTGTTGCTTTAGAGTAAATTTCGAAGTCAAACCACTTTAGTGTTTTCCATTATTTTAAGACTTTAACTTCGAAGAACTATATTCATAAATATATATATGTATATATATATATATATATATATATATATATATATATATATATATATATATATATATATATATATATATATATATATAAGTCTGTAAACAAACGAAATTACTGTTGAAAAAAATAAATAAAGTTCTAGCATTGAATTTAAGTCAGATTTTTGTTGACTAAATTAACATCTGATAGATTGAAAGGTAATTTATCACGAAGCATACTTTCTGTGTGTTGACTTAAGGTCACAATTGTAGACAATCAATAAAATACATTATAATTATTTCAATTAAATATGAGGTTAAAGTATATTTAAACATACGCTGTTTTATTGCTGACTGTAGTTTATATATTATGTTCTCTTATTATAATGTTAATATATATTATGGAAATGAAAGAGCCGTACATGGTAATTAGAAGTGATATGATGACAGGATTTTATGCCTGCAACCGGACATCAAATGGAAGTGCATGAAGAGATTGCAGAAGTACACTTCATGAATATTCTGCCCTTTCAGTATCGTGCCATTAAATTCATCCCTGGCACTGCACAGAGATCTCTGGATCCAGATTGGTCCAAACCTAAAAACATTACCCACGATGTGGAAAACTCGTCCAATCAGAGCGAGCGGCACAACTGCTAGTATTCTATTGTGTATGTCGGTTGGTCGACAGTCGCGGTAATCATGTAGTAGAAATGCAAATGCTACATGTGATCAAGCATTTGCTTGCACTGCTTAATATTTGATCAGTATTGATGCCCAGTCGGTTGGATGCAATCCAGCCGATAGACACTTGTTATTTGATATGCAGTAGAAAAATGTATATTCAGAAGTAATTACACAGTGAAAAAATTACACAAAAGGTAAAGCAAAGATATATTCGTTAAAATTTTAAATGATCCTTATGTATATTGGTTTTAAAAGGAAATACTAGATCGTTACAAAAGTCCTTCTGAATTAGTATAGCTTTATTTCAGATTACATATTTTAAATATTATTGAATACTACTAGAAAGTAAAGTCCATTGTTTTCAACTACTTTCACCCATCTTTCTGCCAGTAATTGGATTTGATGCCTCTACCACTCCTTTGGTTTTAAGGCAAAGGAATCTTCACATCCAATTTTTACGTCCTCGTAATTATCAAAGAATCGACCTTTTAAAAAAATGAGCCATTTATCTAAACAAAACATAATCTGATGGTGCAGTATCCGGATTAGGCAAAGCGTTTAGTCCTTACAGTTCCGATGATTTTTCCTTGGTCCAAAAAAAAACGATGTGCGGGGCATTTTCATGTTGTCTTGGTTCCTGTTGACCAAAGCTGGACACATTGCACTCGAAACTGCAGAGACTCTGTCTAGCTGTTCACAGTAAAGGTTTGAGTCCACTGCCCGACCAACAGGAAAAAGCTCAAAATGCAAAACGCCTTCGAATTTCCACCAAACACAAAGCATCACTTTTTTCCCAAACCGATCTTGGAAAACTTCCAGTTGTGTAGCTTCACCTGGTCATGCCCACTGCTTATGTTTGGTAGGACTTCTTTTTTTTTAACATCCACTTTTCGTCACTTTGGATAATTTTTTAATGTTTAATTATTTTTTTTAACATGTAAGTGATATCACAAAGCCAACTCAAGCCACAAGTAATTAAAGGATTAGCAAGTAAGGATTACCAAGTAAACATTGGTATAAATAGTAGGAACAAAAACATTCTTACAGGATTAATTATGAGAGTTGGAATTAAGGATTGTGCTCATGCACAAGGACTTTTGTAACTAACTTTTACTTACATTATATTTTCTATTATTCTTCAACATTAGGGTTATGCGCGTTGTGCTTATTACTTTGTTACTGTATTTATTCAATAAGTTCAATAACTCTCGAAATATGTTAACCAGTTTTTAAATATGTTAACCAACAAATTACAGAAACATAAATCGTATCTACAAAACAAAAACAGATAGATAATACATTTTATATATATTTATATTTCTTTTTTTACGAACTCTTCAGATTCTAGAAAATCAGAGACTGCTATGAAATGATATAAGAATTTACTAAATAATAATTGTTTCCTGAATTTTCATTTTAACCCATCATTTAATTATGTTCAAGATCATATAAAAAGTTATAATAAAATCACCAAATTTCTTCATTTTTATACTTAAATTGTTATTTTAAGTTTGCTGCTTATTCATCAGTTGTGCTATCCTCGAAATAATGATTTATAATCGATCTCTGAACGAAACTTCCTTTAATTGTGTCATACTATATACCGGTAATATTACCTGGTCGAAAAGTGGTATCCATTTTTAATGTAAAAGAAAAAAAAAACATTACATTTATTTCCTCCCCTCTGGATAAAAGATTTTAAATTTTTTTTTCTTGAATGTTTTAAGTTGTCGAAAATTAAGAACTGATTTTTGATGTTATAACGTCAAAAACCAGTTCTTAATTTTAAACTGTATACGGTTTCGATAAATCGTATACCTAGCAAAAACGTTGTTTCCTGATTTTTTTTTTTTTAAACAGGCTATAAAGTTTTAAAGGAACATTAATTGAAGAAGTAAGGAAGAAATACAAAAAATAAAATAAAGAAGTGAATTTCATAAAAAATTAAACTTTTTTAGTAGGTGCTATTGAGCAATGACCGAAAAAAGGCAAAATCAGGCACAAACTCGAGCACTAACAGAATAACTTCAAAAATTGGGGGGGGAGAGGGAGGTTCAAATTAAAGTTTGGGCAACTTTGACAATTTTCTCGAAAACGGCTCTAACGATTTTATTGAAACTTGCTTTACGTATTTTTTTTGAAGCCCTTTAACTTTTCATACATGAAGTACATCACTCAGAAAATGCAAGTAAAAAAGTGATGATGAAATGAAAATGTTATTTGCGCATGACTCAAAAATTATGCTTTTTTTTTTTTTAATAATAATAAACTATTCATTTACTTCGGGACAACTCCCTTCAGAATAAAAATTACAGGCAGTGATAAGTGGGCTTCTTAGCCTTAGAGTAGAAGAAGTAGGAAAGTATGAGTAAACAGATAACAAAAATAAAAAAATCGATAAAGAAATAGAAATGAAAATTACAAGTCCTAGTGCAGTAACATTTAACATATGTAATTAGTATTGTTGATCTGAGTCCTTTAAATAAAAAAAACATATAAACTTCTAATATTAATGGAACCTAATAAAAATTTAAAATGAGGTTCGAATAATTAAAAAGGTACAAAATATATTAGTGCATATTAACAAATTTTGATTGATATGAAATAAATTCTATTTATAATTATTTTGGAACTGGATGGACAGGAAGTGAGTGAATAAGCGGGATTTGAATGTGGGAAGGGTATTGGAGCGACGGATGGAAGAAGGAATGGAATTCCATAAGGATGAGGATCGGATAAGAAAAGATCTGTCGAAAACTGCGGAGCGGTGGGACGCTGTTTATAAATCTGAAGGCCGAGGACGAGTATGGCGGGAGAGGACAGAAGACATTTTATGGTAAATTATGTATGAAATCAAATTAAATTCTCTAAATAACAAAAAAGAGTATCTAAAACGGACAGTATTAACATATTTACGGCGTATATTATAGGTACAAAAAGCCTAAATGGAAAGTTTGTCCGGAAAAAGACGAATGCGACCGAACGTCCTCATTCTCTTGTCAATAATATGCTCTTTAATAATACAATGTAATGATATGAAAAAATAAATAAATGTAAAAATTAACTTAATAATTTCTGCTTTTTTATTATTTAATAGAAGCAATAATTTTCCATGGAAACTAACAGGAAAATTTTACAATATATTTTCAGCTCTGCAAACCAAATATATATAGTGTACAGAATTTTCGTTATTGTTTAAAAAACTATACTTTTCTGAGAGAAGACGTGAATATATTTTCTGTTGAGTAAGTATATTTCAAGTAGTGTTTTTGTGAACCCTTTAAAATTATTTTAAAAAATGGATTATTATTATAGGTTGATAAGGAAAAGTTGTGTGATGCTCGCACCGCACCAGATTTATTTCGTCCATAGAGAGATTGCCGTCTAAAAACCGGGGAATAGTAAGAGTTATAGATATTTTTATACAAAGTGTTACAAATTTTCATCATTGATACAAGTTATGATATGGAGACACATACACACCCTCGAAGGACTAGCAAGATATGATATACGCTCGATAGAACCCTGGCACCCCAACATATAACCGCCTTGGTGGTGGTGCCCCGACGGAAACTCCATGTAAAGTTGATTAATGTAATAAGCGGAGGTTGTGGCGTCTGATTACCGGCGCATTAACATAGCTCGCTCGGGGCAAACTAAGTTGGGCCCGTCCGCACTCTTCCAAGGACTTGGCAGCTCAGAGCACTTAGGGGGGATATCAGGTGTAGAGGGGGAGGGGGTATTTACATACTAGTCGGAGCGAACTTTTAGAGAAGAAGTTCACAAACTTTAACGAATCATGAAAAAAATTAATCTAAACGTCCCTAGGGCTGAGACGAGGACTGAATCGTTATTTGGCACGTTGTTAGCTAGCGTAAATAAAAGTTTGAGCCTAGCAGCTCGTAATTCTTGAAAGCGAGCATTTTATTTTTACTTTCTTGTACGAAGTAAAGAAAGTATTGGTAATCGCGAAAATTTTCGGTTTTCAGATTTCAACAGAATTATCCAGTTTGATCATCCCTGAATCCATTTTGACTAGTTTAGTCGTGGCGTCTGTACGTACGTACGTTCGTATCTCGCATAACTCAAGTTTTTATCTTGCTAACCGTTTGGTTAGCCGTAGAAAGTTGAAATTTTGTATTTAGGATTGTTGTAAAATCTAGTTGTGACCCTCCCTTTTTGGTCACTACTTGATTACCGGATGTGGTACTTTACTTGAAGGTCATGATTGATTTCTATAAAAAAATATATTAAAATACTATGCAAAACTTCTCAAATTTAGTATTTATAACTTATGTATTGATTTAAATAACATACTAGATTTTGGTCTAAATTGGAAAACCGGAAGCGGAACATGAAGGTCATTAGACTTTCGAGAGACGACATACAAGATCTACAAACATACAAGATCAGGATCACGCCTAATGATAATTATCTTTTCAAAAGTGAGAATGAGTTTAGTATAAACTCTAATATAATTAAGAATTCTTAATTTTTTTTTTTTATATTCATGACTTCATTGTTGTCAATAAATGATAATATTTGAAAAACCGAATATTTCAAATCATTACCATTCCTAAGTACTTCCTCAGTCACTGATCTTAATTTTATGTTGCAATTACTGCACGTTTTAATAGTATTAAAAACTACAAATAAAATATGTTAAAGCAGAAAGAAATCTATTAATAAAAAGTTCAAAATACTATTCAATTTTTGCCCTATTTTCGGTGGGTTAGCATTGTGCAAACGTATATATTCTTATTATGTCTATTGTAGACATTATAAGAACATACAGGGGCTGCGACATATTGGGGAGAAACGATTTTTCGTTCTCTCGTTCAGTTTTAAAAACACACAAAAAATTCAAAAATAAGCAATTTACAATAAAGTTTGGTATTATTATTCATATTAAATTAATTGTAATATAAATCAGTATTATAAAACATTTATGAATAATGAATTTATTTAAGACAAGAGTTGTTGATGCTCATGATGTTGATGTTACTAATATTATATATATGTTATTACATATGTATATGTAATGTATGTTATTATTATATGTATAATTATATATGTTATTATTATATATACTAATAATATTATATGTTACTAATATTATAATATTACTAATATTATAATATTACTAATATTACTACCAAGGTTTGAGTAGATTATATCTAACTCGCCAAGAAGATTTAAGGTTAAAACTGCATAAATTGAAACCAGATATTGAAACTTTGCTGTCAAAGCATCAGACTCATCCTTTCTACCAAAATTATTGATTTTTATATTTATCTGCATTTTTAGTATTTTTATTTAACTTAGTATATTTTCTATTTTTATATTTTCCACTCTATAGTGAACCCAATAAAATTGAGTAGCTCAGTATCACCTCAAAACTACATTTAAGTTTGAAAAATTAATATTAGGAAAGGAGGGGGTCTACCAACAACAAAAGGAGTCGATAAGATAGTTTTCGAAAAAAAAGGTTTATGAACCTCTGAGTTGAAACATGACTGCGGAATGGCGAGGAAACGACCCTCTTGAGAATTATATGGTCAAATATATACCTATAGATTGGGGAGGGGATGATTTGACGGAATGTTTGGATAAGAAGTAGAAATAGTTTTGGACGATTAGCCATTGTTTAAAGAGTTCATTTCATTCAAAGAACAGGGTAGATTATAAATATATATTTTAGATAAATCTGATATTCATAGACATTTCCTAAATATCATAATAATAATTATGATTTTTTAATGAATTTCTAAATTCAACTTTTTTTTTTTTTAATTTTATTCAACGTTTTTATTCAGTGCTCATCCACAAACGAGTGGATGTGAACGTGAATAATCATATTAACGATGATGATCTAATCACTAAAAGTTTTACTGCATCTTAATAAAGGCCATTTTAAAAAGCGATGACACGCTGACTAATCACTTTAATAAGGCATTTTAATTGGACAGATCTCAGCTGAGGGCTGCCGACTTCTCTCCCCTCCCACCATCAATCTGCCAATCATCAGTCAGCAACACGAACCAATTAAATGTGTTTATGAGTAATTGTTTGTGGTGGCATAGTATCGGCTAGCGGTTGATATAGCATTATATTGTTCAAACTATTTCGATATATTGCGGTGTAACTGATAGTTTAAAGAAATACCACCTCAAAAGTCTATAACCATCAACTGGACTGGAAAGTTTCATTAGCAAGTTATTTTATAATCCTGTTATTAATTAAACTAAATTAAAATGAAGAATTAAGCTTTCTTTTTTCTCTCTTGTGCCCATGGAAAAAGTCAGAATCGGAAATTATTTTGTTTAATTAATTAATTAGGATAAAAGTATTTTTATTAAGCACACGGCAATATCGGTACAATAAAGATGTACAAATATTACAACGCATTTATCTCATATTAATAGTAATTAAGCACGATTCCTTTATAAAACTCTATTGATCAGAACAATTTTAAAATTTCTCTTTCCATATTTTTGGAATTTATTTATTTTATTTTTTCTTAATTCTACGAGGATCCCTGTAACATCTCATCGTAATGAAAATTGAATTTGAAATTAACCAAACAGTTCATTTTATATCAACGGAAAAAGATTTTTTTTTTCTATTATTTCTTATTTTTTTATTTACAGCATTAATGTAAATATTTATCGACCCTATGCAGATTTTGTTTGTAACAACCTATTGTTCGCATAACTGGCGTAGGATTAGGTCCAATTTTTCTAACCACTCTCTGAGTCTCATCGGGCGATTGAAGGTACTATCATTCAGAGTCTTAGATTAGATGGTTTTGGAATCAGTGTGATCGGTGACAGTTTCCAAAGAAAAGGAAAAACGATTTTTTTTTTTTTTTAAATTTAAGAATAAAAGTTGCATATTGTTCATTATTTAAGATAGGTCAATTTTTTCGATTTAAAAAAAAAATCTAACATCAATGATTATTAGATAGATTTATACAAAACGGTTGTACAAGGCTGTCTAATTATCGTCTCGACAATCCCTCCAAACCAGCCTTCATCCTTCCCCTACAAGACAGTTCCACTAGGGGAAACGCTCCGACCCTACAGGGACGTCAACCATCCCAAAAACCCCCAGGAGCCGCCATAATCCCGGTAAGGTATTGCAATTAGTTGAGGATTACAGGTAGCCTAAGCCAACTGGGACTCTGATTGGCTGAGGTCCCTAAGCGGGAGGGAATCCCATTGGTTCTAGCTCCTTGTTGTGTCTTCTTAGTTCTCTTTTACTATCACATTTTCAAATCTTACCACGCGCTTTACCGTTTCATAGCTTTTGATTAAACTTTAGTAAAAATTCGCAATCGGATTCGAATCAAAAGACAATATCACTAAATCGAGATACGGCTGAATATCATAATTAAACACCTATCTGTTATAAACATCATAATATTGAATATACAACATTGTAGTCTAATTTACAATTTTTGTTTTCATTTATCAGCGTTCGACAAAAAATAAACCTTGGTTTGAAAAAGTTGTAACTGACATTTTTTGGATAAAAAAAGATTATTGGTCCTTCTGACTCTTCCTTGTCAAATGCAGAAGAGAAACTAACTCTATCTGCGATCTGTTGAGAAACAGCTGTTTTACAAATTAATAAAACTCTCTTAAGCTTTACCAGATGTTAATCTTAACAAGTGAAAAAAGTGAAACGATTTTTTTTTTTTTGCGTAATTTAAAATAGGATATAATAGTTCGAGAGGATTACTCTGCTGTGCTGAAAATCTAGGGTGAAAGCTGTAACATGAAATAAATATCATCTAATTAGGGATTTATAAATTATTTGCCACTAATCTCTAATTAGATTGATCCTTATATACCATCACGCGGACATCAGAAATATTATCTGCTTATTATACAGTTTTAATATATCAACGATTTCATAATAACTTACACGGAAATATCAACATACTGATTAGAGATATGGCCACGGTTGGCATGCCCATGACTACGAGGAGGAGACTGAAAATGTGCTGGATGAGAGATCTTCTTTCTTAACTATAAAAGGTGAGAGATTCAAGGCAAGGAAGAGGTGCAGCTGGGCCACTACCCTTCCTAATGTCTCTCATTTTTGGTACCAATACTATTAGTTCATTTGCTGATTGTCGGCATAATGTTGACAGGTGACAATTAATATTTTATTAATGAGAAAAAAAATTAAGAAATACTGTAACTATACAAGAATAAAAACAGGCAACATAAATCCGATAAATGTCAGTGAACTTTTTTTTAATTTATACTACAATAATAATATATTTTAATATTCTGCGATAGGTTCAAATTATAAATTGATTTTTGAAAGAAAAGTAAAAAAAAAATAAATAATAAAATATATATATATATATATATATATATATATATATATATATATATATATATATATATATATATATATATATATATATATATATACATATATACATATACGTTATCATAGTTGTTATAAGCCACTCAGTTTTAATAAATTAAGATTCCACCTCTCAACAACAAAATGAGTAAAATTATTTTTAAAAAACACTGGATTGTGTGCCTAATTTGAAAGCTGCAATGATTGAAGCCATAATAGCTTTTATAAATTTTCACATTAGGCATTTATTCAATTGACCAATAGTAACTATAAAAAAAAAAAAAAAAATCCGGAATTATAATTTCACTTTTTAAACTTGTATAATAAAAAATGGAGATATTTCTTTTTAAAAGTTCAATTTAATTAAGATTTTTTTTATTATTCGTTTCAATCATGTGTTTTAAAGGTCACACCCATAACAGCTTCTCAGTTTATTAAAAGAAAATGGCAATAAGGAAAATAAAAAGAAAGATCCTTATTTAAATGAAACCTATATCATTTTCGGTGAAAAGGTTTACATTTCAGATAGGCTCGGTGTTATTCCATCCAGAGCTAAGAATTGCCGGTGACAGTAGAGGGTCGGATATCCACTTCCGAGATCGAAGAGAGGCTCGGAAGAAGTAATGTGCTGTATAATGAGGTTTTTATAAGGCGCACTATTTCGATATCATTGTCCTATGATTCCATCATATGCATTTAAACATAGCCTTCTTCTGTTTGTGTTCGTTGGACCGACAAAAGGAAGGCTCTATTGAATATTTCAATAGTTCCTTTCCACGAAGGGGACCATTCAATCGAGTACATTCGTAATAAACTGAGATATTATTCTGTGATAAAATGAAATTGTAATATCTTCTTTTATTCAATTTCAGACTAGTTTCTCCGTTTATATTTGATATTTCCCAGCTATTTATTCTGAAATCAGGATTTTTATTTTCTTAACCAATATTATTTTCAACAGTCTCCAGATTAAGGAATTACTAACTTATAATGTTGACAAAAAAAATAATAAATTATTCATTAAAATCTTAATCCGAACTTTTACTTATCGCAGTGTCTGTGAGCTCTCTATCATACGGTTAACAAGTATATTTCATTACAAAGTAAGATCACTGGAAAGTTATTTTTACGTTTTGTTATTAACGTAATTAATTTATATAATTCCGAAGTAGCCTCATAATTATTTTATCCAGGAGCAACCTAGCGTCAATATATATATATATATATATATATATATATATATATATATATATATATATATATATTTTTTTTTTTTTTTTTGTAGCTTTCATTGTTGCGGTACCTCTTCCTGTCATGATTATCGCATATAGTTAGGCTAGGAGATCCCTCATCCAGCTCCTCTTCAGCATTCTGCGAGTGTTGTCGCCATGTCTTGTATGAATGTAGTAGGATGTCCGTATAAGCGTCAAAATATGTAATTAAAACGTGGTAGAGGTGATATCATTCTAGGTGTTGTATTGAGATCATTGAATACTGTGTATTTCAAAGTGACAATTTATTCATCAATAATAAATTAATAAAAGAACATAGAAATAATATATAATTGAATAAAACTTATTTATACTAATTATTTTCAATTAAATCCAACCAAATAAATTATTACCTACGATTCTCCGACTTATCTTACATAAAATATTTAAATTAAATAATTAGAGAAACTAAAACTAATAAGTATATGCATAAACATACGAAAATTATTACGAGGGTATATTATTAGAAGATTACAAAGACAAAACTGAAGCCATTCAAACACCAGTAAATAACTAAGCAGTCAACGATTCGCCAATTCAGACATTACCAGGAAAGAAAAAGAAGATATTACGAAAATGCAGACCAGATGCAACACATCTCATAGCAGTATGAAAAGGAAAATGCTATATAAAAAGGTTAAATAAATTTATTAATTCTCATATATTTATAAATTATCGTTTTCGATATTTAGTGAAATCGTTCCCAACAAATTTTTACCTTTACGGCGAAATGAAAGCAAACACGTATAGTTCAACTGTTCATCAGGTCAATTGAATTGGGGCGAGAATTTCTTTCCCTCTCGCAGTCTGTTGTTACTCTAATGAAATTGGTCTTCCAAAAAGAAACACTGTTCATGGCATAATTAAACGTTGCGCGCAGGATCATATGAGCCTTAAAACCTCAATAAACAAACTTAATGAAGTTTGTGAAATAATCAATTAAACCCACCATTATTTAAGTTTGATAACCGGCTTAATATACTGTAATCGAACAACATTCTCCCAAACGTTCTGTAAAGTCAATCGGAATTCAGACATTGTCAGAATTTTAAGCCTCATGTTTATCAGAGGTTTCATCCGTGGAAGCGGTTTCTCGTACTTGTCCCTACATTCCTATTATCGATTTACTGCTTGATTATTGATTGGGAATCATGCTTATGAAGACTGGGTAATTCGTTTCGTTTACTTAATGTTTCTTAAAATTAAACTTAAAATATTTCTCCCCTTTTTTGATATTTCTCCTGGAATCTATTGAACTGTATACAATTTCACCTGGAGAGAATTATATATCCTGAGAGAATTCTGAATGATGATAATAGATGACCAGTTTTCATTGATGGAAAAAAAACTCATAGAAATCACTCATTTAATAGAAATAATGTACTAAATGCCAATTAAAATACTTTTCTTATCTAGGCTATCACTGATAAAAAAAAAAAAATGAAACTTCAAATAATTTTGTCCAGCATTAAAGCTCAACTACTCCTGTGTGCATCGTTGACATTATGATAGCTTTAGATCGGTTGTGATGTAAGAATTAAGAATCAATACTTCCGTATGGAGCCATACAATGCATTGTGCTTAAACATCCGATACCTATTTAATATAGTATTGAAATATTATCTTGACATAAAAATAATGGTGATTTCATTGATTAGGACAAAAAAGATATGTTTTCAAAACTTTTGCCTATAATGTACTTACTACTATATAAGATATATGTGGTGAGTATAAGTTAGGTGCCAACAACCCACAACGGTTATTACAACGGAATATTTTTCGACACAACGGGAGAGGGGGGAGCAGGAAATCTGAGAGTGGGGCGGCGGGACAGAGCGATAGGAGAACTTTATGCTCGTTATCACTGACAGGACTGATAAGCCTCTGTCCGTCACACGAGGCAGCTATCAGCCCTCTCTGTCTACTATCTAGGCCTCACTTTAATATCCCACTGCTCTGGGGCTTGCTAATTAGCAAGGTGTGAGTTATGGGCAATATAATCCATGTTTTACAATATATTGATGTACATTATGTTTAATTTACTACACAAAAACTTATATTTTGAACACTGAACTGCTGTGAACTGTCCCATAAATTCTATTGTGTGTACTATAAATTTAATTTGTAAACTAAATTTATCTTTGTCGATTCCTTACTAATTTTCGACTGTCTTGGATGTATAGGGAGCTCATGGTTTCACCCCTGAACAGGATTCATCTCCAATTTGCAGTAGAATATTCATGTACAATCGCTCATTTCTATGTAAATTAGGGTGTTTTCTAAGTTACACTATTCTCAGTGGTGTAATGGGGTGGTGGTCTCCTTCATTATTTATCTCCTAACCGCAGTGGCAACATGGACAATGGAAAAGCCCAAAATCGGAACCTAGGTTCAAAGCCATCTGTGCCAGAAACTTTATTTTCTATTCTATCAGTTGTAGATGGATGCTGGGTTCCTTAGACCCTCATGGGGCACACCTAACTTATAGAGTTTATAGATTTATCTGGGGGGTGAAAATCTAGCGTTAGCCTAGAGTGTCTGGTACCCGATTTTTTTTTTTAGTCGAGTCAGGTTAGAGAGAAAAATTACAAAGAAACTTTAATATTTTTTCCTGGAATCAAATGGTTTTACTAAGCAATTTTCAGTTTCTAATAAGATCTTAGAGAGTCTGGAACCGTTGTATGACAGCCATAGATAATCTTTTCATGAATGCCACTATTTCAACACTGAAAAAAAAAATGTATTTTCGTTCATCTATATTGGATTTAAACCATGATTTAGAGTGTCAATAAAATTTAATTTTTTTATTGGGCCTTGATTTTCACAAAGGATCAATGTTGATTGATTTTAATTATTATTTGATTTTAATTACTTTTGATTTTAATTATTTTATGCTCTTATGCTGTATTAGCAAATAAAAAATCGTTTTGGTTTATCGGGTAAATGGGAGGATGTAAGATTCAACAGTTGTATTTAAGAGTGAGTATAAAAAATATAACAGATGATATGTTTTATTTGTATAGTAATAAAATAACTAGTAAATAACAATTACAGTAGTTAGCTAGATGACCCAAGGTAGCCCTAAAACCAGATCCACATCACTGTCTTATTTAGTCATGACTTCTGACATACAACATAATAAATACAACATAATAAAATCTTTTGAATAATAATTATTATCTATTATTTACATGGACCCTCTTTAATCATTCTGCATTAATATTTTCTTGAAATATTCTCAATTGTATTTCTAAAATAATTTAATTAAATAAAAGAAGTTTTAAAAAAGATAATGTTAAAAATTTGTCTATATTTTATAAATTATTAAATTTTACATTGGCTATCGTACAAAACAAATTAAAAACTATTATTTAAAAGAAAAAAGTATTTATAACGAACAAGTTATTTCCTCTGCGCAATCAACACACACAATAAAACAAATCTTACGCAGAATACAAATACATTTCTAACAAAAATAGAAAGATTTTTTTTTGTTTATACTTTTTTTATATAAAAAATAATGCTAATTAATTTATAAACACTAATAAACCGAGCAAAGCTTTTGATTTAAAATTATTTGTCTTTATATCACAGCTATATGGCTTAATTTTTAATTATAGATATGAATTATTTAAAATACTGAATTAAAAACTTACTTTGGACCATATTTCTAAAATTTACAATGCCTACCTATTGATGATTGTTCTCCAAGACCAATAGACACTGAAACATTTCAAGAAAATTAAACAAATAACCAATTTCTATCACGTTCATTATATTCCTAAATGGGGGCTGCTGAATCATAGAGAAAATTTCGCTATTGATAGTGGAGTAAATATTCGGGAACGGTATTGTGAGATCCACAGAACTTTGTAAGAGATCCACCAAGATCAGTTAAAATTGAAGAAACGATGTAATAAATAAAGAATAAAATTATCTAGCTATAAATCTTTCTCCTTTATTAAGAATTGGTTTTAGATTTTTGATGTGCATACAATTTTATATAAATTATGGTAGGTATTATTAAATTTTAAATTATAATATAATTATGTATTTATTGTAACTGGTGCAGTAATTTCCCATTAAAATTAAATTCTCTACAATTCCACTAAACCATCCAATTTTTTAGCGAGCACTCGAAATCCTAGTTATAGCTTTTGAATGCCACATTAAACCGCCGACTTTGCATTTTAAAGCCCTAATGGCCGATTTACATGTGAAAACCATTAGCATTTTCTCGTACGCGCTGAGCGTTGCGATAACCGTTTTGGTAATTTTCCGACCGAGGAAAAATTATAGGACAAATAGTGGCTAAAAGAGCAGTGTATTATGCTCTTTTTTTTTTGTTGTAATAAATGGGCTTTCATTGTAATGCTCGGAGTAAGTCAGTTATTCACGGATAAATATTCAACAGCATTAGTACTAATTTTTCTTTCAGTTCAAACAACTTATCTGAGGGCATTCGTGCAAGTTATGTACAGGAGGGATACTTTAGGTGGTGATTTCTGGTTCACTTGCCTAAAAATAATTCTCTATCTCAGAATATATATATTTTTTTTTTACAACAATCGATCAGCCGAAAAATCTTTTAAATTATTTTTCTTTAAAGCCGCAATGATATATATATATATATATATATATATATATATATATATATATATATATATATATATATATATATATATATATATATATATATATAGGTCCAGGGTAAGGATTCATACAATATCTTACGCTTAACACGTTGAAAGCAGAAAAAGAGTTAGTGTGATCTCATGGTGTAAACTATGTGGTAGAATTGGACTTCCGGATTATATTATTTAATTTGTTTCTACGCAAATATAAACAAAATAAAATAAAATAAAACGTCCAAAATTAATATTAATTACTATTTAGGTAACATAGTGAAAAACGCTTCTTGAGTCTTTACAAAACTTTTTTTTGTCCTTTCCCTTTAATTAATAAATTTTCCGTTAATTAGGAAATATTAATTTGAAATAGACGAAGATTATGTGATAGATGAGTTATTTTCGTGAGCCAATGTTTCAGAGATTGAAATATTTAAGCACATAGAGATATAATCGTTTCTGGGAATTCGTAGTACTAACAAGAAGAAATTAAACCAGTAAAGGTACTTAAAAATTACTCATCGATTATTTCGAATTTCATTCTAGGAATGTTGGATGTTATATTTCAGGAGCATACTTTCCGTAGAGAACCATTTAAATAGATATGAAATATACATTTTAGTATTTTCTTTTTTATATATTTTTACAGTGTCAATAACCTAGGCTCTATGTAGACATATACAATATGTAGTTGGTGTAAATTATTAAAAATATCAGAAATTTTAAGGTAAAATTGACGTTGGGAGAGAAGTATAAGTTGAGAAAGATTTTTCTGAAGATGAAGAAATATTTCCTCGAAACGTTAACACAATAAATTAAAGTGAATACTATTATGGAAGTTATATATTGCCCTTCATTTAAAAAACATACAAAGTGCTATTTTACAGAACATTTTTTAGAAATTCATTTATTGCCCCTTACCTTGCCTTTCCTGGCACCACGTGTTTCGGCGAGTCTAACATCATAGAAACATCTATTATGCTAACTCTGGCAATAAACAATTACAAATCAATGAGAATATTTAAGATAGTCTTCTTCATCTTAATCGATATATATGTTTATCGAGGATTCCTCTGGTCTCACTGCAACCTTCCATCAGTACACGAACGCTTGGATGCACGGATAATTGTCTTCTGTCATGAAGGAGGGGGAGGGAACTAAGTCACTCTTAGTCCGAACGTAGATTCGAAGTCTTCCTTCGAAGCGTGTTGCTCAGTCTCAAATCATCAAACTACTATCATCGGGTCGTTACAGTGCCCGAAACGTCAACGTTCTGCAGTGTAGAAATATGTGCTACAGAATTGTATACGAGTCTTTTACTCCCTAAATCACTATAATATATTTTACTAACAAGTTTCCATATTAGTATGACCTTCATTTATAACAAAAGCCAATAAACAGCTGTTGAATGTCATTTAAAAGTATACGATCTGAATTAATAATTAATCTTGTTAATTTAAATCTCCGGTGGTCGGAGACTCATTTCGTACAGGAAAAGAGTAAGGCACTAGCTTACAACTAAGAAAATAGTTTGTAGCGCTGTTTTTATCGCATTCTATTTCATAAATGCTTGAAGAAATGCGTCGTTTAATACAAAAGAGACACTTTATGACTGCATCCAATTTATTCCTGTTTAATTTAGCGCTGTTTGTTCTAGATACAAAACCACCTTATTTAAATTCGTAAATTTTTCTGTATTTATCTATTCGATTCTTATTTTTTTCATTATTTTTTCTGGAATTTTCAAGTGCTTTCCGGCGATCCTTTATTAAATCAGATCATAAACCACTGATTAATCTAAAAGCAAAATGAAGAACTGATGAGGCTTTAGGGAGCTTAATCTTATATTTATCCTAGTATAATTTCAAAGTAATTTATAAAGAAGGCAAGGATAATGCAGAAGCGGACACATTATCGAGGAACCCAGTATTAGAATGTGTTTTTTTTTTTTCTCCTTAACTTGTCACATGGTACATTTCAGTGGTCTATTGTCTTTTGTACATGATAAGAATTTACGTACACCAATATCCGAAAGCATGTTACATGCCGGCGAAAAGAACACTTAAAAAGGCGGCGGTATAAATCAGTTGAGCGAAAGGAGATAGCGTGCCGGTGCTAAAAAGCGCAGATCCGTAATTAGAGGCAGATCCTTGATCGCTTGCAAAAGGATTTACTGGTTCTCGTGATTTTTTCCGGTTTTTCCTGGCGTTTCCAGGGCAGTTACAAAACAACTCTAAGCGCGAGGGCATCTTATGCAGATTTTATTCAAACAGAGCCCTTGACCCGCCGATTTAGGAGGGCTACCAGTCGACCGGGCAAAATCCCTCCCAATCCTTGAGCGATAAGAAAACGTTTCCATACGTAATGCTAACCCCTATCCACTTCCACACTGAGCAGTATTTAAAGAAAATAAATTCTTATGTATTCAGATTGATCGTCGGGAATACTCCATATTCCGAATACATAAATAAACATATACATTTGCATCTTTTTTTTTTGTGTCTCCCTTCCTGGAAATCCTCCTACTTAATTCTATATTTGACCCTGAAAGAGCGGAAAACTTATGATTATTTATTTATCACGATTTATTAATCTTTCTTTTGCCATCATAGCTAATCGGTCAATATTTCTTTGAATCAAGAATGAGCTGAATGTGTTGATATAATATTTAGTAAAATGAATATATGTTAGCTGGATGTTTTTCAACGATTTAAATATAAATCAAACTTTTTTCTAATTATTTTTAAAAGCTTCAAAAATAAGTAAAAGTTCGCTCCTTCATTCCAGAAACTTAAACATTAGATGGGATTAATTCATTGGGATAAATTTACTTCACCAATTCTGACAATTTTTTGATTAATTAGCCCTAGTAGTGTAATCAAAATAAGTATGCATTAATATTTCTATAGACAAAGTGTAGATTGTTGCTTATAAACCATTTAATTAAGTTTTATGTAAAAATAAATTATTCATTGTATTACTTACCAACTAAAAAATAATTTATTTATTTATGTACAGGACATATGGAATATAATAAAATAAGTAATTGTAAATGCAAAAAAAATCTGATGTTCATACCAAGAATTGAACAAAAATCAAGAACAGTTTCAGGTAAAGCACCACTTCCGGCTGGCTAATTTTTAATAAATCTAGTGTACTATTTATATTGACATAATAGCCTTTATACCAAATTTGATGATTTTGCATTTAATATAATTTTTAATGATAGTCTATTATCACGTTCAAATGAAGTACCACTTCCGGCTTTTTAATCTTAACCAAAATCTAGTATGATATTTATATTATTATATAAGTCTTCTATACCAAATTTGAAAAGTTTATTTTTTTATTAATTATATTTTAATAAGCTTATTGATGAAAATCCTTCAAGTCAATGACCTTCAAGTAAAGTACCACTTCCGGCTTTTTAATCTTAACCAAAATCTAGTATGATATTTATATTATTATATAAGTCTTCTATACCAAATTTGAAAAGTTTATTTTTTTATTAATTATATTTTAATAAGCTTATTGATGAAAATCCTTCAAGTCAATGACCTTCAAGTAAAGTACCACTTCCGGTAATCATGTACTTACCAAATATTTAAATATATAACGGAGCTAAGTTATTTTATCATGACGTAACTACCAAACTGTCTTAAAAGATTTGTGGTTTTATGGGGGGGGGGGAGAGGGTGGTTCTATAATTTTATTTATAGGGGGGCAAAATCCGACCTGTACCTCCTCGTGGCCCCTCTGGGTCACGCTAACACAGGCAGGGGGGCAAACAAGTCTCCTCGCTTGGTAAAGGCAACCTGTCTAGGGGAAGGACACCCCGAAATCAAATCCCTGGTCCTCCAGGTAGGAGGTTAAGAATTTGGGCCACCATCCCATCTCCTTGGATAAAATCAAAATCGCTTACAGACTCAATAACGTAAAAAAGCCGGATGGATCTAATAGAAAACACAGAGACAAAAGCAAAAGCTTAGGAAACGGACTAAACAAATTGGAACATGGAATATTCAAGGACTGAGGACGAAAGAGACCGAATTGAAGGAAAATATGGAAAAGTATACAATAGAGATAGCGGTTTTGACAGAAACAAAGAAAAAGGGAAAAGGAGAGACTTTGGGAAACTTTAGCCATTATTACAGCGGCGTAGACAAGGATAGGAGAGCCGGTGCTGGGGTATATATTTTATTAAATAAAAGGATTAAGAACAGGGTAGTAAATTATGAATGTGTGGATGAAAAAATAATCATGCTAGAAGTGAATTTATTTGGGGAGAAAGTTGTCATTGTGGAAGTTTGTACCCCGACAGAATGTGCGAGCATCAGTGAAAGAGATATATTCTTCGATAAGCTTAACCATATCATGGAATCTATTCCCCCAAGAAAGACAAAAATATGTATGGGTGGTGTCAATAGCAGAACAGGAAGAAGACCAAGTAGTATGGTGGTTGGAAAATATGGAGAAGATACGGTAAATGAAAATAGAAAACGTCTTATAGACCTGTGTGAAGAACAAAGACTAACGACACTGAATGGTTTCTTTCAGCATAAATACACCCATAAATATACATGGCAACAACACACAAGAAATCTCAAATCAATAATAGATTACGTCATCATGAGAAGAAACGGCTGGATGATCCCTCTTGAGAAGAACAGAATGCGGATCGGACTATTTCTTGGTTAGGGCTAAACTCTTGTTTAAATCCACTTCGACACCAGTAACAAAAAACCACATAAATAGGGACAAGGAGAAAAAAAGTCGAGTATAATATTGAAGGTCTTCTTCAGGAATCGATAGAGGGTCTTTACAAGAAGAGGCTGCAAGAAAAAAATAAGAGATAAGTCCATAAAAGAAGGATATGACCTATGAAGTGTTAAAGGATATTTGCCATGAAGCGGCCCGGGAAGCGTTAGGGGATAGAAAGAAAAAGAAATTAACAAATAATTACTGGTGAAACGATGAGGTCGCTAAAGTTCTAGAAGAGAAGAAGGGGCATATAAGAAATAGCTATCAGCAAATTACTCTATTTCACTGATTGAATACAGGAAAGGTAAAACAGCCGTTAAAAAGGAGTAGAGAGAGGCTATAGAGATGTTCTGGAATCAAAACTGTGAGATGATCGACCGCTGCATCCAAAAAGTGAAAGAGACATGGAAAAGGCTAAAAACGATATAGACCCAAGCTCGGTATAAGAATAGCTCTCGACGGATAGAAATAAAGAAATGGAAAAAATATTTTTCTGATTTACTGCAGGAAGATAGGTCGGAATACAGAATAGAGAACCAGGAAAACGACCGGATGTATAATGATGAATGTGATTATGATGTATCCTTGGAAGAAGTGGAGTGAACCTTAGTGAAGATGAAAAATGGAAAGTCGCCAGGTCCGGGGATCTGCCGATAGAGCTTATCAAAGCAGGACCAGTTGAACTCAAGGAGATACTAGCAAAGATTTTCACAAACCACTTAAAGACTGGTAAGATACCAAAGGATTGGTCAATGGGAGACATCATCCCTATCCAGAAAAAAGGAAAGAAGAACATATGTAGAAACTATAGAGGAATCACGGCGACAAGCAGTTTTGGCAGACTTTATAGTCGAATCCTTAAGGAAAGGCTGGAGGAGGAGGTTTCTGATCAGATGGTGGAAGAACAGGCAGGCTTCAGAAGTGGAACATCGTTTAGTGACCACATTTTCACCCTAACTCAAGTCGTCCAAAGGATGGCATACGACCTCGAAACCCATCTGATGTTTGTTTACATACAGAAAGCCTATGACAATGTTCCTCTAAAGAAACTGTGGGAAAACTTGGATCTAGTGAAGATAAGTAGAGGTCTTAAAAAAGACAAAAAAAGGTTTGTATATTGGAGCGGAATCCCTTGATTCCGTAAAGGTAGGAGGAAAGGCCTCAGAGTCGTTCAGAATTAAAAAAGGATTAAAACAGGAATGCAGTATGTCTCCAAAACTTGTCAATATATATATATATATATATATATATATATATATATATATATATATATATATATATATATATATATATATATATATATTGAACAGGTACTAAAATCATGGAAACAAAGATGCCGAGAGATGAGAGTTGAGGTCGGAAATGAGAGTTTACTGTAGGCAGTTTGCAGACGACCAGGTTGTCATTGCAACAGATGAATATGATATGGAATTTATGATGAGGAGACTCCTTGGGGAGTACACTGAGTGGGGCCTGGAGATAAATACTGAAAAAAACGGAATACATGGCATGCAACTCCCCTGGTTCATCTCTCCGCATAGAAGGGTGGACGATCCCTCAAAGTACTGCTTTCAAGTATCTTGGAGTGACGATAGACAGTTTGGGCACAGTTCAAAAGGATATTCAAAACAAAATTACTTATGGTAAAAAAATAGTAGGTCTCCTAAACGGTATATTATGGAGTAAAAATGTCTCTCCCAAAACCAAAAAGACGATATACCACTCCATTTTGGTTGGCACAACATTATATGGGTCAGAATCATGGACAGTGACAAAACAATATGCAAATAAATGACTGACCCAAGAAATGGATTTCTGGAGAAGAAGTTGTGCCATATCCAGGTTGCAGAAGGTTGCTTTGTTTTCTAGTTTAAGTTGAGCTTGATTTCTCTTTAGCTGCTAATACATTAGTCTATATATATCAATGATGCCATTGGGCAATCATTGAGGATGATTATCCCAAAATTAAATAACCTTATGAATACTTTTGAATTTCTTATCTTGTCCTCTAAATCGGATATCTTTCCAAGGGCCTGGTTTGTGGTTACTATTATTTAATAATTAACCAAGATAATGTTCCTACTTTTAATTTTAATACTAATGTCAATCAAAGTTACTGCTATCTTAATGAAATATATTCAAATTAAATATGGGTATGGTTACTAAAGAACAACCTTCTTGCTAACATTTATCTTTATTCCTCAACATTAAAACAACAAACTATTACAGTAAAAAGTTAACCATGGAATGATTCAGCCTAGACTTAGCCATTAATTGTTTTAACATAAATCTCTTATCTGTACTAATTGGTGTTGATAGTTCCTCAGCATCTCTCCCTCGGGTTCCCCCGCATATCTTCAGTCATGGAGCCAGAGCGCATTTCTCATCTTCAGAGTCTCGTTGTTCCGCCCTTGAGTCCGGCGAGGTCAGCGTTCAGCCAAGCCCAGTCTAGAAGTCTTGCCTCAACCTCGATCAGTTCAGAAGTCCCTCTTTTTCACCTCTTTGCTTCTATCCCCCTTTCTCTCTTATTCTGCCTAAGAGGGGGTCGAAAAAGTTGTTCATTGGCCGACTAGTTATATAGAGGGAGGAAATTCTTGGATTTCATCGGATGGCTCCACCCCTTGTCCTGACAGCCGGTATCTGCGACCATTATCCAACTAGTATAATCTAATCATACCTTTTCCAGGCGGTCTCCACTTTTTCCTCGAGGTCAGCCGAGCCTAAGGGGACCAATTCTTAAAATTGATTAGGTATCTCAGCTTTTAGCGTTGTTACATTGTTAACTTCTCGGTAGGGTTTTTAAATTAACTTATCCCTTATCACTTATGTGGTGACATCTGTCATCGCCTGTCAGTTACCCTTCTTTCTACCTGCTCGTCCCTTATTTCTTTTGTTCGCATCTGGTCTGTTTAAATTATATAACGGTAATATTGTCCAATATCAATACATATTAAGGTCTCCAATGAGATTATAAGAAATAAGGTGGGGGCTAAACTCAACATTCTCAATGACATCAGTGAAAGAAGACTGCTGTGGTTTGGACACGTCATGAGAATGGACGAGACGCGATGGCCCCTTCGAGCACTGTCCTGAGAAGAGAAGAAGGCGTGGAAGACCTCGGAAGCAGTGGACAGAAGGGCCAGAGAAGAAATGGCAGCTAGAGGTCTGACGGAGGAAGATTGTTTTGACAGTAGATATTGGATGGAAAGCATATTGGGGTCCGGGATGTGAGAAAATCGCAAACCCGGATAAATAAAAATAAAAAAATTATTATAAAACTCATTTTCAAAAATATGAGGAAAATACTGAAATCATTAAAAAAATTATGTAGAAAAATATTTAAATTCGATTATGGCATAATTAATTATAACATAATTTCAAAATTAATTATAGCATGATTTCTTGTAATGTTTTTGAAAATTTAAATGCTGGATTTTTCATTTAATTTTTTTTTTTTTGTGTGGCATATTTTACTCTTCTTTTGTGAATATCTCTTGCAATTTGGCAATATCTCTCACAATATCTCTACACACATTCCTTCCTAGCTTAATGTAAACGAGCCATGGACGTGGCTGTATAGAGAGACCTCATAAGAGTCATTATCTCGATACATTGACTCGAGGGAATATCGAATTTGCTGAGAATTAGTGAGCGTTAGGAGGGTTAAATGGGATTCATAAGAGAGGGCAGGTAGAGGGAGGCGGTGGACCAATTACCCTCCCTCACTCCTCACTCCTCACTCCCTCACTCCCTCACTCCCTGGGGTATTTAAATTACAATTAGCTCACCGGCGGGTGCAGGAGCTAACTCCCTCATTAGCATCCAGGCTCCAATAACAGGCACTAACTCTCTCGGCCTCAGTTCCTTTAATATATTCAAAGCCTCGATATATTATTATAGTGGAGGGGGGTTTCTTTTTCTTACTATCTTATTCCAATTATGAAAAGGGGTGGTATTCAGTAGCACGTTTGTAATATAGAACTCATTAGTCCCTTTCGCTAAAGGGAAACGAGTAAAATATAAGTGGGCGCCCTCATAATTCGTCATTTAGTAAATTTTATACAAACCCACGCACAAAACGCAGGATGAATGAATTTATAATTAGGAATATTTTTACATGATAAAACATCAAATCCTGCAGATATATTGAACCTCACCGGGAAGTTTAAAGAACAAAATCAAAGGGGATCAACGGATTTCATAGGAATTAAGGTGCGTAGAATACTTGGTAAAAAAATATTATATTATCTATAGTATTTAATGGAGTGAATTCTAAACGAGAGTGAAAACCAACGAATTTGCTACCTAATTGTAGTTGAAACATAAACCCAATGATAACAAAATCGGGTAATGCAGTGTGGATTGTATGGTCTACATCCAAAATTCAATTACACCACTCGATAGCAAAAAAAAAAATACAAGAGTTTATTACACTATGTATATTACACAGGGAGTGCGATGAAGCTATGTTTGTTCATATTTAATAAAATGTAGATTTTTTTCTTAAATTATTAATGTGTGAAAAAATCTTCCTTATTTATTTATTTTATATTTCGTACAAAAAATTTCTTTTCGACGTATCGTTTATTCCTCATCTTCAGGGTCTTCCTGCATTTGTATAATATTCTATCATAAATCTTATTGGTTAATTCATTAATCTTCTAGTCTTTCTACTTATCCAGATTACGTAAAAGATTGTGATTGTGGATAAGATAAGCATTTAATGGTTCATTTAATCTAATCAATCAGAATTTTTCCATAATAAAGAAAATGTATAAGGATGGATAATGTATAAAATGGATAAGGTTTAAATATAAATATAATGAAAGATAGTTTCCAAAGGAAAGTTGTTGCTCCTTATCCAAAGCCGCTATAAACTCCAATAATATAATATCATTAGTCCAGTAAGTATGGGTATTTATATTGACTAATTAGTGAAAACACAAAACAGGCTCTTGGAGAAGTGTCTAATTTGGAGAACTTAAAAGGTATTTTATTGTTATTCATAAACTTAAATAATTTTGGGATAATCATCTTCAATGATTATCCTATGGTAACCCTTTACAAATGAGATAAAATCATAGGAAAATATATATATTGCTATGATTTTATATATATATATATATATATATATATATATATATATATATATATATATATATATGTATATAACATAAATATATAATATGTTAACTGAAGGCCCATTGTAGTTTAGGAAGGTCTAGGCACAGGTGTTACCAGTAACTTGGTCCTTTATCTGTGGTAGCTGAAGACTGGGCTTGGGCCCGAAATAGCTCTGTCCTAATAAAGACCCTACTTCATGGTAGAGCTGTGTTTCTATTTGTGCGTTTATTTATTTTTTTATATCTATTTTATATAATAGTATTTTATGATTAAACGGCCTACATACTACAATGTCAGTTCTTTATAATTGAAAAAAAAATCTTTGTTTCTGTATAATAAATGGATATATATATATATACACACATTATAAAGTAGAAAGATTGCATATTTGAAGATTTCTATTTCTTTGATTGAACGTATTCACAAAAAAAGTTAAAAAAAGAAACACTGTATTAAATAAGTAAATAGAATTTTCATCATATAGAGTTATATCATTTTCAACAAATGACATAACTCTTAAGATTATGAAATTACTTTTTCAATTATAAAACATGTCTTTTGTTCTTTAACTTATCTCGAGGTAAATGACCCTGTCCTATATTTTGTGTTTTCTTTCTTTCTTTTTTTATGTTATATTCCATTTCTTTTGTATTAATACAGAGATCACGCGATTCAGTGAGACACGTGATACCTTCATTCCATCTAATGAAAGGTTGTAGGTCGTTTTTTTTTTTTTCCTAAACATATTTCGACTGTAGTTCTTCATACAAACCTGAAGTTTACTATACAAAATTATGAAAATACTTTCTATTAAATATTTACATCTATTGAAGTTACGTGCTAGATTACACCTTGAGATGAAATTGGCTTATTGAATGTTAATTCGATTTCCACACTACAGTAGTGGAACAACCCTCTCCTCCCCTCCAAAAAAGTATATATTAATCATTAATAATAAAATCAATTTAAATTTACGAATTTTATACAGCTTATGAACTGAACTTGTTGATCACTTAGAGAAGAAAAATGTTAAGAGTGATCGTATAAATTCTAACTCGGATCCAATTTGATTGTCCTTTAACAAAAAAAAATGAGAAGTGAAACACGAAATGTAGCGAATCAAGGAAGACGTCAAGTTCCGATCGATATATTCCAATCAATATATCAAACTGCACACCAATTTCATTCTAAACAGTTCCCGGAAAGATATAACACTGATGCTTTGAAATATTATATAAAATTTGGGACTACACACTGAACAAAAGACGGGAAGTGGAAGTCAATAACATAAACGAAGAAACGGAAAAAAAAGAAAATCTATTCAATCTGTACTTCGTTTAATTTAAAACAGATTTCTTGAAACGTTTGTGACATATTGATTTCTATCACTTAACAGGCAGTAATGTAATAATTTTCATCAAAACAATTTGCAATTTAAAAATAAATGAATAACCATTCCATAAATAAAAAAAAATAATTTAATGAAATAATTGGAATGATATGTCAATTGTTTCCATATTTCTTTATCTGATTTCTAGTTTTAAATATAATTCTACAGTAATAAATCCCATGGATCAGTTAACATTTTTAAATTAATTTAAGGACCGCACTCATGGTGATTTCGTCGTCTCTCGATGCCATAGATATGTTTATTATTACCCCTAGTCGGTTGAAAATTATCACTCAGCCATTTCATTTCCTGTAATTCACACATGGCTGTCTGCCCTGATGAAGTAGACAAAATTACATATTCCTTCCAGCATTTTCAGGTATTCACGAATGTGTAGAGCTATAGGACGGAACTAGCTTAACTCATTCAGTCCTCGGAGTGCACTAATTGAATTTAAAACTATTGCTGTGTAGACAGTGTAGACTTCGCAGAAGTAATAGAATATTATCATAAGAGTTACCAAGTCAGATCCCATAGGGAGATCCGACTTTGAACGGTCTTTACCCATATATAAAGTATATATAGATACTTTATATATGGGTAAAGGTCTAGATCAGTTGTTCAAATCATTCATTAGATACTAACTGTTACACCTTAATAACTTGCCTATCTGAATCCTAATCTATCGGGCTCAATGTCTCTAAAGGTAGACTTTCGCTGGTACAGCCCGCGGTTGCGACCGGCAGAGTTTGCGAGCAGTTTACTACTACTCTGACTGAAGAGGTAGGAACATATTTCGCTGGCACCGTCCGGCAGTCTATGTATGACGTCATACCTATACTGACGCATCCCCTTACCGTTCTAGAAGGAGTCATAGCGTCTCAGACGCGACGGTTCCCGCTTGCCATTTAAAACAATGTTGTTTAATAAAAAAGGATTCAGCTATACTGATGACGAACTTCTAGTAGAGTTCGCTAACCAGTTTCAGGTACTTTATGACCACAAAAGGACTATAGGAATGTGATAGTAAAAAATAATGTGAGGAAAAACATATTATTTTATTTTTATATTCAGTATTATTATTATTGTATTAATAAACAATAAAGAAACCTCGACAGACGAACTCTGTTCTTTGTCTAAAATACCTAACAAATATCTAGTTGTAAATAACATAACTTATATGTTGCACATATATAGTTGCATATCTGTAAATACTTGTAAATAAACGTATTCATTTATCTATAATTTGTATGTATCTAAATAACATATAATATCAAAGGTTTTAAGGATATGCTATATAGTTTGATTATAAATATAGGAGAGGTTATTTTGTAATAGGCTATGCAAGAGTGGACCGCTGCAGTGGGCAGTTTCAACGAAATATAGAAGCAGTAACAGTTAGCGGCTACGATTGGCAGTGGGCAATCGCAACCGCGGGCAGTAACAGCGAAAGTCTACCTTTACCTTTACGGCAACTTCGGTTTGGCCTGGAGTAACATCATAGATGCATCTATTATATCAATCATTTATTATACTACCTCTACCTAGATATATAAATATCGAACAAAAAATCGATGTATTTGGTATAGATATTTTTCAAATATATCAATAAAAAAAATCAATAATTCGAATTATTCGGCTTCGCTATTTTTATCTTTGAAAGAAGGAGGGGGGAGAGATATTTTACATTAGATTGAAGGATAGGGTAATAAAAATTAACAAGTCTTAGATTGAATGGCAATAATTAAATATTTATATACTGCTTTTCACAATAAAAAAACTTATTAATTGAGAAAAAAATAATTAAATTGCTAAAAAATAAATAAAAATTAAAAGAGAAGGAAGAAAATTAATATTGAATTACTAGATACTCATCAAAGTATTGGCATTTATTATTAAAATGCAAATTAATATATTTGAATGTTTGAAAAGAATCAGTTCCAAAGCATGACGGATACCATTATTCCGTACACATTACAAATCCTGCAT